>OV281291.1:12400000-13000000 GCA_923062465.1 Acleris sparsana | reverse complement strand
GGAAGCGCTCTCCTCCCCACACAAGCGATGTTACATTTGTAAACCCCAATGCAAAAAGATGGAGGTTGTTATAATTTGAACGTTTGTATCTGTCGAGTAATATCTAAGGGATGGATCGATTGGACGCGTTTTTAAAGACAGTTAGTTTAATCGGAATGGTTCTAAGCTAGGTTTAATGAAAATCCAGCCGTTAAAGAGAGGTCAGCTCTGAAAGTAGGGGTTGCCATCAGGACGTTCCAAAAAAACAAAAGTTATATTATATTGTTTTTTTCCACGGGTTTCTTTTTATTTCAAAATCATCGACATTCCAACCAATAGATACCGGGTTCCATAAAAAAATCTCTTCGAAAAGTGTCCTAGGGCGACATGTACAAACTTCATAATTGTATAAAATAGTTTTCAAAATAAAACGTTATAATTTAAACGGTATGTCATTAACGCAAATGCTTAATTTTGCTTGAAACAATTTATCGTCTTAAGCGGCTTCGACAAGATGCAATTTTTTTTCCTTATGCAGCTGCCGAACAAAATTTAAACTCCAGTAAGTGAACACTTACACCTCCATAACTTGGTTTGCTGGAGGTGTTTGGAGTTGGGGTCCAAGATATGGTGGTAGTTTTGTGCACTTACTGCTTTTTAATTTTGCACGGCAGTACTAGCGGAGTGCCAATGACACCGCGAACAGAGTACAAATGGAGTAGCTTTACAGGCTGAAAACGTCGAGAGTGAAAGAACTTCAAGAGTGAAGTTAAGCTAAGTAATAAAATAACTTATTTTTAATGGAGCTCACGACCAAGTTTATCAGTTTTAACTGTAGAAATGTCTTTCGTTCAGTGGAGTGTGTGCGTGAATTGTGTCGCACAGCTGATTTGATTGCTTTGCAAGAAACTTGGCTTTTGCAACATGACATTTCTTTTCTCGGCACCATTAACAATGAATTCGGTTTTACTGGAAAGTCTGCGGTCGACACGTCAAAGGGTATCCTTAAGGGAAGGCCTCACGGTGGAGTTGCCCTATTGTGGAGAAAGGCGTCGTGTCCGTGTGTATCGGTCATACAGTGTCGGAGTGTGCGGTTAGCGGCTATTAAAGTAGACCTTATGGACCGGTCAGTGATAGTTATGTCGGTGTACATGCCTACGGACTCGGCTGAGAATTTAAGTGAATTTACGGAATGTTTAGGTGAAATTCACTCCATTGTTGAAAGTTACGGTGTGGAATCAGTTTTTGTACTTGGAGATTTTAACGCGCACCCGGGTGAGTCGTTTTCCCATGAACTTTTAAATTTTTGTACCGAACAATCCTGGAGCTGTGTTGACTTGGAGATGTTACCCAGTGACACATACACATACGTCAGCGACGTCCATGCGTGCAGGCGCTGGCTCGACCACTGTGTGGTAACGAGCGCCGCGCGGTCCGCCGTGATTAACGCGTCAGTGTTACATAATGTTTACTGGTCGGACCATTATCCCTTGGTAATCGAGTGTAATATTAATATTATTCAACCTAAAATTGTAAGTGTAAATAATTTAAGAAACAAGGTTATTTGGGGCGTAAGGGACTCTGTTCAGATAGATAAATATTTGAATTATTGTAATTTTAAGTTAAAAGATATAGATTTTCCTGAGGAGTTATGTGACTGTGCCGATCGGATGTGTTCAAACATCTCACACCAGCAAATTTTAGTAGATATGTACAGAAACATCATTACTGTCCTTAAGCAAGCCGCCGAAATATCTCATAAGGGCCACAAGGCAAAACATCATCATCATGTTACGGGTTGGAACAAGTACGTCAGCGGCGCCCATCGGGAGGCCCGACTTTGGTATCAGTGGTGGTTGTCCTATGGCAAACCTGCTGCCGGTTATGTCCACGATATGATGGTTGAGTCTAGGAGGGTGTTTAAAGCGAAGTTGAAATACTGTCAGAATCATGAACAAGAAATTAAAATGGATATAATTGCTAAAAATCATGCCGAAAAAAATTTTAGTTCATTTTGGAAGAATACTTCTAAACTAAATCCTAGGACGGGTCTTCCATTGAGCGTAGCTGGCATTCATGAACCGACGCTTATTGCTAACGCTTTTAAGGGTTATTTTAAAGTTGAGTCTCCGCTCCCCCAGGCGAGTGAGGTGCCCGATACTGAGGACGAGATGGTGTCCCCCTCTGTTGAATTTTCAGCAAGACAAGTTGCAGCTAAAATTAAACAGATGGTTAGAGGCAAGTCCCCGGGATTCGACGGCCTCAGTGTTGAGCACCTTAAGTACGCCGGTTCTCATCTTCCTAGGGTTTTGTCGTTATTTTTTAACTTGTGTACTAGACATAGCTACCTTCCGGATGATCTTATGTATACGATAGTTGTGCCCATTATAAAAAACAAAACAGGCGATTCCTCTGACATGTCCAACTACAGGCCTATATCGCTGGCGACAGTCGTGGCCAAGGTGTTGGACGGTTTGCTTGATGATTTTTTGGAAAAACACCTCAATCTCCATGACGCTCAATTCGGATTTAGGCCGGGTTTATCCACTGAGAGTGCAATCCTGTGTCTCAAGCAGACCGTTCAATACTACACTGTTCGCGACACACCAGTGTTTGCCTGCTTTTTGGACCTGTCAAAGGCATTTGACATGGTGTCATACGACTTGTTATGGCAGAAATTGCATGATGAGACGGATGTACCGCATGAGATCACTGCGATATTTAAGTATTGGTATGGTAACCAAAAAAACAGTGTGAAATGGGCAGGTACATACTCAGATGTATATAGAATGCAGTGCGGGGTGAGGCAAGGAGGATTGAGCTCGCCCAAGCTGTTCAATTTGTATTTGAATAAACTGATCCAGGAGCTCAGCAGCGCTCATGTTGGTTGTCATATAGAAGACGTGTGCATCAACAACTTAAGTTATGCTGATGACATGGTGCTTCTGAGCCCCTCGGTCGGAGGTTTGAACAAGTTACTGCGTATCTGTGAGACCTACGCTGAGGCCCATGGGCTCAGGTACAATGCAGCTAAAAGTGTGCTCCTACAATTTAAAGCGGGCAAAAAATGTTATAAAATGCAGCCAATTACACTTTGCGGTATTCCTCTAAACAGGGTAGACAAGTTTAAGTACCTGGGCCACTGGGTCACAGAAACCATGTCTGATGCCGAGGACATTGAACGGGAGCGCAGGGCACTGTGTGTGCGCTGTAACATGTTGGCTCGCAGGTTCGCACGATGTGGTAAAGAAGTCAAGTTGACGTTATTTAAGGCCTATTGTCAAACCTTCTACACGTGCGGCCTGTGGACTAACTTCACGCAGCGTGCATACGGTGCGCTGCGGATACAATATAACAACGCATTCAGGGTGATGTTTGGGCTGCCGCGACATTGCAGTGCCTCGACAATGTTTGCGGAGGGACAAACAGACTGTTTTTTTGCGATCTTGAGAAAAAGATGTGCCTCGCTTCTCAGTCGCAGTCTCCGCAGCCCAAAAAGCATCCTGAGGGTGTTGGCGCGGCGCCTGGACTCGCCGCTGCTACAGCGCTGCGTGCAGCTGCATGCGCCTGTAGTCGCTGCGCCCCGCCGATTTTAATTTTTTTTTAAATAATAAATAATGTGTAATATTTAATTGATTATTATGTTCTAACACTAGAGTAAGACTTTGTTACTAACATACATATGGATTCAGTCCGAAATAAAAATATTGAATTTGAATTTGAATTTGAATTTACACTAAATATTATTTGTATTGACGTCTCAGGTGGGTTTAATGTAAACAACGGTTGCATAAAATTTACTGTCATAATTTCGTTTTGCATAGCATCCCTTGGCAGAATCATCATTTCGCATAATTACTTTTGGAATAAAAAAATTCGCATACTGTCATTTGGCACAATTGTCTTTGGCAGAATAGTACATTGGCATAACGTTAAAGTCAAAGTTATTTATTCTTCAATTTAGGCATAATATAATGCACCTATGAATGTCAAAAAGCATTACCACCGGTTCGAAAAATAAAACCTTTGCCCCGAGAAGAACCGGCGTAAGAAACTCGGCAAGGTATATTTTTTTCAACAAAAAGGTTTACGTCATTACATTATAATTATAAATAGTTTACAATATCACAGTATTTTTGCACCTTTAGTACCTTAAGTACCTTTAGTAGTAAGTACCTTTTTTAAGCGTAGGTAAATTTATGCGTAGATTACTCATGCAGGATGGACGACTCACCGCCAAACATCCCTATCCATGATATAATCGTTTACTTTATAATATGCTCGGGAAATTAGTTTTTGTTTTACGACAGATTTAAATTTAGAGTCAGTAAGTTCAGTAATACTTTTTGGAATTTTATTGTAGAATTTTACACAATTTCCTAAGAATGATTTTGAAGTTTTGGCCAGTCTATAAAAAGTGGTTTTGAGCTTTCCTGTGCTCCTGGTTGCTTTTGGCTTATCAATGTTCGTTGGGAAATTATGTAGATTCTTCCTAACAAAGATGATTATTTCAAATACATATAGCGACGGCAGTGTTAGAATATCTATTTCCTTGAAGAATTCCCTCAATGACACACGCGACCCCAAGTTATAAATAGCTCTAATAGCCCTTTTTTGCAAAATAAACACTGTACCGATATCCGCAGCCGATCCCCACAAAATAAGACCGTACGTAATTATACTGTTAAAGTAAGCGAAGTAGACCAACCGTGCCGTCGCTACATTGGTAAGCTGCCTTATTCTCCTGACTGCAAAAGCAGCGGAGCTCAACCTACTTGCTAACGCAGTTATGTGGGAACCCCACTGCAATTTAGAGTCTAATGTAATACCTAGAAAAACAGTTGTTTTTACAAAGTCTATGGTTTCACCATTAAGTTTAATATTCGAGGCTAAGTTTATATTTGATAAATTTGCTGATGAGAATTTTATACATTTAGTTTTATTTGGATTTAACATTAAGTTATTGGCAGCAAACCAGTCAGATATCATGGAGAGGGTATTGTTTGGTTCAATGAGTTCAGTATCTTTCCTATTTACCTTGAATAGTAGAGAAGTGTCATCAGCGAACATTACAATGCCTGACCTTCTGCTTACCATATACGGCAGATCATTTACATAAACAAGGAACAGGAATGGGCCCAAAATAGAACCTTGAGGTACGCCCATATCTATCTCTATCTCTGACGAAACGGCTCCATTGTTGATTAGAATAATAGTCCTATGGTAGAATAATTGTTTCGCCGAATTTCGTATGGCATACTATGTAGTTGGCATAGTCATAAAGCAGAATAATAATTTTACTAGGTTCATCCTTGGTTGTGCCCCTAATTTTGTTGTAGTAATTGTTTACTAAGCTTGAATTGCTCGTTCCTTATTGGCAGGCGCTAATAGGTGTGGGTACTTATATTATTAGTTTTATTGCATTTATGTGTTCTGTCTTTATTTTTTCGTGTATTTCGGGCAATGTATATTATGCAAGATGAAGGGAACCCCTTATTTATCCCACTGCTCCAATTGCAATGCGGTCCTCGCACTTCGCCGGCCGCTGCCGCGGCACGCTCGCTCGGCTCGCGCGCTGTTATTGTAGAACTCTAACCTAACCCAACCTATTTTACTGGTAGCAGTTCGTTACTAATTATTATGCTATGGTACAATTATCCCATAATAAATTCGGCGGAAGGTATATTCTGCTACATAAAATTATGCGAAATGAAAGTCGGCGATATTAGTATTCTGCTATTCAAAATTCTGCCAAATTATTGTTATGCGTTATGACAGTTATGCTAAGTATACTATTATGCTAAAGTATGGCTAAAAATGTTTCTGCGATAACTGTTATGCGAAATGTACTTCGGACAATCTATATTATGCCAGATGAAGGGAACTCGTAAACAACAACACAACACTATTTTTTTATTATTTAAGATAATAATAGAATGTTGTGGAGTCGAAAACCTTCATTTTTTTTGTAACAAATAATAAAACCGTCTTGAAAAACCCTATTAGCTACTTGAATAACTTATATTGACTGACTAATGTCGATGGCGAGAATCATGTGGCATTGCTATTGTGTAAGTATACCCACTTGACACTGACTTGGATATATTTCATGTACCTGTTAGGCACCAGAGAGGCAATTTCTAGGAGACCGGTCATTAATTCACCTTGATTAGTGGGTTCAAATGATTAATGTAAAGGAAGCTAAAGTTGTACTTGTATGCTTAGACTGAGCACCTGGCGTTCTATAGTCTCTACCTATCCCAAATGTGAAGCTATGAACGTATGTGTGATTAGTGGGTTTTTGAAGACGGTTTTTTTTGTAATAAGAAAATAGCGTTCAGTGATATTTCTAATATTATTTTGTGATGCACTACAACACATATACATAACATTACGAAACCTTATAGTCTAATAATAATTTTCCATCAGCCTCAACAAAATTTCGCTGTCCAAGATGCAGGGCCGTTAGTCATTAAAAAGTTCTCCCGGTACTTCACCACCTACAATGATGAATAAAGTAGCTTCATATTCTTAATAGAAAAATCTCATCTCTGCTCGTCAAACAATTACGATTAAAGATTTTTGGTGATAATTTTTGGTCTTCATCATCAGTTTCTCTTGACCGAGAGGAAATCCTTAATGTCTTACAGGAAATAATAAAATCGCTGTATATATATGTGTATAATGTGCCTATAACTTTTGTGAGGTTACTTTGATTCGTCATGGATCCCATCATTAGATTCTGGCTGGATAAAAGGATGGTCAAAAAATAAAGTATGTCAAATCATTCCTCCACATAGCTTATTTTTTTACGATAAATAAGTTACTTAAAGTCTAATTCTATGGAACTTGCTAACAATGTAAACAAACCGCCATATTGAAATTGTCTCTGAATGATGAATTTACTGGAGTCTGGCAAACGAAAGCTGTCCACAAAAAAGGGCGGCAATTCAAAAATCAGCAGCTGGATAAGCTGGATTAGGCGATACTAAACGTAGTTGATATTATTTTATTTGTCAGAAATGTTAAATGATTGTTTCTATCTATCAACTCCGTTTGTTTAGTGTACAGACATTGATATCTGCTGCAGATATTTTGAATTGCCGCCCGTTCTTGTGGATAGCTTTCGTTTGCCAGACTCTAGTGATGGGCAATACTCCTTTACTTATGTCAAACCATATCGAATAATAAAATACCTAAAGTAAAAAACAAGTAGTTACTTATTTCTAATTTGTTTAATCACGATCAGAAGAAAAATCGGTACTTGAATATGATGTATCACCAGTAATTATTATAAAAGGTGCCGTTGTATCATCGTTTATTGGCTACAGAGCGTGAGTTGGGTAGTGTGTAGGGGCCTTAATATATCGCCAATTTTAGCCACAACACTACCCATCATAGAGAATTGTAGAATTAATAAGAAACAAAAACGTTATTCCATCAGGTCCTAATACCCTAACTTATGAAACCATTTAAACTTTTAATCAAATATCCAAGATACAGTTATATATTTGGAGATTTTGTATTTTAGAGTAACAACCGTTTCAATAGGTTATGGTTTCAATGATGTATGATGAGGTGGAGTGAAAATGCAAGGAGAAACAGTGACAAAACAAAGTTAAGTCCTTTGTTTACATAGTTAGCAAGTTCCATAGAATTAGAGTTTACGTGTCAAATTTACATTTGTTAAGTGGTAGTTTACTGGTCGCCTAAAACATTTACTTTATGCCAAAAGGATCTCACTTTTCTGGGTCTAAAAAACTCCCCCTGCCGTTCACTCGTGATAATAGAATTTCATATCGCACATTGAAATGGATCACCAGGAAATCTACAAATTAATATTAAATTTACGACTGCAAAAAATATTAAGTAATAAACAACACCATAGATTCACTGTTCTGCAACCACCAAATATCGACATTTATTTCGAATTACGAATCGACATTTATTTACCGAAAGTATGTATGAACTTCCGTCCGAAACTTTTTGTTACGGTGATACTTTTGCAGTTTCTGAAAACGCATTGAGGCATTGTGACACGTGTCACTTTTGACGTAGTTGACAACGTACTAAATTCAAGTAAGCTCCCATATTAAAGTGAGCAGATAATCGCTTGGCCGTGTTTTGTTCTCTGACCCGTTATCCAGTTGTAATGTGGATCGAAGTTCAAAATACACGAAAATAGGCTATACCGAGTTTTATTGTAATTGAATAAACTGTACAGGATTTTTTTCAACAGGTTTTTAAAAAAAAAACTTGAAAAAATGAATAGAGCTTTACTTATCTAATAAAGATATCGAATGGGCTTTGGACAGACACTGTATTCTGTGTTGCAGCAGTAGGCAAAGGATATTCTACTTGTTGTTAAGTTTACTAAACGTTTTGGGCGACCAGTAAACGACCACTTAACAAGTTTAAATTTGACACACAAAAGTAACGAATGTATCAAACAGAAAAATAAGCTATGTGGAGGATTGATTTGATATACTTTATCATTTTTCATACTATTTTGGACCGTATTATATAAAATCGCCGGCAATAGAACCTGTCAACGATGTAAACCAATTAGTACTGTTTGACACATAACCTCAAATATTCAGCAAGCGTGTTTTTATTAAAAATAACTTATAATGAATCGTAATTTCATCTTAAACTTGATAATGAAAATAATGGACTAGTGTATAAATCATTGCATGGACCTCACTTGATCTTTAAAAGTACGTGATTATCGAATAATCATGGTGAATTAGTTAGTTTGGTTTTGTGTACATACAAGTTCTATTAACGGCGACCTTAGTCGCCATTAATCTGGTGTTTTTACCTATTTAATTAGTTGTCTTACCTCATATGTGCAACAAGGTGCTCCTTCCTCATGAAAGGCTTGGAGCAGACCTTGCACGCGTGCGTCGTGTCGCCCGTGTGCTGCTTGAGATGGTTGGTTAAGTGCTCTTTCCGTGTAAACGTTTTGTGACAAAACTCACAACGGTGCGGCGATTCGCCCGTGTGTATTCTAAGGATAAAAATATGGTTAAAATAAATTTAGAGCGCGAGCAAGATACTCAACTTGGCAAAGTAGTGGACTGGAATTGCTAAGATTCAAAATATGCACTGACTGATTCATAAACTGCATCAATTTGTTTATTGGTTAATGCAGTTTATCTATCCGTGAGTATAATAAGCATCGCCTAAAATTAACAAAAACTAACATTTACTAGTTGGGAGGGGTACATTGAAAAATAAAATTAATGATGGTAAAAAATTAAATCAAACACTAAATTTCACTACTACAGTAGGTAACAAAATTTCACTAGTACATTTAAGTAGGTACACAAAACTTAAATCAAAAGGAACATGCGATTTTATTATACAGCTTGAACCTAAAACCATGTTTAGGTTTTTTTAATAGGTTTCTGCATGTACTTCATTTTCTTCTATGGATACCATTGGAACCAAGTTGAATTCCATTGCACATACATATTTGATTATTGGTAAAAACATGGATTTTTTCAAGTGCCATTTCGTCGCCTATTTCCTTATATGAGAAGAGTAGCCGCGACTCCACTAATGGCTCGGAGCGAACGAAGCTGAAGGCACTGACCTGACGTGGTTGGTGAGATGCTCCTTTCGGCTAAAGGTCTTGGTACAGAAGGGGCACTTGTGCGGCGTTTCGCCCGTGTGCAGGTGAACGTGGTTGGTGAGGTGCTCTTTGCGCGAGAAGGACTTCGAACAGTATGTGCACTTGAACGGCGTCTCGCCCGTGTGTTGCCTGCAATACGATGTGAATAACTTCAGTCTGCTAATAGCACTAGGTTGAGTAGTCACGCGTTTTAACCACCATCATTGTTTTGTCTTATAAAAGATTTGTAATCACGATCTTTGTTTTATGAATTACTCTTTATACCTATGTTTTATATTAATTATTTATGTTTTTATATATTTATTAATGTATATTTCTTTATTTGTATGCTTTTTTTTTGTTTTGGTATTCCATTTATTATTTTAGTTTGCACCTCCTGCAGATTTATTTTCGTTTATCTTTAACTTCTCTTCTTAGTAAGGTTGCTTCTGGAAGAGCCGCCTGTAGACTCCCGTTGTATTTTTTTTTACTTTCCATGTTGTGTATGTAGTGTTCAATAAAGATTTTTTTTGTATTGTATTGCGTTGCTTTCAATATATTGACAATAATAATGATAAATACGAGCTATTAATGTAAATAGAAGCAGTAACAATAGGTAGTTTCCATATCATTCAAAAAAATAGGAAACCCTCAGTTTAAACGCCGAAGAATCGCCCACAAGAGGTTGATACCGTTGGTGGCTTAAGAGAATTCAACTTGGTCCTCGACGCGACGTTTCGAGCAGGTTTATCCTGCTTTTACAAATATTAGCACAACCCTGATACTTTTACTTAAAAAGTATAAAATAATGAATAAATCAATACATTTTTACTCATGCAAATTCTAATCAGTGTCAGTTTTACGTTAGAATAAATGACTCCTTTGTCGCCAATTTAATTCGGTCAGGTTTTTATGGAGACGAAAGAGACATTCCATCCCAATAAACGATTACAGTAAGTAACCTGTCCTCAAACTCCTTAATTCACATTTTAGTACGTAATTTACCGAAAGGTAGTTAGCAAGCTTAATAATTAACCTAACATGTTTTTGATTCGACGTTGCATAATAGCGCAATATACACTAAATTAAGGAGTGAGGCGCATCTTCGTAAATAAAACACACTGTACTCGGTAATATCTGTTTATAATGGAGTTTGTTTTCAATACACGCAGCCAACGAAGTCAAAACGTCATAGCAAAGTTGCGCTGAATAATAAGTATTGGGATAGGACTTCGTGGATCGAAAACATTATATTAATATTATCAAATACGCACCGAACGTGGTTGACAAGATGCTCCTTCCTCGAGAAACTCTTGTTGCAATATGTGCAGGAGTGCGGCGCGTCGCCGGTATGCTGCCGTATGTGGTTATTCAGGTGCTCCTTCCGAGAGTACGCTTTCGGGCAGAACGAACATTTGTGCGGAGTTTCACCCGTGTGCTGTCTGCGCAACAAAGTACATTCCGATTTTAGTTAAAACAGCACACGACTAAACAACTAACCTAGAGCGGGTGGGATCGGAATGTACAATGCTGTGCTACTGGCTTCGGAGGAAACGACACAAAATGACGTCTGACTGAGATGGCACTGGTAATTAATGTAATTAAGTAGCTTACCTTGGATTTAATTTTTAAATATTTCATGCTATCATGCGTAATACATCGAAATCATGCATCAGGAATATGTAACTACATCAATCAAACCCCGCGCAGTAGTTTGTAGCACAGCATTGTTTGTTATACATTCTAAAATAATCGACAAACCTTTTACGTAAGGATTTTTTCCCAATCGAATCATCAACCGGACCATCCCGCTTTCTACAAACTACTCTAATCAATATGTCATAAGAATTCCCAGTCGTCGGTACAGTCACCACATGGGATTGTTGAGCCACTTGCCGCTGTTCATAATTTAGCCATGTAATGAAAATCGGGCACACTCGTGTGACATCGTCGTGAACGACTGATAACGAATGATGACATGTCTACATTCGTGTAACAGATTCGGGATTCGGGATTTCCATCAATTCAGTTATCAAAAATAATCTGACACGACATCGGTAATTTATTAAATTATTATTATTAGACTCTTACATCGTTCGGATTCAGAGTTTTCCTGGGGCCATAACATGGCTGCGTTTATCGCGTGATCAATTTTGGATAAGGCATTCGCCACGTTTTGAAACGTAAATAAGTAAGACAGTGACGGATGCTTTATCCACATTTGACACGTGATATAGACGCAAACATACTAGGCCCACAGATGTCGTATGACCAATCATGTAATTTTCCGCTGATATCGTTACGTTATAACAATATGTGCTTACAATAGGTTACTGTTTCAAGACTTGTAATTGGTTGGCTTGGTATTCGGGTTAGCCAACAGTTAAAATTGCATAAAAATATAACAATCAAGTGATTCTAACCTAAATAGCACTTCTCGCCTGTTAAACACGATGACAAAGATGGAATACTTTCTTGCGACTTTCCTTGTCTGGATATGGGGGTGTAACCGACTAAACCCGATTTGTATTACACGGCCAAAATACGTACAGTGGCAAGTGGCTCAACAATCCCGTGTTGTAACTGTACCTGACGTATGCCTACGCACACAGTAAGCCAACGTCCACACTACACACACACAGCGCCGCGCCCAACACTGAGTTCAGCTATTTGGGCTTGTTACTTATATTACAAACGAAAACCTTTTGCAAAAAATAAGCAACTAAAAGAGTACTTATAATACAAGTTATTAAGCTTTCGTGATACCCAGTGGCTTGTATCTTATTTATCCTAATGCATCGCAGTTCGATTTAATTTAAATATTTCGACGTGAATTATTTCTTTTCAGAGTTCTTATAATTCAACCACAGAAAACCGTAGGTATTTGTGTCCAACGTGTTGCCCGACTTGGCTAAAAAAGTTTTGACCCGCGATACACGAGGACAAAAATAATTAAAGATCTTGAGTTAGACGCCTGTTCTGAGATACGTGATCTGTGACGGGATGTCCCTTCGTATGCCGTGTGAACCGTGTCCCATATCTGTCCCGACCCCTGTCCAGTGCCGTGTGACGTTTCCAACAGCAAGGGATTAAATCCTGTCATTTAAAATTGGACTCTACTAGCTTAAATATAGGATTTTAATTTGTTTGTACAAAATATAAAAAAATATCAAAGTAACATTTGTTCAAAACAATTTGAGCTAGGAGAGTTAAAACTCGGTCACGTGACAACGATGACGTCATAGCCCGACAGATGACGGGAACAAGTTTGAGAGGCTTTTCGGCATACGAAAGGTAATGAAGGGCATCTCGCTTGAGATCAGTTTATTAACGGTACCACAGATCAACAGCGCGTGGGCCGAAATTGGCCTGTCAATAGTACTAGATCACAGACTATAAGTTTAATTGTAAGTTTCATATTTGACCGATTTGGGACTGCAGGTAAACTGTTAGTCAGTGGTGCCTTGATTGTAGGACAAATGTAATGTAATGTATACCTGACGTGGTTGTTTAGGTGCTCCTTGCGAGTGAAGGACTTTGCGCAGTAGGTGCAGCGGTGCGGCGACTCGCCCGTGTGCTGCCGCACGTGGTTGGTGAGGTGCTCCTTGCGGGTGAACGACTTCGTGCAGAACGAGCACTTGTGTGGGGACTCGCCCGTGTGCTGGCGGACGTGGTTTACTGGAACAAACATTGTGCGTTTGATATTCGACGTCATTTTAATTAATAAAGGGGTTCTTGGTAACTCGCCAGTGTACTATTGCACCGCACATTGGCGTGTTACAAGTTATATCACAAGATAGCTGTTCCGTTAGGAGAAATGTTAAGTTAAAAAAATCCTTACAAAATGCGATAACGTTTCTCTCCATCCAGTCCGATTATTGAATATCTAGTCTAGATATTATAAAAAACAAGGTCTGTATGTTTTCCTTTTGAATTAAATATTTCGTGACAAACTAACACAACTGTTAGTATGGCGTGGGGCCGACCATGATAATAGAACAATTTTATGTTATTTCTCATTGCATTTTTTATAAGAGAGGGAGGCAATCGAGCATCCTGGTACCTGATGTGAAGATTGGGAAGTGATCACGACCGCCCATAAACACCAGCAAGAAGATTTGTCAATCCGTTGCTGGTCTAATAGGGAAACGAAAGTTCTTTTTTTCAAGGCACCCATGTCATAACCATAACATTGTGGCAACAGTGTAACAATTTGAGTGACGGCGCGCCGATGTGTATTGAAAAAACATAACAGTAACTACTACTACTGGCTCACCACTTGATATTAGCTTAAGTCGGGGTCAATAGAAATGGCAAAAGATCTAAACAAATCAGTACCATTTGACCACATCCTCAATTTTTAGAGTTAATAGTTATAGTCTTAAAATAATGTGATTGTAACGATCAAGCGTGTAAATAATTAAAAATACCTCACGCGATGTCCAAAACTACGTGATTATAGAGTAATAATGTTATAAATTTTGCCATTTCTATTGACCCCGAATGTTATAAGACGCGTATTATGTACCTAGATGGTCTTTCCTAGTGAAGGCCTTGGGGCAGTAGCCGCACTGGAAGGGCGTCTCGCCGGTGTGCTGGCGCACGTGGTTGACGAGGTGCTCGCGGCGCGTGAACGACTTGGAGCAGTAGTTGCAGCGGTGCGGCGACTCGCCCGTGTGCTGCCGCACGTGGTTCAGCAGGTGCTCCTTGCGCGTGAACGTCTTCGAGCAGAAGTCACACCGGTGCGGGGTCTCGCCTGTGGGACATGTGGTCACATACATCTAGCGTTTATTTACAATCGGAATTTATTTAATCCGTCAGGTGCTCTGCGCGTAAGTCCGCATGTAAGGTAAAATTAAGTCATCGCACAAACGTGAAAGTCGAAATTTTTGGCCACGTTTTTAATTAAATGGTTAAACAAGCTCCTGAACATTGTGTACAATAAATAGACCCGGTTATCAAGCGGGCAGTTAGGTGGCTACCTAACATTAGTGTTGTGCAATGTGCAAATGAAGTTCCCTCCCATACATTGTTACAATGCCGAGACAGTTTGTATTGCACATCCCTAATGTTAGGTAGGCACCAAACTGCCTGCTTGATAACGGGGTCTAGCAATAAATAATTCTTTAGCACGAGTTTTTTATTCAACTTGTGTTTATTTGTTTTTTGGTTCACATTGTTTATTTTAAAAAAAAGATCAATTTTATTGTTTTAAAAGAAGCTCAGTTATCCACAGAAATAAGTCTAGTGCCATTACAAACTAACCGAATGAAAACAGTAGTATAAAAAAATAAATGCATTATTGTTTTAGCCATCCCGTGTTGCAATATCCACATTTTTTTGTATTTTCGAATTTTTACGCGACAATTTTGATTTGAAGTCATTATACTTTATTCATCTCGCCTTTTTATTTTATTGGGAAACCAAGCCTGCCACCAAGTTTAGCGTAGACACAAAGGCACTCTGAATGAAAGCTAAATACTGACCAGTATGCCACAATATGTGATTGGTGAAGTGTTCCTTTCGCGTGAAAGACTTCCCACAGAGTTCGCAGCGGAACGGGGTATCGTTTGTATGTGATCTCATATGGTTGGCTAAATGCTCCTTCCTAGTATACTTCTTGCCGCATATTTGACAATGGTGTGGCGTTTCACCTATGGGGGTGGGGCAGAAAATAAAATGTTAACATTTAATGATGCAACTATGTAACTCCCAACAAATTATTATTCTCTTCGGCAAACTTGTCTCCCAACAAATTAAAGAAAAAATAAAATAATAGGTGTTAGTGTGGTTTAACGAAGAGAACTATAAGTTTGAGAGACATAACAATAATGTTAATGTCACTTAAGTTTATGTGTTAAACTTTAATTTATTATTATTTTGCGTATTGGGTCGATAGTTGAATCATTCAAGTATTTTAATTTCTGCACCACCGTTACCACCGATTGGTGCAGGCTTGGAAGGTCCGCAATGATAAAAAAAAAATGTACAAAAAAGTTCAACATCAAAGAGAATTTACAGACAACATCTACTATTAAATACCAATTGTTTTACAGCAAAATAAAAACAAGAACGATAATTTACCGCAAGTAACCAAGTTCATTTATTCTTAGGTAACAAATGGCAAATAATTGTCTCTTGTTTGTAAAAAAATAAGATAGCTATGGCATAAACAATACTAAATTGAACATGCAAATTAAAATAAACAAATACACCTTTTTAGGAAAACATGCCAGTAATTCTTTATCATAATGTTTTAATAACACTTTTCAATTTAGCTTTAGTGCAATTACACAAACGAATTGTCCTTATCTCTAGAACGGCGCCTTGGTCATAAATTACCGACCATAAAATACCGAGTAAGTTAAATCGTGTAACTGCACTTTAGCACTGATAAAAGTAAAATTCATAGAAATAAATACCTGTATGCCACATGACGTGGTTCATAAAATGTTCTTTCCTGGTGAAGCTTTTCTTACAGATGTCGCACCGGTGCGGAGTCTCTCCCGTGTGCTTGCGGACGTGGTTCACCATGTGCTCTTTGCGGGTAAACGTCTTCGCGCAGAATTGACATCTGTGGGCCATATTACATTAGCTAACTATAAAACATTATAAATATTTTTTCTGTAAAGCTAAGTATGCTCAAACTCAGACAAAAAGTTTAAAGGAGCATCCCTCATTCGTGTTCTGACTATTCGGCGCGGACATCGAGTGGTGTGTAAGCGTTGTAACGCTCGGCTAAACGTCCATAACAGTCGAATGCTCTCCGTGAGGACGCTCCTTAATTTACACATATTTGTTTACTTAATTCGCGTGATAGTTCGTTTTTTAAAGTACTAAACTAACGAGTGATAGATGACGAAGCTTTTTTTTTTTAATTAGTAATTTTTCATACCACCTTTGACTTATATTCGGCAACTAGGGAAATTTTCCATAGCCACTGTTACAACCGAACCGATCAATGAAATTTGAATGCATTGCTTTGTCATTTACGTCCTAAAGGGTCGAAACGGTGTACCGGATCGGCGGCTTTGTGACAGCTTTATCACATTCAAACTTGATCAAGGGTTCTATCAATGATCATCCACACTATATGTATTACTAGCGGACCCGGCAGACGTCCTGCCCGTAAAAGCAGTGCCACGTTAAATATGATATTTTAAATTTAACATTTACTTACGTTTAAAATCGCCGTCAATAGAACTTGCAAAAGATGTAAACAAAACCAAACGAACCAATTCACCATGAGCCTTTGCAAGTGAGGTCTTTGCAATGATTTATATACTAGACCATTATTTTCATTATTAAGTTCAAGATGAAATAACGATTCATCATACGTTATTTTTAATAAAAACACGCTTACTGAATATTTGAGGTTATGTGTCAAACAGTACTAATTGGTTTACATCGTTCACAAGTTCACTTTATTCATTTTTGCCATTCCATAATTATTTCTAACGAATCTCCTGTTCCCTCAATATTTTTTGATCTCTCACTGTTTACTATGGTCTCTATGTCAAAATTATTAAATTAAATTGGGTGACATACGCGCCACCACCTACCATCCAGGAACGACTTCGTTCGTATAGCCGTTTAGGAGGAGGAAGGAGATTGGTGACACACCGACAGAAGCGCTACCTACCGGGTCCAATTGTTTAAAAACCATTCAAAAACACACAAAATTTCATAGCTTCTGCCCACGATTTCGATTATCGTTATTCCCTCGGGAACTTTTGAATTTCGCTTGGTTAACAAGTAGCCTATGTTTTAAACCAGTGTATAAGCTATCTCCATTCCAAATTTCATTAAATTCCGTCCAGCCGTTGCAACGTGAAAGAGTAACAAACATCCATACATCCATACTTACCTTTCGCGTTTATAATATTAGTAAGGAAGTAAGGATAAGGATGTTACACAGGTTTCTACTACGGACCTGTAAGGGGTCTCTCCTGTGTGGCTCCGTACGTGGTTGTCAAGGTGCTCCTTGCGCGCGAACGTTTTATGGCAAGTCGTGCACGCGTAGGGCTTATCTTGAGTCAACCGCTTGGCAGTTCTGTCTGTTGTGTCACCGGCTGTAACAAAATCAAAATACATTAGAATGAGGTAACAAACTCAACATTTAAAACCACTTAACTACCCTTCTAATTTTTGCTATATTTTAAAAATACTAACCAAGATGGCACTTTCCATGTCTTGATAATTCGACGGGATTAGCGAAGGCAGACC
Organism: Acleris sparsana; assembly: GCA_923062465.1. Taxonomy (NCBI): domain Eukaryota; kingdom Metazoa; phylum Arthropoda; class Insecta; order Lepidoptera; family Tortricidae; genus Acleris; species Acleris sparsana. Next base: position 12,982,179 of record OV281291.1, on the reverse strand, counting down.
CACATACTTGACATGTGAAAGGTTTTCGCTCGCCGTGGTACCGTCTGTCAATAAAACCGGAGTCAAAAATGTTGGTTTAGAGTAAAATACAACATGAGAAATTGTTATGATGTTCCTACCTATGAACTATGAGTTGATATCGGAATTGGAATATTTTCCCACAAATATCACAGGCGTGGTGTCCCGGCGAGTTCTCTTCAGCTGACATGGCGGCACTAGTGCCCGCTTCTACTTCCACTTCGCCTATTACCTACGCAAAACAAATAATTCAAGGCAACAAATACAATGAGCACCAAAATTATCTTTAATATCCAAATTCAGAAAACGACCACCAAATTAAATTGCCTGTGTATACCAAATTTAGTAAATGACTATATCAAATCTTATGATTTTTAATATTCCTAACTATTTTAGTAATGTCTGTAGTTCTGTACTTTTAATTGTATCCACAGAGCACATTTAGTAAACGAGCCACCAAATATTAGCAATAAAATTATGTCACTATTACTACCTCAATAAACTACTGATTCCTATAAAAAGTCAATTGCATGAGTTGTGTGCTACTGTCGGTGATGGAATTCGAGATCAAAAATGTAAACATACAATTGTCAATGTCAAAGTGACATTCCATTTACAATCTGGTTTTACAAATGTTTTTTTTTTAATGTATGGATTTTAATCTGGAAATATAAGTACCGACACATGCTTTTCAGGAAGATATTGGCTTTTGGACACCTAAAGTTAGTCTATTCATATTATGTAATCATTACGACAAGGAGGGTGGAATTTTTTGTTTTCATAAAAAATAAAAATTGAATTTACTTTTAATTGACGACGCTGTTATAGTGTCTGAATCGTAATTTGTAATATTAATATTAAATATATCTGTAACAATATGAAACAAAAACATAACAACTGAAAGCAACTATAGTAAAGGATAAACGAAAAGAAGCACATTCATTAAACAGATGTCAGAAAACGAATGCCGTATGTCCATGTTGCATCTTAGAAATATAAAAAAAAACTATTAATGACTTAGACAATAACATTACAATTATTATAATTACGAACCAAATGTTTAAAACTTCTTACCATTGCCAGTAGCATAAATTAAAACTCCACATATCAACATAAATATGTTATTCAATAAAGTATATTTATTGTTTACCTAAGTGTAATATTTTTAACTCTTAACACAATATTATATAACTCTGAGTATTATAATTTTTACTTTTATTTCAATGATTTTAAGCTAGCCATCACTTAGATTTGATTTTATATGTTGGCAATCTGTTTGTTTACCGTTTTGATCTCGAATTCGATCGCAGATTGTAGTGCTTGCGTTGGATGCTCGCCTTAAATGGTTAAATGTACAGTCAAAGAATTAAATTTGTGACCCACCTTAGTTCCAAAGTCAATCTGATATTCTACAGCAATAAGGTTGAGTTTCCTATCAATTACAAATGACTTGGCATCTATGACAATGACATCTCCAAGCAGATTTTCTTTGAAATGGGTAACAAATTAACGTCCGGAACCGTACAAAAACACGAATCAGAGAACCCCACTTCCACGTGGTCTTGCCTTGCCTATCATACCCCTAGTATTTCTGCAAAGTGCGGAGCCAGAAGCTCACACTTCCCGTATGGAAATGGAGAGAGTCAAGTGTGCGGGTGGTGAAAAAGAGCGACGAATGATAATTCTGCCAGGAGCCCACTTACTTTGGCGGTCATTTCTTATTTTTAGATTACTTTACTTTATTACAATAATGTGACAGTTCATATTTGAACTACACTTTTAAAATATATAGGGTTATTTATTAATATTGGGTATATTTTCTTCATTCCGGTAACAACATGGTCGATTTTTGGATACCAATTTAAATTATAATTTGTTAAAATGTTTAGTGATCATTTAATATTTTTGGCAATGCAAGGTATTCTTTGTGTGTTATTTATTACTTAATCTGGTAAACCATTAAACATATGCCATCATTCACTACCACTCACACACAACTAATATTACAGATAATGTAAGTAAATCTATATTTTAAATTGGCTTACTTTGGCTTGTGGCTGTCCATCAGCATTAAGTTTACCAAAAACTTCATGGTAGGCTAACAGCTGAGAGAGATCTTCTACGTTGACTTTGTACATAGCATGCATATCATGTTCGGAAGCCCCTGCTGATATCTTCACTACTGCATCACTCATCCCTCCTACACTCTGTTAAGAACACAAAAATATACAAGATACAGCATAAAAAAAAACCAGTAAATTATAGACGAATATAATGCAGAACTTTAACGCATATGGAATCTTTGAATAATGGGACACTGGCAGCTGTATGTAGACTAGGCCTAAATCTTAATCAGATGGTTATTCTGCTAGTAATAAACTAAAGGTTACCACTGCATCAAAGTTGACACAATATGCCGTATAAATAAAGTTTAGAACCTTCGATCAACAATACAACTGGATAACGGGTCAGAGAACAAAACACGGCCCAGCGATTATCTACTCACTTCAAATTGGCAGCTCACTTGAATTAAGTTCGCTGTCATCTACGCCAACAGTGACACGTGCCACAATACCTCAATGCGTTTTCAGAACATGCAAAAATAACCACAGTAATAAAAATCTTCCGGACGGAATTTCATACTGTCGATAAGTAAATGTCGATTCGCAAAATTCATGAATAAATTACTAAGTATTTTGCAGTCGTAAATTTAATATTAATTTGTAGATTCCTGGTGATCCATTTCAATGCGTGATATGGAACTCTATCGTCGCGAGTGAACGGCCGGAGGAGTTTTTTTAAACCCGGAAAAGTGAGACCCTTTTGGCATAAAGTATATAAATGTTTTGGGCGACCAGGAAAACGACCACATAACAAGTGTAAATTGGACACATAAGTAACTAATTTATCGTACACAAAAATAAGCTACGTGGAGGAATGATTGACATACTTTATTTCTTGACCACCCTTTTATCCAGTCAGTAAATAATGATGGGATCTATGACGAATCAAAGAAACCCCTCAAAAGTTATACGCACACAAACAGCGATTTTATTATTTCCTGTAAGACATTTAAGGACTTGCATTCTAAAATCACCTCTCGTTGAAGAGAAACTACTGATGAAGACCAAAAATGATCACCGAAAATCTTTAATAGTTTTTTTTTTTACGAGTTTTTAATTTAACGAGCGGTGATGAGATTTCTCTATAAGAATATGAAGCTACTTTTATTCATCATTATGCATGTAGGTGGTGAAGGACCGGGAGAACTTTTTAATGATTAACCGCCCTGCATCTTGGACAGTGACATTTTGTTAAGGCTGTGTAATGTAATGTATATGTTCTACAGTGAATCACGAAATAATATTAGAAATATCATCATCATCAGCCCGGGGGCGTCCACTGCTGGACAAAGGCCTCCCCCAAAGAGCGCCACAAGTCACGGTCTTGAGCCGCTCGCATCCAGCGGCTCCCCGCGATCCTAACCAGGTCGTCAGACCACCGGGTGGGAGGCCGTCCAACACTCCGTCCACCGGTGCGGGGCCGCCACTCGAGAACTTTTCTTCCCCAACGGTTATCAGTTCTCCGAGCCATGTGGCCCGCCCATTGCCACTTCAGCATGCATTAGAAATATCACTAAAAAGCAATTTTCTTATTTAAAAAAAAACCGTTTTCAAAAACCCACTAAACATACATACATAAGCTTCACGTTTTTCTTCCAATGGGATAGGCAGAGACAATGGAATGCCAGGTGCAACAGTCTAAGCATACAAATACAACTTTCGGTTCCTCTACATTAATCATTTTAACCCACTAAACAAGGTGAAATAATGACCGGTCTCCTAGAAATTGCCTATTTAGTGCCTAACAGGTACATGAAATATATCCAAGCCAGTGTCAAGGGGTTATACTTACACAATAGCAATGCCACATGATTCTTGCCACCACATAAGTCAGTCAATATAAGTTTTTCAAGTAGCCAGTAGGGTTTTAAATGACGGTTTTATTTTAGTTTTCGACCCCGAATATTATATATATAATATTTAATAATTAAAAAATTGCGTTGATTTGTTGTTTATATTAAACCCACTTGAGACGTAAAAAGAGAAATAAAATTAAGTGTAAAGCTACGTCATTTTTACTCTGTTCGCGGTGACTTTGGCACTCCGCTACTAGAAAAGCTGCATAAGGTAAAAAACAAAGTTAAAACTAGCTAAAATCACATAAGATGATAAGATTGATAAGTTGTTTCAAGCAAAATTAAGAATGGCATTAATGACATACCGTTTAAATTAGAATGTTTTATTTTGACAACGATTTTATACAAGAATGAAGTTTGTATAGGTCGCCCTAGGACACTTTTCGAAAATAATTTTGTATGGTGCCCGGCGTCTATTCGTTGGTATGTCGATGTTTAGGACCCTATAAATATTAAAGCTAGTTTACCTTTAAATCAATGCTTTTAAGGTCCTTCATTTCAGCGGGCAACGCGAAGTGGGTAGTTTCTATTTTGGAAGCACTTTTCTCGTCCTTGACAACGGCTAGCGGGTCGCCGGCGCTGGCCTCTATCGACGTAGTGCCGTCTGGGTTCTGCGTCACGAGGATGTTGGCCGGCTCGCCGGTCGCCTGCTCGATGCGGACCACGTTTTCTAACACCTGTCGATCAAAGCAGTCATTATAATAAAAGTTACATGCTGATCACAAACTAAATAGCGAGCTACGACAGTCCAGGGATACAAAAGTAATGCAATAAGTAAATTAACAGCAGTGTTTATTGATGGTATCCCTAAGTTTTAACGTCATTGAAAGTGGTTAGTATTTATTTATTTGTTAGCATATTTCTTCAGTATAACATAGCAATCAATCTCCAACACTATCTAGATTTGACGTATTGTGTCATGGCCAGTTCCCAACAGTCAAGTTCAACAGAAAAATAAATTAAAACCTGTTTGGCAGGTTGGCAACGTAGAGTTAAACATGGTGACAGGTGAACCAAAATTGACAACAGCACACCATATGTTTTTGGGTAAAAATTGGATCATTTTGCAAAATTCACTCATAACGGACTCCTTATAACTATGCCCTCCAAGTCATTCTAGGGTCGCTACTGCACCTGCTGGCCGACGATCTGCTGCAGCTGGTGCACCGTGAGCGTGTGGTCGGCCGGCATCTTGATGGCTTCATGAAGTTCCTCCTTATCGACCAGTTTGCCTCCGCCGGGGTCCACAACTGTCACGATGCCGTCTTCGCTCACCGTAAGCTGAATCTAAAAACACAGTTTTAAACTTCTGTAAACAATTTTATTTTTATTAGAATATGCTTTGTCGCCATACTTATATCACTTATAACTCACTATTGAAAGACAAATTATAACAATTTACAACTCAAACCTTGAGGGTTCTACTATTTGCCCTCAATTTCCATTAATATTTGGTACCGCAGTATAATACCAAACTATTGTATTTATCTAAATTACAATTGAGTTATGTAAAATTCTTCAAATAGAATCTTAAATAGACCTGCTAGATTTGTTTACAAACATAGTCATAGTTGCGGCGTTTTGTTTCTTCTTGTTAATCTGCAAGGAGAAACATTGTCTTTCATTTGTATTAATGTTGACTTGATTTTTTAGTGATTTTTTTACAATTAAATTTTAGAAAGGACGTTCGGCATCTTTGTTAATTGTAGTGTTTAATTATTTACAGCTTTGAAACTTTTGAGCATGACAGCTACCTAGAAACATCGACGTTGTTGGTTCTACTAATAATAACTACTACTTTCAGCTAGGCAATTTGAAAGTAGTAAAAACTAAAGTGTGAATAATCCTACAATCCTACTAATATTATAAATGCGAAAGTTTGTGTGTTTGTTTTTACTCCTTCACGATGCAATGGCTGGACGGATTCGGACGAAATTTGCAATGGAGACATACTCTAGATTAACAAATAGGCAACTTTTCATCCCGGAAAATGTAAGGTCCCCAAGGGAATAACGATAATCGAAATTGGCGCGAACGCAAGTCGCGGGCAGAAGCTATAAAATAAACAGTTAAAAAAGCAATATAATAAAGAAATGCGTGGTATCAAACTTACCTCGCTGATCTGCCAGTATGTTGATATAAAGCAGCGTGAATTACAGGAATGTTTGTGTTTAATAGTGCAAATATTATGAAATACAAGTGTCATTAATATGTTCAAAATAAGCTGATTTTTACCTGCTGGTTTGAGTGGTCGGGTCGCGCAGCTGCCATCAGTTGTTGTTGCATGATGTGTTGCTGTAAATTATAATCTACATTATTAAAGGATAAATTAGAGCCAACACTAGCACTACAAGACTACAAGATACTACCATGCTTCGGACTTATTATCGGCACTTTTTATGATAACTGTTGCAAAACTTTCAAAATCACCATTTTTAGTATTTTTACACCTCAATTCATTTTAGTGCTAATCATGTAACATGCACAATTTTAAATTTAAATATCTATAAAATAAAGTAAATTGCTATTATAACTTTTAACATAAGACAATGTGATGGAGCAAACCAGCAATCTTAATAGTTGTTAATGGTAAGTCGTTTTTTAAAACCTGTTTAAAATATACCTAAACATTAATGCAATGCAATGCAAGCTATAAATTAGGATTTTTACAAAAATAGGTAGGGCAAACTAATCATAAAGCTAAGTTTATTTTTGTGTAAATCCGGATTTATAGCTTGCATCATTCAATAATTTAGCAGCTTTTATATTTAGGTATATTTTAATCAGGTTTTAAACAACAAAAACTTTAGTCACAAAAAGTTAAGTTAACTTCAGTAACAGTCATAATAAAATGACACAAATAAGAAATGCAAATATACATGTGTAGTTAAGTGACAACCATTTGTAACTGAATACCTACGGAATTAATGAGTATCATACTGATTTGCTTCTCAGAAGTCAAGGTCATTCATAATTCTATGCAAAAATTATTAAGTTCTAAATCAATCTATAAATCTATAATAAGAATTATCAAATGACATTCATCTATAATTAAAAAAACAATAAGTTTTCGTACACATACATTGTCATACTAAATGGTACTTGTAGATATCAAAACCCATTAAGAATAAACTGGAAAATGCAAGTCTTTACTTGAAATATAAGAGCTGTATAACAAGACTAAACTATATAACAAAAAAACTTCCACGCATACCAAAGACACTGTCAGCCATTTATTTAACATGCAAAATCAACCGTATACTTGAGCAAATTAATTTAACTAAGATCTAAATAACAGCAATGCATGTTTAGCATTCCCGCAAAAAAACGAAGTGGGTTACCACATGATTTACCATATCAATGTTATGGTGTATAAACTCGACCCGGTTATTGGCTACCTGCTGGTGGTTGGTCTGACCCGAGCCAGCGGTGACGTGAGATGTGACGCCCGTGCCCTGCTGGGTCGCTAGCTCTTGGTGGGCATGGGCCAATACGTCTGACAACAAACAAGAATTCATAAAATCAAGTATCCAGTAAAACACAGGGTTCATTTGCTTTTACAATCTGCAAAATTGTTAGTGAGATTGTGCTTATGCTGGTTTTTATTTGTAGGTCACAAACATTTTATTTACAACATCTTACAATGCAGATAATTAGGGCACTAGTTCATCAGATTATTTATACAAGAAAATCTGCAACAGCAACATTTTAACTGGTATCGAATAATGCTGATGATGTTGCTTACAATTCTTAGATACTCAAAAAGTATGTGATGCTCTGAAGAAAAAATACATTTTCTATACATCCAATAACTAACTGGGTTTTAAGAGATTTAGATATCTTGTTTGCTTAATAAGACAACTTTTGTCAACTAACTGACTTTGCAAAATGAAAAGACGGTAATTATTATTGGATACAATATTAATGATAGTTACCATGGGTTTGTGTAGCAATGATTTGAGGTAACTGTTGTGCCGCCGACACAGTGACATGCTGCTGCCCTGTATGGTGCCCCAATATGATATTTGGGTCACCATTAAGAATGCTTGCATGGGCTTGACCAATATCCTGAAAGGTAATAGATTATTTTTATTTACTGAAGATTCTGATTAAGCAGTTTTTCTTTGTAATTCACTGCAGTAACATAACCTAATAAACAGGGTGCCCAAAGTGCCACCAAGCCGGTGAGCCTGTGAGTTTTAAAAAGAGAAGTTCAAATAAAAAGGAAAATGAAATAGAAAAAGAGGGAGACCAAGAAAAACTTACCTAGAGCAATTAAAAGACAAATTTGTTGTTGTGCCATATCAGTGTGTTAAAAAGAAGGAATTGGAAAAAAAAATACTCCATTAACACCAGCCTAACCTCGTAAGGCCCAACATCCTAAATTTAGGACATTTGTCAAAGTGCCTTTTGACTTTAGTTGACAGACATAAGATACTTTTTACGATACTAATAAAATATGACGTGGGCCTTATGAGGTTAAGTATATGATGATGACATGATGGAAACTAAATAAATGTATCTTACCTACACCAACCACACATTTTTTTTTATTATGAATCACTTATTTTGCAAGAAGTAATACAGAATTAATTTTATTTGAGCAGTAAATTACTTATATTTTATCTTATCAAATTTTATAAGTGTAAGGCATTCTAGTTTGGTTCGGCTTTGTAAAGCCAATTGTTGAAACCTCTAGGCCCTCTAGCTCATGGGCAGTGAGTAGCCCTATAGCAGAGACACAGTGAGTGAGGCACGCAATAGAAGAGATATGCTTCTAAGATAATCATAACATGGCATTTTATGAAAACTAATGCTACAAATATTTAAAAATCAAATTAGTGTTTTTGTTATAGGTTAATTGTATGTGTAATTAATTAAAATTAAATACCTGCACTGCTTTTCCATTTTCTATCCTTGTTCCCGTTGGCAAACCGTATACTGACACTTGGGGTATGGGACCCGGGAATAAATTTGTAAATACCCAGTATTTCGCGACACTGGACAAAGCCACATTTACCGCCGCCGAATTGACTCTGAGGTCGGTCGCAGACGTCGTCGGGGTCAGATTAGTAGTTTGCTGCTGCTGTTGTTGGGCATATTCAACTCTTTGAGTCTCAGACTGAAATTACCAACATAATTATCATTCCAACACGAAAAAAAAACAGCCATGAATAAGCACTCAAAAAATCGCAAACCTCTGAACTTCCTGGGGCCTGGCCGCCACCCGTATTGATATTGTGATGCTCTTGATTCATTTTTAGTCCTTATAAACTATACAACTAGTAACTTTCACTAAAATATTTACAAAAACACAACATTTCTAAACTTTACGTATCGGCATTGTCATAATTTGACTGTCATCGAAATGGAGGCGCGGGGGACGCGACGGGCCGCCATTATGAAACTTAGAACACAATAACATTTTCTTCAAACAACGTTACAAACTACTTAGTACACGGAAGCACAGTCATTGAGTTCACTTGTATAAAAAGGGTAGTGATTATTTACGATATAACAAAGAAAAGGCTATTTACGAATCTCACTAACAAGTTTCATCCTAATACACACTTTTATCGTACGTTTCATGAATCCATCACACACAACCACCCACGACGAAAGTTATTATAATGACAATGCTGCCAACCTGACAAAACGAACGTGGACCAAACCGGAGAAATCTGGCTTGTTTAAATTTAGATCCAATATAGTTGTAGTCATCATAATTGGAATAAACGATAATTTATTTCGATCAATATAGACGGTCAATTAATTAAAATTCGCTGTAACGTAGAGAATAATCAGCAATTTTGTAACTTGTGTTTACTTTTGCTGCAGAAAGGCAATAGATGGCGCCTCAGGCTACTAGAATACGGTAGCGACAACATGCAGATCCTATAAGATGCGTTCAGAAATAACATTTTAAAATTCGCATTTCATAGTGTAATTGTGACCCAGCATCCTACTCACAGACGTGCGACACAAAAGAGCAGAAATTAAATAAAATGGAACTAAAAAATATATATACTAAATTGTTGCCATGTTTAAGCATTTTACGTCAAAAATGAGACAGTTATGTGGAAAGTGGCGCCCCAATTTAATTTCTACTCTTTTGTGTCGCACTGTTTGTGCTAGTAAGTACGCCGTACCTACCCCAAAAGTAAGCAAACTTCTAAAGATAAGCTTTAACTACGCGTACTTACTCGCCCGTGGGCTTTAGAAAGTCCTACTTAAGTGATTCGCGCACGAATTTAGAAACGAATCGCGCGCCACCTTATGAAGTCTCTTTCATACTAAGTGAGTCACGTAGATTGAGTCCAACCAGCGAATGGTGACATAAAAAGCGGCAAATTTAAAATATCACTAGGTGGTAACACGAAATGCATAGCGACGACTGGGAACGACGACTTTTGAAAATCGATGTTTGAAGTTACGTCATCTCCATCCCTTTCTCTTAACTTAGTCAAGAATGAGGAATGAAAGGGACGGGGAATCCGAAGTTTTTAGCACTTCGTAGTAATCCTGGATCATAGGTATGTAAGATAAGAATGTGATAGCTTGTTTCATAGGCAAATTATTAGCCATATGAAGAATTTGAGAAAAATGCTTGCTTTATACTCGGAAGTCTAATTAAAGACCAAAATCCTGTCCTCAACAGGCGCACATTCGCTGTGATTACTGCATTTTGGTTTAAGTGTAGGTCCTTTTATCAATAAAACTTACCCTAATATTACTGGTTACACGAGTTCTAATTTATGTTTTTTTTTTAAATAATGTTAAAACAACTAAATTATCAAGATGGGAACTGTCAGATGAGTACTTACCTTAAATTATCCAAAGATTTTGGGTCCTTGATTTGTCCAGTCCAAGCAAGTCATGTTAAACCATCAATAATCAGGCAACAGCATGGGTTTCTCAGCGGTAAATCGGTTACGTCGAATCTTACATACTTTTTTACCAATTTAGAACAGCATTAACAAAAAGTACAAGACGAAGTAACTTATAAATACGAATTTTACCAGCGCTTTTGACAGAGTCAACCACCGCATTATTTTGCTAAAGCTGAGTAGAGATGGCGTCTTAGGACCTCTCAACAGATGGTTTGAATCTTACTTATAAGGCCGTACCTACCTAAAGTAGTTAGTCACAAATGGTTATTTATCAAAATTATATGATGTAGGTAATCTCGGGCGTGCCCCAAGGCTCACACTGGGAACCCATCTGGTTTTTGATGTTCATCAACGACATTTCCGAGAATGTACCTATATAACAGCAAATGCTCATTCTTTGCTGATAATATAAGGTATGAATATACCTACCTACAAAGAAATACGATGTAGTCAAGGTAAAGAGCAACTTCAGGACGACCTTGCCCGAATACCAACTTGGTGTACACATATACGCCACAAAATGTTACTATATCAAATTCTGCAGATGAATCAAATTGAGCACGTCCAACGAGCCTTCACACGTGACTTAGTTTTATTTTTAGCTCTTATTAGTGTCCCACTGCTGGGCAAAGGCGTCCCCTCTTTTCGTCCATTCCTCCCTATTAAGTGTATACTACCGCCACTCGCTTTCAAAGGTATCCAAGTCACCTAGCTTACCTTGCTTCAAAGACTACACGAGCGACTACAAATCTTGTGTGATATTATTTCTTTGACATAATCGCCAACTTGTGCACGATCAAGTCATCGTGTATAAAATAGTTATGGACAGGGGGTTTCAAAAAGATAGATTAAGTAGTATGAGCCTTTCAGTGCCTCGACCGAACCCGCGGAGAATTCTCTCTCAAACCTGAGTTTCCTTAGCAAGAACTAATTTAAAAAGACAAGCAGCTTTGATCAGACTGCTGACCGACTGCAATAAACTTAACAGAAGTACTAACTCAGATTTATTCCACGATCGCCTACCTACATTTGTAAACAAATTAAGTACATACCTCGCTAAACAATGAAATAAGTAGGTAGGTAGATAGGTTAACTGAAAGAGATCCCGTATGGGATAAGTTCGCCTATGTTCATTATCTATATTCTTAGGGGCATGATCAAATTACATGTGCAAAAAAGAGTTTACATACATAAATACGGGACTTTAATATACAAATAAATAAAGGTGCACCTCAATGTAGCGTTCTTTGCCGGTGTAGGTATCATTAAAACCTTATTATTTGCTTACGACACGTTCAGGACACTGTGTAGCGCGGCTTTGACTGCGTCTCGGCCGCGCTAACTTATACTTAACCCGCAACGGCCTTTTTCCCGGTCTCTGCAGTAATGTATTATTGCTGCGTAGAATAGAGGCCCAGTAATAAAAAGAAAATGACTTTATTCTTAAATGTTAGTTCAAAAAATACAGCAGTAGGTATAACCAATTAATGGGTGTTCAGTTCGGCACTAACTTAGATACGCCATCATACTTCCGTTGTAAGGGGCGGGCATGGTTAAATAAAAAATGTTTAAAAGGTCATAAATAAAGTAGGTTACGTTGGTCAGTTGATAGCAAGCTACCGGAACAGCGGCAGTCGTAGGTAAGGTTAAAAGAACAGGGTTTCATATTTTGGTGAATTACGATTTGACATAATATTTACCCTAAACCGTCGGTTGCAACCGACGGTTTGTCGGCCGAATTGGGACCATTTCGTGACAACAGGTTTTTGTCTTTAACAGTATTTTGTCAGTGTCATGGATAAATGTTTTGTCTTTCTTTCTTTCTCTCCTTAAACATAAATTATACAACCGTACCTCATATTTTTTCTTTTTAGGGTTCTGTATCCAAAGGGAGTCGATCGGGACCCGATTAATATATGCCTACGCAGTCCGTCCGTCCGTCTTAACTTTAAAGAGCTGTATCTTTTGAACCGTAATAGGTAGCGCGGTTTTGTTTGGAATACATGTTATTACTGCGGATTTACTAACAAATAAAAAAAAGAGAAACTGAATAATAAAAGGAATCCCCAATCCCCATACAAGTCTTTTTTTGGAAGTATTTTTATTTTCATCGTATCGTAAAAATGGTCAAACATACAAGTATTAAGTTTGGTAAGATTATATTAACCCTTAGATTGGCAAGACATCGAAGTATAAAAATACATTTATAATATATATATATATATTTAGTAATTTCAGGGACTTTATAATGTTAGTCGTTAAAAAAATATTTGAAAATATCTAGACTTATCAGTTTTTTGGAAAATGCATGTACAGCACAATGTAAACTGCGAATTTGACAGTAGATATGAAACGTACACTGTAGTTAACATTGCCAACGCAGCAGTAAAATAAGATTGGGTTAAAATAATCAATTTATAACTTAATTTTTCTTTAATAAATATTATTTTAATTTGGTTTCTTTTTATATCACCTGTCATGTAACAAAGACACCAAATTAACTGTCGGAAATAAGTACTGCAATACTGCATTGATTAAATATTTTCAAGTGTGTCGTAGGTAGATAGTTGATTTGCTGAATAGTAAATAAAAATCTACTAAAAGTTAATAAGAGCTTGGTTTAAAACCAGATAAACCACCTGGTCGCGAAAATTTGGGTTTTTCTTCACGTCATTCGAACATGTATTTAGTTTCAAATTATTGACAAAACGTTTTTGTCGTATTGCGGGAAAAAACAAGAATAGGTTAAAATTACATAAAAAATCAAACAAAAATCGCTATAAAATATAAAAATGATGAATATTATATTACTTTATTGTCAGAAAATTTACTGAGTAATTGGTAATGTACATACCTACACTGTGGTTACGTTCAGTCGAATGCAGTATAATTGGCATCGGTAATCACAGTGTACATAGTAACGTTTGAGTCTGTTAAGTCTTTTGTTTTGACATGTACATACAAGAAACTGTTTAGTTACATTAGTTGGTCTTTGATGGTAAATATGAATATGCAAGAGGCTATAGATTCTTAAAAAAATCTTGCCCAAATAAGTTTGGGAACTTATCCGAAGTGACAACGAGGGTTTCCTCGTCAATCGCATTTTGAAATTGACAAGTTTATATTAGTGATAATATGATAATAGTACACATTTATTTTTCTACCATTCACAATAAAATATGTTACCACTTTTTGGTATAAGTATTTTAAATAATGACCTGTAACGAAGCCAGTATTTTTTTTGAACATTGTACACATTGATGTACAGTGCCAATTTAAGGGTAAACCCTGATGAAAAACAAGAAGTACAAAAAATGGTCAACTGTAAGTTGGGCGCTGATTTCATTCGAAATAAAATTCAATTTGGAATGTAATAAACACCTACTGTACAAAAATAACGTGATATTGTAAACTATTTATAATTATAATGTAATGATGTAAACCTTTTTCTTGAAAAAAATATACCTTGCCGAGTTTCTTACGCCGGTTCTTCTCGGGGCAAAGGTTTTATTTTTCGAACCGGTGGTAATGCTTTTTGACATTCATAGGTGCATTATATTATGCCTAAATTGAAGAATAAAGAACTTTGACTTTGACTTTGACTTTGACCTACTTAGCGTCGGTACGGAAGTTACTAACCCCAAGTGCGCGATTGCGACTCGCACTTGACCAGTTTTTATTTACACTACACACAAACATACAAGAGCTACCGTTTACCGCTTTATTATTTTTAGACTGCTTATAAAGTGAAGTGCTATCGTGAATCGTATTGTTTTTAACTCCACCGACTGTCAAGTGGTAACCCTTACGCACGTCCTCTTCGTCATTTTTGTGAACGCTTGTTTGTAGAATGCACATCCACATCGCGATACGTCGCATTCGAGTAGGTAGTCTTGTCATGTTTCTAAGTAAACAGAACAGATTCTTTCATCGCCTCAGCTTGACGGCAATCATACGGAATCATAACGTGACGACAAGAGCTCGAGCGCGAACATTTCGATCATACGGTTTTCGAATCGCATTTACTATTCGAAAACGTAATTGTGCTATAGAAGCAAAAGAAAGGTACGCACGGTAACCCTAGCTGGTTGGTAGTGTTGGTGTTGTGACCCTTCCTGCGGAGCTGGGTGGTCCGGGGTTCGATTGCTGATTGAATATTTGTGTGAGAGCGCTAGTATTGGCGTCCTGGATGATTTCTGTGTAAGTTATGTATTTTTTAATACGTATGAGTATGTTTATTGTTGTTTAAGTATCCATAGTATAGGGCTTAGTGTGGGAGTATGTAAATTTGTGTGGGATCGGATCGGCCACTGGTTATTTTGCATTATGATTATGAATGCGAAAGTTTGTTTTCGTGTGTGTGTTTATTTATACGATGACATAACGCCCAATTTGGATAAATTAGGGAATAGAGATCTGATTTATACTAGTAACGCCCGTTGTAAAACGCCTTTATTTAAAAAGGGAACTACCCTTACGAAGGGTACCTAGGTATTATTCATTTAGACGGCCTTTTAAAAAAATTGTATTTTTTTCATATTAGAATTTACAACCGTTATTTTTGCACACGATTTCACCATCCTCCTAAGGCCCAACATACAACAAAATTTGACAATGTAATTTGAACCTCATAAAAACAAAACAAATTCCACTTTATTTCCTTTGCACCTGCTCTTTATTTCAATGGCCATATTATGAAAACAAAATAGCAAGGGCGGTAGGAAGTTATGTTGTTAAAATTAGAAAATAAATAAGTACTTACAATTGTGCCTTCTGGAAATAATTAATATCAAGAATTAAAATACGTAGATGTCTAAATGTTTTTCTGTATTTTTTTCGTTTTTAAGGAAAACGTGTGCGAATTTGACAGTTGAGTAATTAATAAAAAATGCTGCACTTGACCGCTGCGTTTAATTCGGAAGATGAATCAAGTCGCTGTTACAACTCCCAAGCGTACTATTTATTCACTAACAAACTAGGTTCTACGTTAACGTTCATCGCAATTCGCATTGGCCGGAACTTCGAATTTCAAACTACGTTCGTTCAGGCACTTCGTCAGTAACAACCGTGAGTCTGGGCTAACCGCACGCCTCGCGACCCGATATCCGCGTAAACATTTACGTGCAAAACAATAACTTCGCATAAAACATAGAAAATCTATTACAGTTGCAATAAAAGTGCCGTTTACAACCGAACTTTTCCGTGAACCATTCGCAGAGAAAACTTTGATTATAATTGCGAAAATGCATGCTGTTGTCATTTGTTTTGATTAAGAAACTGCCGGTCTAGCCGGTCATCCATTACAGGTATGTTCTTTTAAATTACCTCCTTAGTTCTTTTACAGTGTAATGGGTTAAAATAAGCGTTAAACCTCGAGAATTACTGTGGTTTGTGCCGCCGGTTTCACGTAAACAATGATGGATGGTAAAAGAAATTTAATTAAAGTTGTTTTGTGAAATAGCGCTAGTAACCAGCGAGGAATGAAAATAGTGTTAGATAAGTACAAAATGCGTTTTCTACAGCGAAGCGTTGATTAATAAACGTGTATCGCGCACTGTAAAGCATTCTTATGAAATCATTAAACTGTGGGATGGCATAATCAGTTAGGTGCTGAAGGTATAAGAACTTACTTAGGTTATACTCGTACTTATGAATTATTGAGGTAAGGTACCCATGCTCATGAAATTCTGAATAGGTTTTTTAGGTCGCGTAGCATTCAGATAAAGATGTAGCGATTGGTTACAGTTTTCAGGCTTAAAAGTAATCTTCAACCTACACTGTAACTACGGTACCCACTTCGATTTTTGCAACTATGCAAAATATTCAAGTTAAAATTGTTTTTAACGTTGTACTCGTAAACAAACAAACATACTTTCCCATCCACCACAATGTACCTACCAAATGGTCATTTGTTGAGGTGTTCTTTTTGGAAACAGGGTACTTAATCACCTACCTACCTGACTAATTAGTGATTAACCTAACTAATCTCCAAGAAAATAAATCTACTCTAAAGGATTTCAAATGCGAATTCAACTCCGTTTTGTCGCTGGCAATTTTTGTTTGTTTATTAAATCATCACCTTCCGGTCTAGGTAAGAGAGCAATCATCGGGTTCAAATGGTCGATGACTCATTGAAGTCTTTTTGGGTCCCCGTGTATTATTCAAGGTCTGATCTGAAGGTACCTACTCAGAAATTGTTCCGAAAACGCATTTACATGCAAATTAAAGTAGAAAAATAAGTGTTGTGGCTCAGCTAGATTGGTTTATTATTTACAAATGACCTATGAACCCTTATTGTCACCTTACGTTATACTAAGGTAAATACGGAACAATAAAAACAGTGTTTATTAGACACCACAAAGTCCACGTTTACGTTTAAAACGTATAGTTTTTTAAACCTAAATATTTTTTGTACATTTCTACTTTCTACTTATATCTTATAATAGCGGTGAGCGGTTTGATAAGGAGTCAGTGAATTTTAGTTAAATAAAAACGTTTATCTGGACTCTTTGGTAGCTGGCTGACATATTTTTTAAGAAAAGTTGGTAAATAAAAAAGTTATCGTGTCATTCATACAATCCGGCTCAAAAAATATTAAGGGAATCTGCGCCATCTTATGGAATGGTACAGAATTGGTTTACAGAATTTCGTTCTGGACATACCACTACCAATGAAGAACACTCTGGAAGGCCGATTGAAGTGACCACTGATGATGTCGTGAATAAAGTTCACGATATTGTTTTGGATTACCGTCGAGTGAAGATACTTAAGATAGCTGAGACTGTACACATTTCATCTGAACGAGTTTTTCATATCTTGCATAATATTTTGAGTATGAAAAAACTTTCTTACTGACAGCCGATCATAAACGACATCGTTCAACAACTTCCGAGCTGGTTAGCCAAATTCAAGCGTAATCCTAATGATTTTTTAAGTTGATTTGTGACGGAAGATGAAACGTGGATTCGCCTTTATACGCTAGGGACGAAAAATCAGTCAAAACATTGGACTTCTGCTAATGAACGGGCCTTTGGGGCCAAGCGATAATAACAAGATCGCAAAACCGTGAATTCGGCAGGAAAGGTAATGGCTACTGTTTTTTGGGACAGCCAAGGGGTTATTTATATCGATTATTTAAATAAACGTAAAACAATAAATGGCCC
This sequence comes from Acleris sparsana, assembly GCA_923062465.1. Lineage (NCBI taxonomy): Eukaryota > Metazoa > Arthropoda > Insecta > Lepidoptera > Tortricidae > Acleris > Acleris sparsana. The sequence continues at coordinate 12,964,129 of OV281291.1, read as the reverse complement.
GTATTATGCTACTTCGTTTGAAATTTTTAAATCATATTTTGTGACAAAACGGCCACATCTGGCAGAGAAGAAAATATTATTTCTCAACGACAACGCAACAGCCAGATTAGTAGAATTGAGTTGCGAAATACTGCACCAACCAGCTTATTCTCCGGATTTGGCCCCATGTGTTTTTTTTATGTGACAAAGGAGGCAGACGAGCAAGTGAGCCACCTGATGGTAAGTGGTCATCGTGACTCATAAACACCCGCAACACCAGCACCTTTTATTCCCAAAAATTAAGAAAAGGCTTGGTGGTAAAAGATTTTCGTCAAATGAGGAAGTCATAGCTGAAACTGAAGAATATTTTTCAGAGTCCCACAAAAAATGTTTTTTGGTGGGGTTGCAAAAGCTGGAACATCGTTGGATGAAATGCTTTGAGTTGAAAGGAGATAATGTAGATAAATAATATAAAAAATGAGAAAAAGTTTTTTTTACTCAACGTCACTGACTTATCAAACCGCCCTCGTTGTTGGAAATGGAATATTGAGTGAGTAATAAATAACCTAGGTATTTGTTATAAGTCTCCGAAGGGTGCATGATTAAGAAATTATTTTTCCTCGCTGAAATTACGAAGCTATGTCAATCAATAATGTTAGGTCTTTAGAGTTCCATAGGTAATTAATGTTCTTTCTAGCTGTCGTTGCTTAGCCTACTAGCAAAATGCAACTGATACTTATACATTACAGTTCCAGATTATTGATTAACATTCAATGCTTGTTCCTTTACCTATAAGTAGATGTATTGCTTCTAAACCAATCATGCGATTAACAGTTTGTTTGGTGATTTTGGTGATATTCATGCTAAAACTACACAAAAAGACTAGTAACGCAACTATGGTAACAATTTACTGAAATCATTTCATTGAAACGGGTGCGGCAGCAAGATGATTACACACTTGACTTAAGTAGCAGCCAATTACCTTCATGTCGCACCAGCTCCGGGATGCCGTGTTTCTTGATTCTTTGTTGTTTCATTCCTTGTTGGTGTATAGGAGTTTTAGAAGTAAGTAATAACTGGTATGAGGTTAATGTTGAATTAGGTGATGTGTATAAATGACTTATGTTCCTTCACGATCTGACGTTACACTCTGCTGACTTCTAAATCCGCACCGAATAGGTAGCTGAATAAATAACAAGAAAGCACTTAAAGTTAAAACATGCACCTATGCTTTATGTTGTGTGCCAACCAATTTTTTGTGATACTTAATTAAGTGTGATCTTGGAACTGACGTATTTCAATAAAAAAATTAATAAACAATCCTAAAAAACAGTGCAACTTGCAATTGAATGACCTTAATTATTTGTTCGCTACTGAGTACTTTGTAGTCTTCGGACCCGTTGATTTCCGATGTATAACCTGAGTATTAAAAACCAAAATACAGTTAATATCCAGTGTTACGACATTACGACACTAAAAATTAAAAATCATTTTTAGTAAGTTCGTAGAATTCAGAAAAAATGTTTTTAAAGTTCTGGTGACCTCAAATTGAGTGAGTCACATGTTATTTCGCTTTCATATTTATTATGTAGATAGAAATACGAAATGACCTAATAATATTTTTAAATGATTGGGCGAGATAAATAATTACTTGATTACATTAGGTAATTAGGTAACGTGTACTCGTGTACGATACTTGGCTATACTACCTACCTCCTTACCTATCTTTTTGTAACTGGCCAAATGAATCATAGTTTATTCGAAATAAATTATTAGAATTATACTTTATTCGATTCACTTTATAGCGGCCTGCACACGTAAAGTTCGGACCGTGGGAAACGCCACGAGCCGTTCCAATCTTCTTGATTAGATCCTGACGTGTTGACAATGGGACCAACTAGAAAGAACACCCATTCAAACAACGAAAAAAATATTCATATCGGTCCAGTGGTCTCTGATTAATCGGGGAATATACATAAAAAATAGAAAAAAAAGAAGAAAATAGAAGTTTTCGACGAATTGAGAACCTCCTCCTTTTTTTAAGTCGGTTAATAATAGTAAACAATTTACAGTTCGGAAAGAAGATAGAAACGGCGCGTGGCGTTTCCCGCGACCTCCAACTTTACGTGTAAAGGCCGCTTATACATTTCGTAATAGGTATACCGCGTGGAAGCATCAGAGATCGTCAACGTTCGATCATTGCAATTTGTACCTACACAGAACATCATTCTGTATACTCTTTACAGTCACGTCACGAGATATTGATGATTTATGCACATACAGACTTTCCTACGATTGACGTAATCTCTCAACTGTTGCTACCGACTCTTGTTATCATGATGCATTGATTAATTCATTATTTCTTCGCTACGATTGAATTAAAACGTGCTTACAAGCCGTGGGCTAGCGCTGCACACGCTGTTACATAATCGAGAATCGAGAGCGGTGTGAGCCACTAGCGGCAGCGGTCTAGGGTCCATAGTAGACTCTACACTGAAGAGTCTACACCGACGACCTATCCAACACCTTTGTGGCTACTAGCCAATATGACCTGTGTTGAGGTGAGAACAAAGTTGTTGTTATTGTCGACGATGTAGTGTTATTGTTATGTTTTCTACAAAGTCGTGTCGTGTGATACCGTTAGCTTCAGACTCTCTTAAAGGTATTGAAATGGAGAATCTAATAAATACGTCGATGTGTCTGTATGAACTACGCAATAAATTAAGATGCGAATTTTAGCAATATTAATAGAACTTTTTTAAACGTTTACTTATAGAACCAACATGGGTAAGGTTGGGCCTGGTCCCTTATTTTTTCCCACAGCAATGCAACGACTTGCAGTTATTATTCAAACACAATGTTAATATGTTATCTGTTTGTAAGTAGATGATTCTCCATTTACAAGAGCGCGTGTAAATTGTTATTGGTATAGCTCATGAGGTAGCAGCATAGCATTTTATAGTTTATTTCACTGGGTTGAATTCAAGAGTAATTTCACGTCATCGAGTTCTAGTATTAGCAGCACGTAACCAACGTATTATTGTGGTTTCGAACAACCTATTTTATCATCTCCTTAACCTGTATTTTTTTATATCCGGCCGATTCTATGTTTGGCTATGTTGACGATTTTAATTAACCTCCATTATACCTAAGAGTGTTTGAGATTTGAGTTGTTCTTATATGACTTTTATTTTATTTTATTGTTTGTGTTGTGTTGTTTACTTTACATCAGTAAAGGGTTGACATTGACGTGAAGAAATCGGCTATGATATGGCGTCCTTTGTCGAATCAGCTTCTAGGTCAACTTAATAAGCACGTCGATAATTATTCAAGTTTAATAATTTGCAATTAGTCTATGGAGTAAAGTATTCATGTGATACATGTGTGTGCGGTGTGTGTCTGTATATATGTGATTATATAGTGATGTCAAAATCTGTCTAGGGTATGATTATTATATACTACCTACACTGTCATGTGTAAATTATAATAAAGATGTGATATGAAATAAAGTATGATAAAAGATACAACTGTTCAATAGGATCTAGTTGCAATAGCCAGTAGTCCAGTACTCAAAGTGTTTTCAATTTACGAAGTCGCGCCCCACTAGTGAATTTCACGCATGTGCACATGCGCGCCTTTGTGGATGAAAACAACTTTGGCTAATAAAGCCTTGTGCAAACCAATACGTGAATTTAAAAAGGTAATCGGTTCAATTAAAATTTACACCTATAGTAGTTTTGTTTAGGTATGTAACAGTGAATGTAAACAAACCAAGCCACGTGACTCCGGCAAACAGCAAAAAACTGTTTTGTCGAACTTTGACGTATCAGTGTTCTGCTATGTGGCTTTTTGTATATACATATTCAGTAAAGTACCAAAAAATAATTATATTTTTATTGCAATAGGACTATTCTATATCCTTTTAAAATTTATAAGATAGGCTTCAAATAAAAAAAACAGTTTGTTTCATTTTCTTTACTAAACCGGCTAGTTTCGAGCCTCGCAAAATTTACTACTTGAGCTCCAAAATCAGAAAATTTTGCAAGATTTTAGTTATTTGATCCGCTAATGAAAGGCAACACATCTCGTAACAGGTCTCGCTACTAGGGTATGCAATCCCGCAACTAATATTCACCGGTACTGCTCACAAATTAATACCGGGAGTGCTTGCCGTACTCGCTACAGCCTCCCCTTTGCACCGTAACATTAAACCAACCTGCTTACAATGGCTTGAGGAGGACTCATACTTTAAACACGGACTTTGTGTTTACAAATTGTTGCATTACTAGCGATTTCACAATTGTTCGAACCAATTTGTTTGTTCTAATTATTCGGAATTTTCTTTGTTTCTTTGCTGTTATCGCATTGGCTTGCATGCAGCTGTTATAGAATTTTATTTTTGTTGTCTTTACTAATCGCTGTTCTAGCCACGATTAGTGTCTTGATTAGGTAAAATCTAGATAATTATTCCTAACGGCTGGCAGAATGTATTTTTGCGTGTTTTTCTGTTATTTAATGTGATTGTTTCCTTATTCATTGTTGTGACTGTCAAACTTCAAGGTAGAAAATAACGCTTAAATAACACATGCCGCAGATGACAAACATTGTGACGAATATAAATAGTCGTCATAGTATGTATAATCGCGGTATGAAAGGGTTTATCACTTACCAACTCTACTTCAATGTAGTTAAGGTCCGAAAGTGAGAACCTTTTCATACGGCGACTATACATACCTCATTTTACATATCGCACTACAAAAATGCAAGGATAACCACGTGTTCCACGTTTCTGCCGTTAAAATATTGTGCGGCATTGTTTTGTCACTAGCAAGGAGAGCCCAATATCATTTATTTCACATCCTATGATTTATATCTGGTGGAACACATTTTCAACAGCAGAACACCTTATTACTTTTGAATCAAACCCTTCATAACGTTTCCAAATTACTTAAAAAATGATTCCTTTCACATATCTGATTAAATCGAATCAAGCTTTCCACTCCTTTTAATTAAACTCCATCAGTTCTATGAATTACTTCCGTTGTTATGAATAAAATATGGGTATGTTATGTTTATCAGTGACGAACAGGGACTCTACCTCAATAGTTATTAGGCCCATCTTGTTTCTATATTGTCAACATAATAATAAGAGTTATGTAGCTATGATTAAATGTTCTAAAACAAATTAAAATTGCTGTTGCACAACTTTATGATTAAATAATATTCGTTCTTTTTTAACTCTATTGTAGTACAGTCAACAAGTTTAACTGTTAAGCCACTACAGAAAAACAAAGAATATTTTTCATTTGTTTTCCGCTTATTTCTCACGCAACGGATTTTGAATCGGTTTTTATTTTTCACGCAAAGTTTATTCACCGTGTTCTTTTTAATTTACGGTAACTTCTGCGTATTACTAGGTACATCTGTAGAAACAAAGTGGTAGACTATAGATTTCTAAACATAGCAACTTTTTTTTCGTTTTGGAACAAAGTAGCTAGTTTAATGTTATATCAACGTTCATTTAATTGTAAAAGGGCCTTTTGAGTTACCTAATAGTTCGTGACAAATATGTCATTGTTGGCGTGACATACATACACACACAAGTAAAGATAGACTCTTGACAGGTAGAAGACGACTAAGAGTCTTTTTTACTAGTTTAACGTAATTAACTAATACATTTTAATATCTTTAACCTCTTACCATTTTAATGTCGTCTAGAGATTAACTTTATTTCGTCCCCTTAAAGTTAACGTAAATAAAATAAAATCATGGTGTATGTATAATAAAACCTTATTTAGTTTTTATGCAAGTAGAACATTTTGCAACCAATCCAAATCGTGCGAAGACGAGGCGATTCATTAGTACTTGAGTATTCAATAGGTTTATTTATAAATTTCCTTCTATCCCTCTTACATTGGCTTACGCAGGGTGTAAACGTAGAGTGATTGTCTACATTAAACGGTCCGTTAAGAATGGCCGCTGACTGTCAATGAATGTATTGATAATCAGCGGCTGTTCCCATCTTACAATAATAAATAATAATGTTAGATAGTTTGAGGTAGTTATTGTTCTGCTCTTACCAGCTTAGGTACGGTCACGGACTTTCAAATTCAAAATTTGATTATTTCATAATTCAAAATATTTATTCATAAAATTAGCCATATAGGGGATTTTACATGTCGGTAATATGGAGTGAATCTACCAGCGCTTTGGACAAGACCATTATAGCGCCGCAAGAAACTCCTACAAATTATTTTTAATCATAAAAATACAATAATATTTTTATTATACCGTATATCGTTAGTATACCGTAGTTCTATTCAAACACATCATGTCATCTGACACCAATGTTTCTCTGAAATTGTAACCAGTAGCCTCAATTTACAGGTCTAGTAAGTTTCGGGGCGCCAGCCGAAACGCAACAACGGTGAAAATTGTGACGAAAACACGTCCAACAGCAGGAATTATTTTCAAAAGTTAGAAGCATTAAGTAACAATGTGGTATTTGTGGTCAGGTGGTAATTTTTATTTTTATAGGGATAGAGAGAACTGGTTATAGTAAATGCGGAAGTTAATGATACCTTGTGATGGATAGGCCATGGTTCCCACGGTTCAAGAATCCCCTTATCCGGTTACACACGTGGGTAAGACTGGCCGAGATCAGGTCTTAGATGTGCTATTTCTATATAGAGTGTATAATTATATCGTGCATCAATAAGTTTGAAGATCCCAATTGCGTATCTTAATAATGCAACCCTGATTTCTAATTCACTTCCTATTTAACATATTTAAGCCAGGCCTTTACGCCCTTGCTGATAAAAATATCTGTACGTTTAAAACGGTTCCATTAGAGACTGAGTGAGAGACAACGCACAGCGTAAGGTATTAGTGACCTGTCGCAAATGGTCGTGTTATGCATGAAACATGTTGGTGAGTGAACCTCTTTAGTTCGTTAGTATTTGTAGAAGAAACAATTTTATAACTGGCAACTTTGAGAGGTGTCATCTAGTTTAAGCGGGAATAAGAGGTCAGAAAGAAAGATTACGATTGGTGAGGTTGGTTGTTGGTTCATGAAGTGAGAGATAATTGTTCTGTACACTGGTAAGTGCTTATAAACTGTACCTTATATTGACGATGTACAGACATGGCAAAAAAATAATATTGTTTTCGAAGCATGCTTTGATCTGTTGGGGAGTGTGTGGGATCAACAGGGGGGCTTCGAGTCCCGCCCTTCCTTCCTAGATGACGGAGTCTAACCCGTAATAAGAAAGGAATGGCTCTCGGACGGGACACCTTGTGGCGTCGAACGCGGCACCAAAGGACAACGTTAACAGTAAATTAATGCGAAGCAGATTCATTTTACTATCTCTCTATATTATCATGCATATGAGTTTGTCGCTCCATTATTACGATAACGTTATTTAAACCTAAGGCATGACGAGACATGTATGATTATATTATAGAAAACGTGGCGACATGAGCGTACCTAAACATAGAAACGCAAAATTTTAAATCTTACTGTTGTAGTTATGTACCTAGAGCAGGAGCAAAATGTACATTTTCTTTTTTTTATTTAATCCTCAACTAGAAAAAATGGGCGTCTTACTTAGAAATGTGAATAACAGGCTTTGTACACGTTGAACATCCCACGGAAAAGGTAATTACTGTTCTAATTCAATTTATAAGCTATCTTCATTTCAAATATCATTCCAATCCGTCCAGCCGTTTCACACTCACACACTCACAAAATTTCTTATTCATAAAATTGGGGTGATAGTGTATCTCAAACCGTGGTTTTAAATAGTATTTAATTAAGTTAACACCATAACTAAAACGATAATTGCACCGAATGCGTTAAGTTTAAAGTTTTGCCTATTGGGTTAATCACATACCTAACCTTCACTGTGAACCGTTTGCTTCCGTGCCGGATTTTAAAGTCACGACTTTGACTAAAAAAACATCAAATGCTTAAGTAGAGCTTGAATAATGATATTTTTGGTGTATTTACTTGTTTTTCAGTTACAATGTGTTTATAGTTTGTAAATGTTTTAGCGGGGATCAAGCAGCGGTACTATTAGAAGTCAGTATTATTGAATCCGAATTATTGCTTAAGCTTGTTATTTAGCTTGAAACACTAGAGTTAGACTAAAGATCGACTGGGATATACACAATTTTGACAGATTGTGGCGCCTCTATTATTTTTTATCTATTTTTGACAAGCTACTGTTTTAAAAAGTCTTTTAGGTTCGGGAAAAGTCCGGGTTAGACTAACACAAGAGCGTATGGGAGCGAGTAAGAGAGAAGTATAAATCCGAAGGTAGCATATAACCAGACATAGGAGTTTTTGTGGCAAGAACGTCAGTTAAGTAGGGATTTCCTTCCGATATTAAACTTATCGATAATTGTTTCAAATAAGTACTTATTTCAAAGTGACATTTCATAGTAGATAGGTGTTATTCAAAGGATAAAATAAAAATTAACTAAATTTCTGATCACTACCCATCGACGTTATACGTTATTGTATAATCATAGGTAATATTTAATTTAAGTAATTCATAGGCATACTATTTATGGATTTTAAAAATCAAATAAATTAATTACTAAGTGGCTCGATTTTCCTAAGTATAGGTTTACAAGTTGCACGTTCATATTAAATATAGTCTTCTCATAGTCATAACACAACTGTCATAAGAGAGTACAATTCATCGATAAATGAATATCGTTCGGAAGTCCCTAGGACAATATTATTCGTGCCACAAAAACTCCTACGTCTGCTCATAACGCATGTATTAAAAACATTCATTGTCTAGCCAGGACTTTGTTTTACGACAATTGGATCCAGGCATCTTATTCTAGTCAACAAAGTCCGTGCTATGTAGCAGAGATCTCACTCACCACTCATGCATAATACACCGCGGTAATACGCCGTTCTAGGTGTCTAGAGAAAGTGATGGATTGCACCGGCATAAAAATATTGTAGCTTTACAGTAAGTAAGTCCTGGTATAATCAAACTAAGTGAATGTTGAGTCAGTTATAATCTTAATTATTCCGTGTTTGCAAGTCAATTTTGAATTAAAAGTTCCCTTTGTTTTCGTTTTAAGATAGCTGAATTAAGATGGCAAACTTGTGATTTAAAATGTCTCGATGTATCTGTATGTAAGCGAAAAAATACTGTCAGTGAGAACCATTAAAGATCCAATAATGATCTTATAATATATTTTTAGGACATAGAGCGTTTGCACATTGTAGGTTACTTTTCAAGTAATAAACGATATCAAGTCAAGTATTAATAGGTTTCGATTTTCTTCGTATTTTATGATTTATGATTAGCATAAAAATATACAGATTCAAGAGAGAGTAAAATAAAGATAGAAAATCGTAACCTAATATTACTTCGGAAATGTAACCACTATTAGCAATAAACGTAATTTTAATATATATATTTATAAACCCGGACATTGTTTGCATATATACTCTTATTTACGCTCACAATTCTGTTAAGAAATGTGTTACCCGCGAAGAAAACTAGTCGGTATGTGCAATAAGTTGTGCCTACACTTCAATTTGCAGCTTTCAGATTTATAGGTAGTGCAATGTTCACATAAATAAGTGTATTCATTTCTATTTCGAGATAACTTTGTCCAGACTGTATGACCTTAAATAAAACCGAGAAGTTGGATATGATGAGGTAAAAATAACATTATTTCTAGGTTATATGTTTTATTTATTTATTGATTTCGATTAGTCCTTGTGTCTTAAATGACTAGACTACCATTATACAGTGTGTTTTTAAACTTAAATTGAATCTAAACATACCTTTTTAAATATTAACCAGTTGTCGAACCGTTAACTGTATATCTAATTATTACGATGACCTCTAACTAAATAAGTATCATTAACCATGTTCTACCGCGACTTTAAAAGGGGAAAGAACAAGTATGGAGTTGTATTTTATTTGGAACTTTGTGTACGCATATTTATGGCTTGAATTCGAAATGTTTATACTTATAGCCTTTTACTTTGAAACGTTCGCTACTTTTATATTAACAATCACTATGCCACAATGTCACCAGGTAAAGAGTCAAGGATTATATTAATATTATATAAACATTTTCTAAAAGTTATAAGGGGGAAGAAACTGGCTAGGCCTTCTAAATACTTAGGGCCTGAATACTGTTAACACAAACAGTGTTACGTAATTATACCCTCGCTTTCAATACTACGTAGAAAGTAAGATGAATTCTCTGCCGATTATCTCCAGAGCCAATGCTAAACTCCTCCTCCTGACTTTGTTTTACTTGATCCAGATGATATACCACTTAACGTTACTACTTCAAGCTTAACTGGAAAATATAATGAAACATACAAACCTACTTACAGTAGCTGCTTAAGTATATATTTTAAGTTAAAAGAGCGTATAAATGTTTTTTTGAGCCTAATCTAACCTAATCTGCCCAAAAAAATATATGAACGGGTTACATTTGTATCGTCAGTTCGTAATTTAAAGCCTTTTAGAGTCACTCGTGCGCATCAAGCTGTGATCCAGTGAAATTTAAACAGTTTACTGGTTGGTTTACTGTAGCGGCGGCTCCCAGGCGGCTAAAATCATTTTTTTTGATAGGAGACCTAAATTGGAGGTCTAAGCAAATAGTCTGACCTCCTAAATAATTTTTTAGAGCTGCAACTGGATAAACTTTTAGACGTTCAAAGCCAGCAAGGGCAGTTTCCGCGCAAAATATCTTTACTAACATTATTTCTCTAGTGCACAATGTGTCACATTGTAGCTAAGCTTAATACTTTTAAACATGTTTGTCCGCTGTTTCTAACGGTCATAACAAAACCATACACGCCGTCAACATCGCATTGTTAATGAACAACAAAGAATTACCACTTCCAGAATTTATTATTTCACTATTTGCTCTAATTAATGTAAGTTTAAGAAGAATGTAATTAGGTAAGTTGTTGTGGTGGGTTTGCTAATACAAACTTGAATTCCGCCCATATTTTCACTTTGATCTCAATTAAAATTTATAACTAACGAAATAAACTATATTAGGTAGAGCAATAGCTATTAATATAAGCCTCCAAAAAAGTCAACAACTATCACAATTTCACTGTTATCAAACTGTTACCCAATGGCTTAAAAGAGACAAAAACGAAAGTGAACATTACGTTGTCTGTGGTCAGATTCGGCACAAATTTTGTGGTCACGGTCAAATGGGCCGATTGCTTTTAAAATAATATTTAGTGTCTATTGTCTAAGACAGTAGACAAGAAGAGACAGTAATAATGTTGATTTTATGCGCACCGTCGCGTGCGCACTTCGTTACGAGAGCGATTAGCGCGTGAGTTTATGTAACGTCAGCGGTCTTCTTTGCACTTTTGACGTGTTACTTATGCGACTTCGTATGACTTATACGGCTAAGAAACAATTGGCGATAGTTGTGAGTCTGTACACGTAAAACGGAACCCATAAAAAGAATATATATACAATTGGATTGACTAGGTAGGATTAATATGATTAATCACGTAGAATACGGTCCAAGTTAATCTGGTAATGATTGAAAATAGCTGTTTTTTTTGTTAGTCAAGATATCATAATGTAGTGTTACGAAAGCTACACCTACCTTGGAAATCGACAAAATGTATGGAATTCTCAGACAAAGACATCTTTGTTTGATATTCCGAGTGTCGCAATCACAGCATGACTATTAAGCGTATCTCGACGATGTTACCTAAAACCCAATCAGCAGAACGGACTAATGAGTTAATTGTAACCAAGTCTTAGAACTTAAATGCTTGTTAGTATCAGGACGTAGCAAATTAATCGTCCGGCAAATTATGTAAGTACATGGAAAATAATTAAATAATTGCCTTCGGCTGCGAATCGCCTCGGCAATCGGGGAAACAATCGAGTGCGGTTGCAGTTACTTTGTCAGTTTATGTCGCTAGTTATTGGCGACGACCGCGCTGCGACCGCAAGGCTAGCTACATAACGCCCTATACGTGCGTTTCGAAATCACGGCCATTGTGTTCGACATTTTAAAACAAACATATTATCAGGTTTTAATCGAGAACTTGCACGAATTTAACTATATAGTCAAATTAAACAAAAAAGCGAACGATAGAGACCAGCGTCGCTATTGCCTGACGCACTCGCAATGTACAATTGTTTTCATTTTGTATGCAGACATGCGTTCGATTTTCAAAATGACAAGGATCGTGATTGTGAGTGCGTTAGACAATAGACCCTCTGATTTATGGTTATACTTAAACCAAAGTTCTGTAATTATCCTATAAATATTATTTCTAAAATCAGCGTATTCGTTACTGACTGCCTGACTCACTCATCAAAACCTGTAGGGTAATTTCCCGATGGCCAGCCTTGAAATTTCGAATCAAGGTCTTACAGCACAAGTTAAGGAAAAATGCAAAAAATACATCTTTTTTATCCTTGGTCGGAGAATATGAATAAATATATAATAAATGAGAATAAAAATATGATCTTATTAAAATGTATGAAACATCAAATACGATTCGCCTACTGTATTATGTTAATTGCTTAACAGAAATATATTTAGTAGGTTGATATAGACTACTGATAAAAAATTACTTATACCTACCCCACCAAATACATACATGTAAAAATAGGTTTATTTCTCATGTACCACCAGATGATGTAATTTTATAAATAGCCCAGCACTCGGGCTATTTTTACACATCCAAAAAATAAACCATGTAATTATATATCTCTTATATCATTAACTTACCGTTGGGATCCATTAGTTTCCATCAAAATACCACGTTATGCCATAAAAGAGACCCTTGATACCTTATCGTAGATTTGCATACCATATTATTGCTAAAACGGTGCCAAATGTCTATCTATGATATTACGAGTCCACATTTATCTATATATTATGTATGTTACTGTTTTTGCCAGCGACGTATTTTATTATCGCTGTTCCTTCAGGACCGTCTATTTTCCGGGTTATAAAGTATCACATGTGTTAATCCAAGACGAGGTGCTGTTTGCCAAATATTATCCAAACCGGTTGCACAGTTTCCGCATGATCGAGTAACTAACACAAATAACCCGAGCATCTAACAAAATGTTCACATTCATGACATCTGGGATACGACTCCTACAGCGTGGGATGCTTTATTGTTCCTATGATAAAGTGATCAGTATCTTGGAAATCTAGGAAACGTTATTCAGTGCCCGGCTCGCTGAGTTACTTGTAACCTGGACGCGATTTTTGGCAGTTGCATGTCTTAGATTCAGATTCAGATTTTATTACTCAATATAACACAGTATAAATTACATAAGAAAGAATAACTTAATTGTCGGTATTTAAATGTCGTATCAATGCTCTTAATTTCCATAACCTATTTATAGGTACGCTTGCACAGCACAATCGTCACAATGCTAATCGCGTGCCTGCTAAGTTAATTTCTCACGACTATGTCGAAACCCGATAGCGATCATGAAATAAGATGCGAAACTTTTTATCAGCAAGGTTTTTGTGCTTTTCTGTGGACTGTGAACAATGTAAAAATGTCTGTTTCGTCACGGAGTACCGGGCACACGTGCTTGCATTTTCTCAGCCACATTGTTTGGGTACCACAGTGATAATTGTATCTATGTGTTAACGAAATATCGCTAGGTTTTTTATCTGATTGAGTCGTATAAAGATTAACCCATGCCGTACTCTAACCTTCATTAGATTTTATTGCTATACTAACACTTAGATCTCTACATAGATCTTACAATTAAGTTCTTCTTCAACACAAACACCTATACAAGTAAAGTATCGTCAGATTGATTAGATCTCTTGCCATGCCTTCTAAATTCACTCTGCTCCACATCTCATTGGAAAACACACTATATATACCTAGGTATTTATGGTAAAGGAATGCACACACTGATGCAACGTATATCTGAGTATGATAAAATGGCTTCTTTCTCTAAACAACAGGCGAAATCGGCTGTTAGCTCAGTCGGACCGGGGTCACCGGGAGACAATTGATTCGGCGAGACGGTAAACAGCGTCCACTCCGTCAGAATAATGCATTATTAAAAGACAGTTCTACAAACAACTGTGGATAAGGTCAAGGTAAAAAATAATTTTCGCGGGTACGACGGACTATTGACTAACCTAAGGCATAAGCTGTGGCTGAATGCGCTTCGTCTTGCTCTATATGAAGAAATTGAACCATAAAACTTAATTCTTGATCTGACCCTGTTTGTGTGTTCTGCACACAAGTGGCCCTAATAGAATGAGACTTTACCCGCATCCGTTGCGTTACTAACAATATAGTGGTAGCTAATAGATAATGCAGATGCAACATGCTGTTAGGTATTTGTTGCAATAATATATGTACAGCTCTCATCGGCAACATAGTAACATACATTTTTGATAGCGCAACACCCAAAAAATACGTCGGTAGCTTAATAGTACCAAGTATCAAGCATCATAGTCTGTTCTGATATATTCAGCAACTTCCAGACGAACGTACCTAGTAAGCGATCATCCTAATATATTATAATATTATAAAAGCTGTGTGTGTGTGTGTGTGTGTGTGTGTGTGTGTTAGTTTGTTGCTCCTTCACGCTGCAACGCCTGGACAGATTTGGATAAAATTTGAAATGGAAATAGCTCATTCCTTGGATTAACACATAGGCTACTTTTCATCCCGGAAAATATAAAAGTTCTTAAAGATATTCTAAATCTACGCGGACGAAGTTGCGGGCAGAAGCTAGTTAGAGATAATACTAGATAGGTCTGAGGGAACAACTCTTACGTATCTGTATTACACTTTGGTTGCCTTTTTGTAACCTCCACCATCCCCACACACCGTATTACTCATCATAGGTAGATATTCTACATACGGAAGTGGACTAGCTCACTAAATGCAAATAAATTAGTTCGTCAATGGATGTGCGTGTGCGCCGCTGCATAATGAGGCTGTCAGACCGACGCTGACTGCAACCGGCACATCACAAACGTTGGCATGTTCATTCAGCAATTTATATTTTATCTTTCCTAGAATTACCTTTTCATAGCATGCCGTAGTTGACAAGCAATTCATACATTTAATATTTTTATCCGTGCGTATGTACGGAGTACGCGTTAATCCATCTAAAAACTATTTGCATAATTTTAAATTTAAATCCCTTCGAAATGTAATAAACGTTTAGGATACTAATAAACGTTTAGGATAAAAATAAAATGTAGGTACTTATCAAGTTCGATCTAGGTAAAACACGTGACTCAAACGCATTTTATCGAGACTACTATTACGATCTCGTTCGTAGATATTTGGTCACTCGTACCTACGTCTAAATATTTTTTGGCTAATACTAGCAGTTTACCGGGAAATTTGGGTAATTCCTTGGTACTGGCCATACATTTCGGCATCTCCAGCGACAGACGTGACGTGGTTGACTAGGGTTCCCTTCATCTGGCATAACTTTTTTTGGCATAATTCATCATTTCGCACACTCATCATTTGGCATAAAGTCTTTTTTTCTGAAACCGTGTACTTTTCAGGATTATTTAAAATACCATTGCATAGAACCCAATACGTTAGGTTAGGTTTATTTTATGTCAATCCTGAAAAGTACACGGTTTCAGAAAAAAAGACTTTATGCCAAATGATAATTGGGCGAAATGATGAATTATGCCAAAAAAAATTGTGCAAGACATTAGTAACCCGGTTGACTACAATAATAGTCCTCTTTGCCTTTTCCTCCGTTATTTGACGTATGTTATTTGACAAAATTGGGTTTGTCATAGTTGTGTGTGTGTATATGTAGACGAACACACACGTTGCCTCTGAGTGCGTAGCCTAGCTGTCGTCGATGCCGTAGTGTGGGTGTATTTACAACTACAAGTATAGCAAACCCACTTTGGTGAGATGAAACAACTGTTGGCCATTTGCAACATTAAAAGAAGGCGGATAACGTTTTACTTTTGTATTTTTGTGTATTTAGGTGTTCAAAGTTATTTTCTGATAGCGATATATCCTTTTTATGCCTATGTGTTGCACAGTGATAGAAGACTTGGACTTATTTCGTGTATCTGGACATCTTTCTTCTCAAGTGGACTCACAGTGGTGCAGAGGTTAAAACTATCCTACATATCACCGTACAACGTTGCCCCCAATCTCCCTAGAGAAGATTGGATTGTATTTTATTGCTATATTGATTTATACTTATATATACTTGACACTGGCGAAAACACTTCATTGTGTGGTACCTGGGGCCCTAATATGGGTGCTACGCATGCGGTTGTGGTCGTTTTGGTTCTAGGCGGTAAAATCAAAATTGTATTTGATCTGTTGGTTTTTAAATCGGCTGCCATTACTGTCAAGTTAATTAATAAGAGCTATCAAAACATTGACAACACGATAACAGGTCAAAAACGATATTGTTTTTACTGTGTTGAATAGAGACCCTAAACTACTGCTTTTCAATCTCGTTGATCGCTTGTGACGAGAAAACCAGACTGATTGTATCATTGCTTACAGTTTAAAATTTGTCAATTGAAATGCAGCCCTCTTCTTATAAATATTTAAGCTTTTATTTATTGTTTATTATTTATCTGTATGTTTCGGTTGTTCATTTCCTTTATTATTTTAGTGTTTTATTTTGATTGTGTTTTGTAAGGATGTTGACTCACTTTGCTACGTTCATTATGTGTTTACTTGTCCGTGTAGTTATTGTATGTGGTGATCAATTAAGGCTATTTTGTGTTGTATTGTATAAATAAAATAACGTGATTAATAACGACTCAGTAATAGCAAATCTATTACTATTCCGATGCAAATTTGCAGAAAAACCTCCTGCCATATTATTCTTCTAAGTGACTCACAGTATCATATTGCACTATCCTGAATTCTAGTGCGGTTTTCGTGGGAATATAAGTACGCGTTCAGTGCGTCTTGGCATAGTCTCGGCCATCTCGTATTTTTTGTAAAGATCAAACGCTCGTTTTATTTTAAAGCAGCAACGTAGCACACCAGCATTTCATCGTTAAATTAAATTTCTGTACAGTAATGCTTACTAACGCCATAAACACCATGTAACATTTTAAATTTACTGCGTTCTTATATGAATACCTACTGCAGGTCTTTGCAAAAGTTGTATTGTAGGTGTGGGATAACTGGGATAATATCATCGAGGTTCATTGTATCGGTCTTTATAACGGTTATAATATTTTATGTTGTTTTTGATATTTGATACTCTCAATCGCAGTTTAATAACACAATCTAATTCTCATAGATTTTCGACGTTTGGATCATCATTATTGGCCCGTTTTCAAAATATTGTACATAGTTAAGGACAGTTAAGGCCTCATTAAAATCCTTTTTTTTTCATTTGGTAACGACAATTATTATACTTAAATCACTAGATGGTTAAAAAGGCAATTGGCGTATAGGACAATTTTACAGTACAATTTAGTTGTCCTTTACGCTAATTGTCTTTTTAGCTTCGATTATGGTTAACTTTCGTTACACAATGGAAATAAGTTACCTAAGTATTTTAATTGAGGCTATAACCATGTAAATATTTTAATCCGTCTATATATCGGAATCTAATTTCGCACTTAGCGAGTGTCTCAAAAGTAGAATTATCTGGTTTGTAACCGGTTATGAGTGGCCGCTTAGCTGATTAAGAGCTTCCATCCAGTGCGGTTCAATGGTCACCAGAGGGCCAGAGGGGGAACCAAATAGATCAAACATCCTTCATTCCATAAACATCCGTTGTCCTTATTGTTAACCCATTTTCCTGCAACGTAGTGCGAGATCATTATCAAACAATTGTAACATTGTAATGAACAACGTGTTACTTAACCTAATAAACATGAATATGCTATTGAAATTGCGGTTGTGGCACCGTCAATTAGATGTAATTAAGAGGTTTTATTACCGGTATTGTGAGTTTTGTATGATATGTCACGTGAGCCATCACTAAATATCTAGTTAAAATAATGCTGCTTTTTGTCTTTCTGTCTGTGGCTTTTGTTTTTAATTTACTCTACGTAAACACAATAATATAACAATATAGAAGTTAGATTAGCATATTTATATTCCTTAATAATACACTGACATTGTATGTATGTAAACTTTTTATTGCACATAAACAATTACAAAACATTTTGCATCACTATAGATAATGTACATAGGCGAACTTATCCTATATGGGATCTCTTCCAGTTAACCTTGGAGTAGAATAAGTCAGGATAACGCAAGAGGATAGGCAAATTTACAAAATATCAGATAAAAGAAAAAAGAAAAATGGTACATACATCTGAAAAACAGACATTAAAAAGTAATAATATCTGCCATTGTCATTTATTTATTAGCTGATTATTTCTTATTAGTCAATCTTTTGGTTGTTTTAACACAATCTTAAATTATAAAGAGTATTGCGAGTTAAGGATATATAATATGCAATTCCTATTATTACTTTCTATTCTTCAATTTTTTTAAATAATCTACGTATCTGGTAGTGGGTGTTTTTTGTTTGTGTACTTGTTCTATTTTCAATTACTTACTAAATCGTATGGAAATCTGTTTAGTAAAGTTATAACTGGGCAGTTATAGAGTTACAGCGCCTCAGTAATAAAACTTGTATAAGTTTTGTAAAAAAAAGTAAAGTACTTTCTTAATTTACAAAGCTTTAAAATAATTGAACCATATTCGGTTTAAAAAAAAAGGTTTCCTTATTATACATGTTTTTTTTTTGATTTTAGTTTCTGTCATCAGGCAATCACATCACTAAGTTAATACATTTTCGTCAATCCAATATCCATTGCACCCCAGTTTTGGGCGCAGCTTTTCCTTGTCACTTCCGTTATGATATTTTAGCGAATTCAAAAATAAACTACATGACAATTATACTTATAACCGAAAAAAATTGGACAATATTTAATATTGTCCAAAAAAATCGTAAGTAGTACAATTTCATTTGTTTTTTTTTACATTAATAGAATTTATCAAGGACGGTTCATAATAACGTGTACTACGTAGATGATCTTAAGGCGTTAATATAAGGATTTTTTCTAAAAATATCTAAAATAGCATTGTCCGATATTTAGACAGAAAATAGCGATTTTTGTCGATTAACCCGTAAACAAAGCGGTTTAATGCCGTCGCTAAATCACTCGCTTCCGCAGCATGTGTCGCCGGCGTTTCACACAGGCCCATGCGTCGTTTGAAACAGTCACGTTATTCTCTAACACAAACGCTTTGAATTAACCAACCAGCCTAATTTGGCCCTTAGACACTCGCACCATGCGTATCGCCTCGTATTTTTTTCACTGGTGCGCTAAGGACAACGCCTCTGCAACGGTGTTGGAATCAATCTGGAGGAGCACTTGCATATGGCTGTGTAAGCATAAACGAATGATGCAAATGCTATATGGTTTTATTATATTCGTACATATAGTGCGATAGCTCTAAGAAGGTACTTCGGGTGTGTTTTTGTTTCTCACTCGCTCGCATGCGCACTTATTAAGCGCGAGCAAGACAGAGGTTCAAACCCGAGTGCTCAAAGACTGTATATAAATGCTTTTTAAGTTCGTATTTCATGCTATGAGTTTATAGAGGCGTGTGCGAAGTTGCGACCTAGAAATGATACTTAAGTGTGGTCGTAATGCGACCTAATAGGTACTCGTACTGGCTACGAACGTCGTTGGCGAGCGCTTCTTGCCGAATGAAATTCCGTAATGTCTTATTGTTTGCCTCGCAAGTTCAGAGCCATGACCTCACAGACATAACCTAACATAACAATGGTTTACTCTATTGCTGCATTTAATAGACCTACCCGTTTTACTTGACGTTAGACTAATAAGTGGGTGAATTTTCGAGACCGTTGTTTTTTCGTAATTTCGGTGGCGCATTTTTTTTTTCATATTACGGTAATAATGTATATATGTCCAGAAAGATATTCTAATTGTATTTAAAATACTGTATGAGGCACCCTTCTAAAGCCATTATTTTGGTTAAATACTATTTTTAATTTTTTTCGCGCCACCGAAAATTACAACGGTACCACCGAAATTACATCATAAATTTGTTTAAAAATAAGTAATGAACATATACGTTTAAAAGTCTTTTAAAACATGTAATTAAAATTAAATTAAGCTTCAGCATGATTTTAAATATTTTGTTTATTGAAATAATTGAAACAACAAAATTAAATACAATCATTTATTAATTCTCAATAAAAAAACCATTTTTATAATAAAGCACAATGTTAAAACATTATATTACTTTTAAGTAAAACTTATGTTATAAACTCTAGAATAATAATCAAAAACTTACATGCAAAATCAGTCTTTACAACAATACTGTTTTTTAGAAATTAAATAATATTCTCAAAACTTTAAAAAAATTATAAAACTTCTTATATAATTATAAATAAAAAAAAATAATTATAAAACTACAATTCATTAGTCCACTCAAGAAGCATTTATACTAAATCTATGATACTGTTTTTAACCAAATCCCATATAAAAATAACAAATAAAGCTTGATTGGTAATTTCGGTGGGGCATTTGTAATTTCGGTGGACAAAAACGCCACCAAAATTACGCCACCAAAATTACGGCAAAAAAGGTTTTTAAAGATATCTGCTGTTCTATATACTTTATTAAAACATGCATTACAGGTTGAATTAAGCCCGTAAAGGTTCTATATATATTAAAAGATGAACTAAAATATACTTATTTAACGTACATAAACCACGCGCCACCGATGTTACTTTACAGGGTACCAAAATACATCGCGAAAAAGACTTACCTCGCTAGCTCTAATATCAACACAGATCCACGTCCACTCGATTCGATCGCGAACGCACAACTAACGGTCTCTTTAATAGAAAAACAAACATGGCGGTGAGTCGCTAGACGAATGAGATATTAGCAGGTATTTACGAGTCGTTTCGTGAGTGGTCGGCGCGGGACAAAGACAAAGCGGTCTGCCTAGTTTTAGATATTAATATTTTTGTATTATTAGACAAATATTAAAAAGCGTCAACAAATAATCTTTCCAATGATGTATAATACTGTTTAAAATGTTGCGTGCACACAAAGTTACGCGAGCTTGTTTGGACAAAACTGGAAGTGTGACATACCTCAGAGTGATCATATTCACATTATTTTGAAAGTTCAATATTTTTTTTCTGAGAATTGGTTTACATTTGCATGATAATTATGTATGGCCTCGTAATATGACATTGTATAGGATGTAAAACCATTTTTTTTATTTTTTTTTATTTGTTGTTTTCCGCATTACACAAGTGTGACACCCAAAAATGCCTGTTTGAAAATTCACCCAAGTACACTACGAGTATGTACTCGGCGATACATTATCATTTGAATAAATAAAACACAAGCAAGCTTCAAAACCCGGCAGCTATTTAAGAAAACGGAAGTTTACAGCAGCATCAGGACCGAAGAATTTTAATAAAAAAGTATTTGTTTGATATATATACATTTTCAACAGTGGTTTTGCAATTCAACAGCAGCATCAGAATTTTAGGGTAGTATTTTATATAACACATTTTTATGAGGATTAAAAAAAAGATAAAAGAAATTTACCTATTCAGTAAGTAGGCCGCACGGGCACTTTTACACGTCAAGAATCTACCAGCGTTTCCCAAGAGGAGACCACTGCTGAGAAGAAATTATATCAGCATTAAATTTTGGGAAACCACTCGTAGGTATTGATTAAAGATAAAATATGTTTATTCAGTAATTAGGCCGCACGGGAACTTTTATACATCAAAATCTACCAGTGCTTTTCAAGCGGAATCTTCAGAGAAGAAGTGCCGTAAGAAACGACTTGGAAAGTAGAACCCATGTTCCAAAGAAACCCTCCTAGTTTCCATTTTTTCTCATTGAAATCATTAAAGCTGAGTGATTACGACTTATTTAATAATTATAGAACTAAGCACTAACACAATAAAAGTATTAGAATAACCAGTTCAGTCTAGTTTCAGATCTATTAATCTGTTGTTTAACCCTGCGGTTCATCAATTGTTTCTCAACCACAACACAATTAAACGACTAATTTACCTGCAAGCCGTCAATTAACTTCCTAGCTATTAGTAAACCCACTAATGGGTAATAAACATCAATTAAGCAAGACAATGTTACAAGCGAATTGGTTTTGATGGCAGCGAAACCATAGAACGCTCGTAATAAGATTTCTAGTCGAGCGCAACGCTTATGGCGATAGGCTTATTAGATCACAGCCGGAATTCGAGCACGATTGGCAGTAAATGTCGAATGGGATGTTATACCCATGATGTTATAAAAAAAAGTGTATTTAACATTGTTTACAAATGAAAATATAAATACTGCTGTTCTGCTAATAATATAAATGCGAAAGTTTGCGTGTTACTTTGTTACTCCATCACGCTGTAACTGGCGGAAGAAATTTGCGTGGGAATGGAGATAGCTTATACCATGGATGCGTTAACATATTAGGCTACTTTTCATCCCGGGAAAATTTCATTGTTCCTGAGGAATTAAAGATAATCGAAATCTACACGAACGAAATGAAGTGGGTTGTAAAGCGTTGTTCTGGGGCTCTATGGCACTGGATATAATCTTATGGCTTTTGACATGTTAGCGTATTTTTAACGCTATGATAGCGTTTTACTTTTATAACCTCGTATCTGATATAATAGGTATAAAGGAGAGTAGTCTTTATTCTTTAGGGACATGAGTGTTTTTCCTATCTAACTATTCGATTAGATACGAGGATGAGAAAGTAAAGCGACAGCGACTTGAAAACAATACGATAAAATGTCAAAGCAATATGGCTTTACAGAGTAGAGTAGAATACCCCTGTAAAGTCTGTATCGAAACGAAGGCGCTTGAAACAATGAAGTCTGCGAATTACTATGACAAGGTAACCTCGTTAGATATTTCAGTCACAGGAGATGCAGGTTATCTGGGTGTAGCTGATTCGCGCGTATATTTGGGCAATTGATTCGAGTCACTACGCGTAGCTGAAATCCAGCTATACTATTAAGTTGGTTAACTCGCCGATAAACTCACTCTTTGCTAGAGCCATCAAATCAAAGCAAAGCCATCGTTGAACAATGGAACTGCCTTGGAAACAATAACTTTGTTACAAACTAAGTGCAAAGAAAATTGATTCCTTAGTTCTTTATAAAAATATTACGATACAAAATTATACGGTATTACTACTAACTACTAACTACCATAACTGATTGACCGTACAGCACTATTATCGAATTTATTCTCAATCTCAATTCATCGGGATATTTTTTGTGTACAGTCAGCTGCAGAGATAAGTACACCCCCCTGCATAGGAAACTTGTATGCAGGAGGGTATACTTATCTCTGCAGCTGACTGAACATTTATTAATTACTCACTCAGACAAACTATTTGTGGGGAAACTTAAATAATGTACATACATATTTAGTCATGTCATTAATGGGGGAACACGAAATGGATATGCTGCAGTACAAAAACCTGGTAAAGTTTTTTAATTATATGTCCTATATCTAGTATAATACGACTTCCAAGTTTCGTTTGTTCCTCGTAACAGGGGAGGGGTAGGATTATACGACCATACAGACCTGCAAGCCCCCCTGATTGGCCTAATCAGTGGCAGCAGCATGATAAGCGACGCCTCGTACTTATGTATCTAGTATGATCGATCTCCTTAAAAAAAACAAAACACATTTGAAAGATCATCAATTTCTGTGTAAGAAATTCCACTGCTGCATCTTCCAAACAGCGGAGAAAGTGGTTGCTGCAGTCATTGAAGGTCGCCCACCGCACAGCCAGGTTTTTTGCATTGCAGCATCGTCAGTTCGTGTCCCCCCATTAATGATGGGACTAAATTATATAGATACCATCTGGTAGGCCTATCGAACTAGGGTTAGTGTCGTGGGTTCTTAGATTATGTAGAGCCAGTGTGAATTAATTCTGCCTTCTCTCTCTCTCGTTGTATCTGACTTCCCGCATAAATCGTCTCTATTAAACAATGCGACTCATTATACTGATGAGCTCCACTTATGCATATGTGTGGAATGTGTGATAACATTGCTAAATTTAACTAGGTAAGTAGAGTACAGTTATACAAATTGTGACCAAAGAATAAGGTTGGGTTGAAAGGGAATGATTGAAAGAGTCACGACTCAGGCGCGCGCGCCTCTAGGCGTTTCTTTAGTTACGCAACTTACGCCGGCGCCGGCGCAGTTGACAGCAAAAGGTTAAACACGATGCGGTGAACTGCAATGATGTCAGTAGTGTTGCAGAAATGTAACTGATTCTATAATTATGTAGTATGCGATTTTTTGGTGGTTTTTACATATCCACTTCACGTGGAAAAGGATCTTTAAATCAAGCTTCTTTGCTTTAGTATTAATCCTTGTGCGTGGTGTAATTTACATTTTACTAGCATGTATCGTGTCCCAATACTCCCAATGCTCCTCTTTGTCTCTTAATCATCATTATAGAGACCGAGCCAGTCCTCCAACCAGACCTCCAAGTTATCCTCCCATCTTTATTTTATTTTAATACATATCCATCTCGTACATTCATGCCAATTGGTGGTCCTCCTGGCCCATCTATCATTGGGCAGACGTGTCCCTGTCTCAAGCTGGTTGTCGTTTTCAGCTCTATGACAAAGATATTATACAAAATAATTTTCTGTACTTTACTTTTATTTTTGTTTTAATCTTTGTTGCTTTGCTTTGTAATTATCTGCTTATCAAGACCAAACGAATGAGTCCCAACAAGGTGGATCTACGTTAAGTATATCCGATATCGAACTACATCATCAGATGAGCTCTTTTAGATTATTTTGATTTAGATATTTTGTCATTGGGTTTTCATATGACGTTCAAATTTCAGCTCATACCATTAATGAGAAATGGTGCTAAACGAATATACAAGATTTGATTAAAACTGACATACATACATACATTCATATAAACGTTGCAAGCTTGAATGATATATATATAGAAGATTGTGACATGCAGAGAGACATATGGACCTAGAAAAACTTTAAAGGTACCTAATTTAAATAGACAATCTTTCAAAGTGGCCTACTTATGTAACTCATCGGATTATATCGGTCTAAATCCTTAATCTTTTGAAGAGATCACCTAAATGTTTGCTTCGGTTCAATGCCAAAAAAGGACGCAAAGACGCATAAGTGGGTAACGATTCAAATCGAGACAAAAACGATAATCCTACAGCAACCCACAAGAGTCACGCAGTCTAAGCAGCAGAGCTCAAGGCACGTACCTAATGCATTTCAAAATAATTTCCCATTTAGTTGTATCTTGTTGGCTGTAAAATTACTTACCTTTTGCTTTACATGTATGGGAGGTAACCGACAAAAAACCCAGATTTAATTTTATCACCTTTGTCGGCATAATTCAAATTTATCACTATGCCATATTAATGATTTGTAGGACGAAGAGTCTCTGAGGTAGACCTCAGACAGACGGACCCGACAGACAGAGGGGCAGCAGACGGACATGATGAAACTATAAGGGTTCCTAGTTTGACTTCGGAACCCTAAAAACCAGTCAAAAGCTTGTTATTGTTGAAAAAGTAAGCGACGGAAAAGTTTAAAGTGTGTTTACCGTACGCGTCGTTGTTGACCCACAATCCACAAATGACGACACACGGCCGGTCATCTTACGCACGATTCAGATTACAATACTCTCAAGTTCTCAACATGGAGACATTAGCCGGCCAACAATGCCAACCCTTTAGTTTTTTCCTAAGACATTTCCTTAGCAATTTATTTCCCTTTATTGGTAACGCAAAATAAAGACACAACCTAGTAATAAAGATATGAATCAGTTGCTATGTCTATTACGCTGATTAAACCATCCATTTCATTCCTAAGGGCATTTCGGAAAATTCCACGTAGAATTATGTAACTATTACAGCGTAAACAGGATATTGACAAAGTCTATAATACATGGCACGACAATGGTGTAATCATTGTAATAAAAAGTTTGAATGGTCAATCCAAATCCAATTATCCAATGTATTTCTTAGCTCTATTACGGCCTATAATAGAATAAATTGATTAATTGCAATATGAAACCAGTTATGATGAGATTGATGACAATCAATACGCTATCGTGATGTTGGTATAAGCTGATGGATCAAGAAGCGTTATAATGGTTGGGTGCAAATTCTTAGAGGAAAAGTGACCGTAATCGCCATTATCGCCATTTGCTTAGTTCGCCTTGCCCTGATGACACAGTGGCCAATCAGGAGTAGTCTGAGACCTCAGACTGTGCAGGGCTGTCTCCATATGCCTTTTCTTCTTTTAACATTAGTTTTTCAGCTTCACTGTCCTTTTTGGTAGCCTGGCATTTGCAAATAGTGTTTTTATTCAAAACTCTTAAAGTGGGTTTTCAAGACTTGCAATTTGGTTGGTTATACGTTGTAATTGTATTATTATCAAACTTAATGTTTAAGTATAGAGCCACTAGAGGATTCTCAAACAGTAATATCAGCAGTAACGTAGGCAAATTAAAATTAAGTTTGAAGGGTATTCGTTACAATCACTTGTCTCAGAAAAACGTGAAAAATTACTGATTTCGCACACGTTAAATATCATATTTTTTGTTATTGTGTCACTGTCAACCCTACCAAGTGCAACCGGTAACAGGCAGGACCGGCTCGACCACTTTCGAGGCTCGCCAAGCTCGTCTTCGGAAGTTACATCACCTGTAACAACGTTATTTACTTCATGCGCTAGCACACGCTACATGCCAGTGCGCAGTGAGCCAATGACTAACGAAGAACTGATCTATTAAAGATAACGCTTATGACACCGAATTAGTATATAATGGACCTCGAACTTATTATTACTAGCGCTATTATGACTACGTTAACACATGTTAATTAATATTGCACGCTTGAGATTGGAGTCTTCAGAATTCAAATGCTTATGGGTCTCAGATCTCACGTAGCATTTTTTTTGGTTTAACTAATTAAATTATAGATGTAACTGACTGCACCATACTGCAACCTACATATAATATTTGAATGTTTTCTATAGTCTCCCTTTCTTAACACTAAACGATGTCTGAAATCAATGTTGTTTAGTAAATGGCGATATACTCGTAAACCCTGAAGCACATCAAATTACTTTTTCTAATTCGATTCATTTTGATCAACCTCTTTCTGTTACTTCCTTATAAAATTCATCACTCCTTCCTCGCTCTGCGAAGACTTCTCTAGCAATATCTGTCTTTTACTTTTATCTTTATTCAAACTTTAAATTTCAATAAAGAAGAAATACCTATAATGTTCCTAAGTAGTTAACATTAACTAACAACAAACCGCCTCCAGTATTTAAGAGGCTATTGTACATTGGACATGTTTTTTTTATTACACTATACGAAAGAAAAAATATCCTTCGGGGTCGACGTGGGGGTGTAAGCTCCGTAACGTTCGTAAACAAGGGAGCAGAAAACAAATAATTTGCGAGATTTTTGCTTTGTTTTCATTCAGCTGCATTTTGCATAGAAATGTTCAAATACTTAGTTTATATTTTATCAAGAGTGTTTCAAAGTTAATCAGAAATTGTTTACGATTTTACTTTATATACTTCTGTTGCGAAATTCAAATAGCTCAGAAGCGATAAAGTTTTACCAATGTACGTAGGTATAACAGCAATACACATGGGTTTGATGTTGACGTAGAAAATAATTATCATAAGATATTTATATACCGAATACTTAGGTAATTTAGTTTACACATGTTTAGCGTAGGCGATTTTAACTTTCTATACTTTTAAGTGTCGTTGTTTTGTGAATAAATAACTTTAGCGAAATAATTCGTCTATCTTTTCCTAGTATTAAAATCTAGCAACGGATATATTTATTGCATGAAGTTAGTAGGAGGACTAGAGTCCAGGACCCTTTGCGGCAAAATTAAGAGAAATCAAACAGTTAATTTAAGCACGGTAGGTTAATAATACCTACCTTTACAATCTAGAATGGCTGTACTGAAGCGCTAAACTACAGAATTTATTTCTGATTCACATTGTATTAAAACACCTGGCAAATCTGCAGTCAACGTCATGTCTGCTCGAAGATAATTTTAGCTTGGGTGCATGCAATATAAAAAATAAACATTTTGAATAGAATAGGACCTATTTATAGGGCCATAATGCGGTATTCCAGGCAACCTTGCCCACAGGGCCAACACAGAAGCTCTAGTAATAGCCGCGTGCGCGTGGGCGCATCTTTCTTTACTACGCGATTTGCTCAAAACATTCGACTCCCGCGCTCCGCCCGTAGCAGCGGATCGATTACAACAATATTCCTATTCGGCTTCGGGATCTATGACTTAAAACTCATACAAAATGTGTGTATTCTCCAAGTGAATGTGACAGTGAGAGTTATGAGATATTTTCAGTTTTGTTTAGTGTTGTTATGTAGGTAATGTATTGTTCATATTTTATTTTGAGTTTTGTGTTTTTTTAATATTTGATACGGTTGAGTGTTTTTTGATTATTTTTTCTAGTGCGTAATAGCTTAATAAGGAACTAGTTTAGATTACTTTAGTTTTGGTTACTGCCCGAAGTGGTCATTGGGACTTTGTGGTTATAGTTTTACCTATTTCACAAACGCCTAACAGCTGTGACGATCAAACATTTAGAAGAGAAGAACATGTACCTATTGGTCAACAGTAGATCAAGATTAACCTGTCGTTACTTAGGCCCGGCCACACCAGATGCGTGCGAGTAGACGTGACGTGCAAGTTCGCTTTCCACTGCGTTGTATAGTATGAATTCTCATACGACATTTCACTATACAACGCAGTGGAAAGCGAACTGGCACGTCACGTCTACGCGCAGGCATCCTGTGTGGCTGGGCCTTAAACTGTTTGTAGGGAACGCTTTGATTCGATTACGTGAATTTTCTGTAACACGTTTAAATAATCCAGAACTTATTATCCATTAAAACCTTCTTCTTAAAACTCTATTTTTTGGTGAAAGCCGCATTGATTTTTTTTGTGTAATTTGAAAGATCTAAGCGTACATACAAAGGGACAGACGGCGGGAACCGACTTAGTTTTATACTGTACTAAAAAATAATGGAAATACGGTACAAACTCACGATTCAAAGCCGGAACGGTACGACGGCTTTTTATCGTTACTTTCAACCGTTTCTTAACGTATAATCAAGTCTCATATCAGATTAAATCATAATTGTATTCACAATAAAGAATAATATAAATGGCGGACTTACCCCTTCTTCCACGAAGTTTTTTACTCAAAAAATGTTTAAAGAAATTTAACTCCAAAGTTTACTTTTCTAACTATTTTCGTAAACTGTTATTAATATTATTTTAATTGCAATTACAGTTGTGATATTATTCAGATTCAGTATTTTGCATGCCGTGCCGTACGAGACAAGCATGTAAATTACAACCGGTAAATTACAAGGCAATAAAATTGTAGGCAACAGACTGCGCTCTCAAGGTTACTGGACAGATTGGAATTCTCAATCGGAAATTAAGTAAATGATATTGATCATGAGTTCCGGGAACACAAAATAAGATTTAATTGTACATTAACTTTACTAATACAGAGTTCAATTTGCATTTGAACTTTGTTAGGGAGTTGCCCTTTTAAACTGAGACTGATTTTCAAAGGCGCTTATTTGAACCAGAGGTCCTTGCTCTGAAAATGAAAGTACAAATTCAAACCTCCCTTAGCACTTCTAAAGCTGGGCATTCACGACCGCTCCAACAAGCCGAATAGAGCAGTGCCGCGCCGCAAATGGACGGACAGCCAGCGCGACGCGATAACGCATCTTAACGAACTACCGTGAATGTCATAATTCAACGTTTTAACACGCTAAGTGGCATCGCCGTGAATGCGTTCTCTGGCTGCTACTTATTTGCTAATCAGTCTGGCGCGCCCGTGAATGTGGTCAAAATATTACGCCCATCCAGTCGTACGCACTTTATCTGTCGCCGAGACAAACGGCGCGTCCGTGAATGCCCAGCTTTACGATATACCTAGTGAAGAAACAAAAGTGAGAGTGATGGTACTGGCACAGTATCTTAACCCCTTTTTGCACCTTAACACGCTGGTCGTAATTAATCACATATCACCTGTAATTACTAATAAGTTCATGCATGGCATGAGAGTAGTAAATAAACTCCTATTAGCTATGTGGGTAACCGAACATCTACGTATTGTGTATAATTTAACCGAAATAAAAAGTCTAGTTTGACACTCAATTGATTCGGCTAAAGTGTTAAGTGCAAGCGAGGTCAATCCTATTACAGCTGACTGACGTCACTTTATGTAATGCAGAGCCATATACCTAGGCAGTAATTGGAATGGGTAGTGACTAGTGATATCCCTAAACTTTACGCATGTTCATTCACCCATGAATGAATTAAGTAGAGATATTGAACCAGTGAAAATGTATTCCAATGTCTAACTCAGTGTAATATCACACGTCATGTTAGGCAAATTACCACTACGTATTCCGATCTCTGCTATTATAAAATTCCAAAGTAACTATATCTGTCTGAAACCTTTTCACGCCTGAACCGCTGAATCGATTTTAATGAAATTTGTTAAGGAGATGGTACCTATTACCCTAGAGACGGACCTAGGTTACGTTTTAACTCGGAAACATGAACTACTCCCAAGGGAATCGCGATGATCGAATTCCACTCGGACGAAGTTCTTGGGCTAGTAAGTAGGTAGGTAATAATAACTTTAGCACGCCTTACCATTGCTTACGTCTGTTAATTATTTTCCTACTAATAGGTAAGTAGGTAAAGTCAAGGAATAGTGACGTA
Source organism: Acleris sparsana (assembly GCA_923062465.1). Lineage (NCBI taxonomy): Eukaryota > Metazoa > Arthropoda > Insecta > Lepidoptera > Tortricidae > Acleris > Acleris sparsana. Next base: position 12,933,288 of record OV281291.1, on the reverse strand, counting down.
ATCAATAAAAACGTAAGAGACTTCTTATGATTTTATTTACAATGTCACTTTGACATAGTCCAAAGTGGTATGGGAATTAAATTCCTTGAATATACCTATGCATTATAATAAGATTTTTCTAAGAAATGTTTAATGTTTTTTTAATCGGCACGCTTGCAATCTAAAAGTGATTCTGATAAACGAGAGATTGCATTTGATGAGAAATTTACTTACGTACGTTCTTTACTTCTATAGGCTACGTAGGCACTTGTGTTGTTTTGTATATAATTTTCATGATTATTGTAAAATTATACGATGAGATTATGTTTAGTTAACAAGACCTTTGTTTTTTTTTTTAATAAAAACAAAGCAGTTAGGTAAGTGACCCTAAAGTATGTGTATTGTTATAACTTCGATTTAAAACACTACTACTAGATTTATAATCTGTAGGTATTCCGATAACAGCGACAGAAAATTGTTATCTTGTATACCTCGGAGTCATGACGAATCGCTTGAAACCTGTCTTCGACCTTGCGGACCGGCACCAACCTGTTACTCTCGTTTATTTATACCAACACTTAGTTTGAGAATAACGGAGTTACTTTAAAGTTCACCGTAAATGTGGCGAACTCAAACAAACAGACTGGGATATCGTGACTTTAGTGGCATTTGAGAGGACTAAGTACTTTATAAATGACTATAGCTTTCAATTTAACTCTCGCTTATGTTACTGATCAATGTTTACTGATACAACCAACCTAATTAAGTTTAACTACAAAAGAACTTACGAATAGGTACCGAATTTTGGATATTACGCTAGATTCCTCTTATTTCAATTTTTTTTTTTAAATTAGTGACCCGCCCTCGCTTCGCTTCGGTTTATGTGAGTTTTCTGTAACACCTGTACATAATCAAGATCTGATTATACAAACAAAACCTTCCGCTTGAATCACTCTATCCATTAAAATTAACCGCATCAAAATCCGTTACGAAGTTTAAAAGATCTAAACGTACATAGGGACAGACAGACAGCGGGAAGCGAATTGTTTTATACTACTTATGTAGTGATGATACTGCAGTACAGTGCAAATATGTATGGTGATTAAATATTGCGTTTTTCTCAAGAATCTTTTAATAAAATAAACATATAAGTAAGTATGCATGTATATGCATCAGATAAACCTCTTAATTATCACGTTTGCCTTATAATATGTGCCTCAAGATAAACAAGCTTAATATTTGGACATTTATATTTTGATCTTATTTAAATATGTTACTTTTCAGTTATTTTCATTCTAGAATTATTTAAACTAGACTATAATTCTCTCTGTCGAATGCTTTCTTTCTACAAATAACAATAACATTCCTGTGTTGTTATCTCGACCTTCTTAGGTCAAATCGCTGCGTGTAGTAATTTTCAAACGATAAAAATCTGCGCGTTACCGTGACGGGTAAAGTACATAATTAAAACTAAATTAATTTCGTATTTGCATTACATTATATCCGTAGTTTGCCAGCCTCGGCTCATTAGGAATTGGGCCATTGTCATTGCCATATTATTATGACTGAAATGGAATTTAAAAAAGTTGGCATTAAGCATACGAGTTTATAAAACCCGACGGCATTGGAAGGAGCGCATTACAGGGGTCGATATTTGAGAGGTCATTCGATTGCCTCGGTGTTGCTGTAATATCGGTTTTATGTAACAGTTTTCGAAAGGTCTTCAAATTTATTCGTATCATTTATCCTGTGGGCCTTGCGTATTGTTTACCAGGGGCCCTATGCAACTTGGTAAAACCATAACCGTATTGTCATCGTCACGATAAATAAATGAATTAATTAATTATTTAATGATTGGAATGAATGAATGAAATATTTTTTCGCCTATAGATTACAAATAAACACGATTTAAAAAAAACGACGATTAACGTTGGCAGTAATGGCGGCAGAAAAAACAGTACCATAACAAGTTAAAGCAGCGGGCCTATTGTGGTGGTGTTTATCGATGTCGATAAATGTTGATACAGCATCTGTCACTTTCTGACCACTATGTAAGCGCGAGAGTGACGGATGCTTTACCCACCGCGATAAAAGCGACCATAATACGGCCCCAGTACTGTCTTACCGCGTAAAATAAAGGCCTTGTACTTTTTTTAGAGACCTTTATTTGGCAACTACATACTCGTATCACTTTTAGAAAAGTTTTCTATCACACTGATAGGTATATTTTTCATTTGTACCATATATCTGTGCCTCCTGTGACAAGTGATACAACTCGAAAAACACGATTTTACAGGAGAGCGAAAACAAGTTTTAAAAAAATACTGCTCTTACATGAATATATTTTTTTTTAAATTGCTGCTGCTTTTTATATCATATAATATGACTTTATTACATGGTTTCACAAAAATATTGATAACTAGTATAGATTTTGAGATATTCGGAGAAACGTACTTTATGTATCATTTTACATTTCAGATTGAGCTCCATTTAGCTCGTGTAAGATGATACAACTCGAATTGTATTATTTAACACATAAAAGTGTAAAAAAGGAGGTTTGGTGATGATTGATACAACTTTTTTTAATAAGGTGTAGGGAATTTAATTAGTAATCTTTCTTAAGAAGAACGGAAAACTCTGGTGACAAATGATACAACTCAAGTTATATCAAAAAACACGACTTTTTAAAGTGAAATGAAAATCGTGATTAATATAATACAATTTTAGATATATCACTAGGCACAAAAAAAAAGATATTTTTTTATTTTTTTGAGTGTTTTAACTAGAGAAATAGCATTAAACACTCAAAATTGGAAAAAAAGTGGTTAATTGTATCATTTTACACGAATGTATCTTGGGAACTGGAAGGCCTAGGAACACGGGAGTTGGAGCAAAAGATGCGTAATTTTTTTTTAAGTTGATTCGTGAAAAAAATTGCATTTTGCTACAACTCGAGTTGTATCACTTGTCACAGGAGGCACAGATATTTCGTGTGAATCGTAGCACTTTGCGCTTTCTTTTTGTCATTACCTGTCAGTCTCTGTCTAATCGTAATTATACTCAAGTATAGGCAGTTTTTGACGTCGATGGATTACAAATTAATAATGATGATGCAATTATATACTGAAGTATACTAATATCCGCCGTTTGACAATAATTAAATAAGAAGCAATGTAGGTATAACTTTCTAGCACAGTTAATTTTATTAAGTTGTTTAGTTTTATTTTCGCAGCGTTTGTGAGCGTCGGCAATTAGCAAGTTTCGCGCCGTCAGGAACCAAGTTTCAGTTTGATTTTGAAATGTTTTCTCTAATGACCGATGCTTTCCCCTAATGGTGGTTGATGGCTATTTATGGACTCCACTGCGGGATATTAATATTTATTACTTTGACCCGTCGATTTTCCGCTTTATTAGCTAAATAAATGTAGATGAATATTGGTACTGCGTGTTTTCCTAATCGTTTGCACTTTGTGGCGCACGTTACGTGATTTCGTGGGTATACGTGTGATGCCGACTACAGATTTTTTAAGAATTAGAGTTTCATACAACTGTCTCACTCGTATCTACTTTACCTTTTTTTTTGTATTACAAACAAACAAAATTTTAATGTTGAAGTAGTACTTCCAACGTATTTTACATAGGAAGTGCAATGGCTTCTGTTTTGTGTAAAAAGTGCTGTCATTAAATAAATATCACGTGCTTGTACAAGATTAATGAGTTTATAGCGTGATTTTTAATCAATCTGTTCAATAAATAACTTACTATAATAAACAATTCGTATTTGGACTATAGGTAATGACAATGTTATTTTTATAAGAATAAAACTAAGGAATGAGAAATATTTTAATTACGTGTTTGTATACACAGTTTGTCATTTGAATGCCTTTACAGGGTTATACTTATGTATCGCATGTAATAAATAATGTGTAATAGAATTCGATGTTTATTTTGTTATGTTCTAAGTACAAGGCAAATTTTGAAACAAGAAAACTTCGATAAATCGTTTTTTATGACATGGGGAAGGTAAACGAGCACACAGGCCACCTGATTGGGAGTGGGATCTGTGACACAAAGACATTTACATTCTCGAGACTACAGTCTAAGACCGCAAATGAATTGCCAACCCTAAGGACCAAGATGGAACGCCTCTATTCTAGTAATGTCATCGATTTACCCATTTATAATTTACTGTATTTTAAATCTTGGCATCGTGTTTCATTTAGTGTAAAGAGGGAAACGATTGCCGGGAGGTTCCTGTTGCGAAGGAAGGATGCTACTATTGCTACTAGTTCCAAGACAGGGACGAAGTTGTCTAATAAGGGCAATTTACACTACGTAGGTGTGATGTATACGAAGACAATAAAGACGACGTGGTTACTCTAATTGGTAAAGGCCCTGCCTACTAAGCTAGGGTTAGATTCCCGGTACGGGCTAATATGTGTGTGATGACCGCGAATATTTGTTCCTGAGTCTTGGGAATTTTCGAATGTATTTGAGGTGCAGGACACAAAGGAAACATGAGGTTTTTTTTTTGGTAGTCATTAAGGCTAACCTAACCTAACCTACGTAATTAATGCTTCAGATATTCTGAAAATATCATAGTTTTAGCAGAAAATAGCGTTAGATGAAATTAAATTCGATGAAATGATACAATCGATGAAGTGAAATTCGATAAAATTACTGTTACCGTCAAACGTACAAGCGTCCGTAGGTATGATATTATTACGAACACGGAAGAAAAAGAAAAAAATACTAAAAAAGGCTCAAATGTGAGTTGGGCTCGCGCTGATTCCAAATCAAATTCTAATCAGACTTTGACACTCGGGACATCTCGGTTTAAATCGTAAAGGTTCGTGTTTTCACATAGCGTATATAAAATACTAGAATTGACTTACATAAAAAATAAAATAAACATTACATCAACCTAAGTGTAGAAACAATCATTAATATTCTAAATATGGAAATAGACTATAATCAACTTTTATGATTTATGACATGTTAGCTTCTGCCCGCGACTTCGTCCGCGTAGACATCGATTATCGTTATTCCCTCGAGAACTTTGAAATTATCCAGCATGAAATATAAGCCTATGTGTTAATCCAATGTATAATGAATTCTATCTCCATTCTAAATTTCATCCAAATCCGTCCAGCCGTTGTAGCTTGAAGGAGTAACAAACTAACACACAAATATACATACAAACTTTCGCATTTAAATTATTAGTAGGATATTGGGATGTAACGGGTTAGCTTTCAAAATCAAAGTATATCTTTATTAGCGAGTAATTTACATTCACTAATTTAATATTTGTGTTTTTGGTAATCATCATCATCATCATCATGTCAGCCGAAAGACGTCCACTGCTGGACATAGGCCTCCCCCAAGGCTTTCCACTCAGACCGGTCTTGTGCTTTTGGCATCCACCGCGGTCCCGCGATCCTGACGAGGTCGTCACTCCATCTTGTTGGAGGCCTACCTACAGCTCGTCTTCCGGTCCGCGGGCGCCACTCCAGAACCTTCTGACCCCATCGGCCATCAGTCCTGCGAGCAATGTGCCCCGCCCACTGCCACTTCAGTTTAGCTATGTAAATGTATGAGTTTTTGGTAATGCGATGTAATAATTAAATCAAGCCACATCTGTGTAATTCATAGGTCTACTATAAAAAAATGACATTGTGGCAGGTGATGTACATTACTGTTTTAGACTGTTAAGAGCGCACATGATATTATGAATATGAAGCAATGTGTCTCGTCTCATTTGCACTTCCGATCTCTCCCGATGAATGTCGAGAATGGCCGAGTGTTAAAGTCCAATTAATTGTACTGTACTAATACCTACTGTGTCACAGTACGCACTTGATTGTTTTTTTACCTATTTATTATCGATCGTTCGGCAGGGCAGGCACGTCTAATAAAACCCACAAGGCTTACTTGGCGGCATAACCCTGATCGGCAAAATCAATTTTGTAACGCATCTCTGTGTTCCTCACTCGTCGTGTCTGCATTTGTAACGAACTCGGTTTATTTTTTACAGGAACCTGGAGGCGGTATTCTACTTTCTTTCCGGGTGAGTTTACTAATAGTTGTTTAAATACGCCCTCTAAGCAGAGTCAAATAAAGACAATTATTATAAGAAAGTTTCGGAGTAAAGAGAAACGGAGTCGACATTCATATTAAATCTCGCCACATATAGGTACTCATTCTCAATCATTTATGACTTCCACAATTTATTTATAAGGAAAATTAACTAGTAACGCTTATTCCGATCTCTGATTATGCATCTTCAGCAGACATACACTACACAAATGGAACCGAATGTCAAAAATGCAACGTTGTATTTACAAATGTAAAAAAACAGCAAATCATTTATTAATTTATGTGGTGCTGATAATTGGTTATCGAAGAAGTTTGAAACTGACCCTCTCATTCATAAACGCACAATAGCTTAAACATGCTTAAAAATATGCTGTGTCTTTATCTTTTATTTTGACTTTTGCAACTGACAGAAAGTGTCAAAGCGTGCTTTAACTAAAGCAGGTATATAATACGTTTATGAACAAGGTGGTCAAGTGTTTACACTTATCCGTCAAATTGTTACCACAGATTGCCATACACTGAGCGCAAGCAGCGTAAGTTAAATTTGACCTTGCCTCATTTTAAAGTGCGTTCAAGTTACAGTTTCTCTCGTGTAGTCGTATCGTATCATAAAACCGTATTCACGATAGCACTCGATACGAGGCGTCACGTCCGACGTGTAAAAGAGGAGCAGCCCGCTAACTGCACCCGCGACAATCATGCGATCTCACGGCACGTACCGATTGTGCTCGATTTATGTTTCACTTGACACTGTTTTATATGGATTATAGATGATTGTGGTATGTTAGGCATTTAAATAATGGCAATTGGCGAAACAAACGTTTTACAAAACGAGCTAAAATGTTTTATGTACCATGCAATTTAAATACAGTGCAAATAACTCTTATAATTTGATCTTTATGTGCATAATACTGTTTTGTTTTAATCTCTTTTTATGTTAACCTACATAATAATATAATATTATATTGTGTTACCTTACCCTTAGACTGCCGTTCCCACGGTCAAACTGTTTCTCCAGTTTTGTAGGGCAATGTTTAATTATTAGTTTTTATAATTGTACTTATTAAATAAATAAATAAATAAATAAATAAATAAATAATGTCTTTTGGGTTCGGGTAAAGTCGGTTAGACTAGCATAAGAGCGTATGAGTGCAGTGAGAGAGAAGTACAAACGCGGAGGTCTACGAAAACTCTTTATTCTAAACCAGATGATACAGAAAAAAAGTTACGTATCTAATAAAATATGTAAGCAAATAGGCTATGTTATTTCTTAAAAACGATCAATTCTAGACAATTACATGTGCATATACTAATTATTATTGAATACCACACAAATAATCAACAAAGACAGACCAAAACATGACATCAATAATATTTTTAATGTTATCATGTAAACCTTTTATTGAATAATCCGTTCTGCCCCCGATAGTAAAAAGGGCGCATCTAACAATTTTGTCAAAAATGAGTTAATTATACTGCCGTGATCAGCAGAAAAAGACCTACCTACTGATATTTTTAGTTTTTTCCTAGGTAGGCTAGATTAGAAGTTACCATAAGCAAAAAGGACGTAACTTCACTCACTTTGTTATAAAAACTTAATTAAAAAGACGCATTTCAGAAACATGTAGGTGGTCTTCATAAAAAAGACGTAACTACGTATAATGCGCCCTTTTGTTTTGTCAAACTTTTAACAGTTCAGTAAAAGAAAAGACGCAAGGTACAATCCATCACCGTATACTTCAATAAAAAGACGCATCTAAGTACTTACGCCTTTTCAACCAAGTCTGGTCTTGAAAGCATTATTTTGACTAAGACGCATCTAACTTAAATACTTAATGAAAAGGGCGCTAGTGACCACTTGCGCCTTTTCAACTTACCCAAAGCTTGATAACTGTATGTTGCGGCGGACGCATCTACACGTAAAACTTCGTACAAAAGACGCTAATGAACAGTTGCGCCTTTTAAATAGTGTATTTTGCTAATTTATCTAGGATGCTCGTGGTATTTGCGTCTGATTTTGATGTAGGCATATTTTATTTTTGCGATACTATAACATTGAAAAGTGTAGTTAAGCGTACATTTATATTCAAATTATGTTAGTTTTATTTTAACCCTTAATTTGGCAAGAAGATTTTTTAATAAAAACAGAAATATAATTTATATTATCGTGGTTGCCGGTGACTGTGTCTGCATGGAACTCGTTTATCGAGTTATACCTGTAGAAATTATTGTATTTCCGAGATGAAAAAACATATCGTCATGTCCATCCCCGGGACTCTAGCTATATTCATTTAAAATTCATTTTGATTCGGCGGTTGACAAACAAGTTTGCTGATGGCAGCGTTATTTTCGTCTGCTACAGAACAGCTAAGCAAAGTAAGCCTTGAGTTTGGATTGCTAATAAACATGTCAGAGACCAAGCTAATATCCAACTGCATCAAACAGAGCATTGAAGTCTTCCCCCAATATCTTAAACACAAGTTCAGTTGCACAGACGTTCACCATAACGACGGAGGTGGCGGGATGAACAGCAAACTTTTGGAAACAATATTTTCCAAAAGTTTGCTCAGATCAGTCACCACTTTATGAGTAGCAGCGTGGGAAGAAAAACGGAAAGTTTTACCCAATAATGCAATAATGGGGCAGAACAGAACAGGTTAATAATAACATACATATAAAGAAATGGAGATAAGAGGGGCAGATTCCCTGAGAAACGCTATACTATTTCTCCTTTATTTGAATTCTGATGGGGCATTGAGTTGTAGAATTGATCTAATTTTTTTTTGACTTCTGGTTTTTTTTTAAAGAGCAGGGGGGTTATTATGACATAGCTATGCAGTTCAGTTTACGCTGAGAAAATAGGACACAGCTATACAACTGCTATTGCTTTTGCGCTCACCGTAAAATGAACTGCATAGTTACGTCATAATAACCCCCCAGAACATAAAATAGTATTTCTGAAGACAGAAAAACCGTGGGTGTAACAAGAAAATAACCGCATTGATACCCGAGATACATTGTTTGAATAAAGTACTGCGCGTATACACATTTTCCTGTTTTATAAACTATTTCTAGTTTCTCATTCCAATCTTTCTGGGACCGTATCGGTTTGCATCGAATAGTTTTGTTTAAACCTTATTTTGATAGACCGTCAAGATAGGATAAAAAATTACAACAAAGCAATATGGAACCGATGAAAGAAAGTGTGGTTTGGGGCAGGGTGACTTGAGAAACCCAGCAACAGCGCTCATGTCCTTGTTTAAATAAGTTATAGTTTGTTATAAGGAGTAAAACTTGAGCTTAGAAGTATGCTGGGCGTAGTTAGTAAACGCAAGTTAGAACACCGTGGCATTGGCAATGGGAAGTATACTGGATATTTAACTTATATAATTCATACACGGGACTTATTTTTTATGTATCTTATTTATTTATATGCAAATAAGTTGTAATGTTGTCATAAGTACGTATAGCAAAAGCATTTTAAAAAAAATACTGAGGGTAAGTGAGAAGCGTCTTTCCTCATTTACATTCTGACGGTAATAGCGGCATGCACACGTTAAGTTTGGACCACGTGAAACGCCACGCGCCGTTCCAATCTTCGTTCCGAACATACGTGTAAATGCAACTGTAATAGTGAAATAGTAAAAATGTGCGGTTCGAAACGAAGATTGGAACGGCGCGTGGCGTTTCCCGCGGTCCGAACTTTACCGCGTAAAGGCCGCTAATGGACAAAAAATTCCCGTTCGGACTGGATGTTTATATTTTTTATTCAGTAAAAAAAGATTCTATTATATAAATATGAAATTCTCCTATACCATTATTATCTTAATTTTTCTAATAATTTTAGTTTATTACGAGTAGATTTTAGACTAAGTCAAATTAAGGGTAAACTTTTATTTTTTCATACGGTTTTTTATGATTATTTTTCATGATTGTACTTTAGAATATTGTTATTATGTGAAATATTATTTCAAGACGTTTATTTTACAGGTGGCAGTTGAACTACGTACATGTTAAAGTAGTAAAAAGAGAAAATATTACTTTTTATTTGAGTAAAAGTAGTTGTTTAAAACATCAATTACTTTATTGAAAAGACGCTTGTGTCCAAATGCGCCCTTTTATATCAGGAGAAAAGCAGGAAATATCTGTCAAGCACTGATATCAAAAAGAAGTTTGTTATTATACTCAGTTGAAAAGGCGTAATTGGTTACTTACGTCTTTTCAACGGAGTATCGAGTATTTTCCAGACATTTTTTTGCTTAGATGAAAAGGAAAATCTTAAATAAATAAATAAATAAACATAAATTATAAAATTTTGTATTACCATATTGACAATATTGTCTATATCTATATTACTTCGTTTACAGGAAGTTTCTATGTCAATTTCTTTAGAGACAGCATACTTTTTTTTAATTTTCAACTAAATCATTTAATTTCTCGACTTCGACTTCATGTTAGATGCGCCCTTTTTACTATCGGGGGCAGCGTTATACTCCGTGGATGAATGAATATATGAAAATGGAAATGTAAATTTATTATTTTGTTGACATTTATTACTCATTGTACATATTTTGACATCGGACGAATGACCATTATTAGATGTTTAACTTTTATTGTTTTAATTTATGAATTATTATTGTATACTATTCTTTGATTATTAATATTTATGTTTTGACGATCTCAATGTAATTTCGTATTTTTTGACATGCAATGCAACTAATATTGTAATATTACATTGACAAATAAATAAACTAAACTAAACTAAACAATGTAAAGTTAAAACGTTTACTCGGTGGAACTATTTTCTTAAAATATTTATGTGATATCTTAGAATGGCATCCGCTGTGTGTTTTAACGTTCTTGTAGTTCACACTAAGACACGCAAGAGATTAATAACACCCTAAAGTCAAATACAAGTACTTTTTCGTCTACCTCTCTCTGGATATTTACTCCCGACCACTTTGTGGACCAAAAATAGAGTATTGGGTCAGCCGGTCGGTCATATTTGTCAACGTACAAAGTTAACCTTTCCGCCGTATCAGTTTCGTACTTTTCTGGAAGGTGCCCTTGAAAGAATCCCTTGTTAGCGGAACTTGGACGAGAATAGCAAAGGACTTCCAAGTTTATGTTCATTGAAGAATTATTCCAAAGTCAAATCCACCTACGCACAGGTGGGTTACTAGTTACTAGTGTTACTACAAATTGAATTTGTATCGAGTCTTAACTTGCTACTGATCTTTAGCTGGAAAAAAATAAGAAAATTATAATACTCGTTTATATTGAAGAGGAGACGAGAGAACTAGAATCTATCTTACATATTCGATTTAGGGAGCCGGTTATCAGTAAAATAACATCTACTTACTTGCACTAACTGGTTACAGACCTTGTCATTACTTATCCCTTATTTATAAACGCACAATAAACCTGGTTTAGTTATGGCCAAGCGGGGCTATTACGTCAGTGGGGCAATTACGTCGAGTGGCTTTATCTCCCGTTTTAAAGTTCGTATCGAAAAGTTATATCTATTGACAAATAGATATTTTTTTTCTCTACTTCACTCATATACTTAACTCTTTGATACCAACTTTAGAACGGAGTTAAAGCACTTGACGTAATTTCCCCACTGACGTAATAGCCCCGCTTGACCTTAAAGTTTTCTTTGTCACTTTTTGTCGGCGGTTCTACGCATGATCCCTTGCAGATGTATACGTAGACGTTTCTTATAACAGATTATACCACCACATCATACTTTTATCTTCTTCTACTATCTTAGGTAAACATCATATCAAACATCTATTATACTTATTGAACATATCTAGGTACTTTGTTGCTACTTATATCAAATAGTAGATTATACACCGAGTGGATAAAGCACTATTTTATGTCACGGGCGCGATAATGAATCCTGGCAAACAAGGGAGTCCAGATTTAACCCCTGAGCGTAGCGAGGGTGTTACTAGTTAATTCCCGAGCGAAGCGAGGGAATTAAAATGGAATTCTGGGCGCAGCGACGGATTCAAGCTCGCCCAAGACGAAAACACGTATATCCCAAAGGAGAGTACTATACTTTTCTCACCTTTTGCGAGACAATAAAAAGCAGGGCTACTTATTAGAAACAACGTCAAATATCAAATCACTTTCGCTTTCGTCACTCGTCATTTATATTCAAACTATAATCTTTCAACTTGAATCTCCTGCTAACTAATACTGTATCGTTTTGCAACACTCGCGGCATTTCTTTTATCTCTTTGTTTTGCGTAAGTATATGGCTTGTAGTGGCCAGTTCGATTTTCAAATAAGTTCCATAGAAACCTACAGCAAAGGTCTCTATGGAACAATATTTCATACGCATTCAAATCTCATTATTACCCGCCGTGTTATAAAATTGTACTGAATCTCATTATAACCCACTGGTTAGCTGATTGTTATAATGACTTGCTTTAACTGAGTTTTACATGATATATACATGGAGTATGTGGTGTGAAAAGTTTATTATGTTCCTTGAGTGATTATATTCTATGAAATTATAATCAAATAAAAAAAAAACAAAAGTTGTTTTACCGATCATTACAAACCCCACTGCATATACGACTACAACACTAATTTTAGTCCTGTAGGTTATCTATTGGATTAAGTATAAAGCTAATAAATATAACTATCTCGTCAGTATTGTACGTTACTATTATTAGTTTACTATCGGCAATATTTTATTGTAGGTGTGGGTCGGTTACAGGTCACGAGTAAAATAATAAAATTATCCAAATAGCCGCGATTATTTATGTTCTGGTATAGTAATACCCATACTAAATTGAACAACATAAATAATGACATGAGATTACCACTATTCTGAATGTTGGTAACGGTCGTCGGTTTAAATTAGATCTCATGTCCGACGGAACCATATTTAAATGGAATAATGTTTCAGTTTATTGCAACTAGTGCGGCTATTAGACTGTGTTAGACGTTTCTGACTTTCAACAATCAAAACCAACTAAATAACTTATATAGCGCTATGTGCAGCTTTTACAATTTAAAGATTTTGATTTTGTACCTACTTACTATTTTTTAGAATATACTAGTAGGTAGGTACAAAACAAATAGGTACGCATTCTGAATATGATTGTTGGTAGATATGACTGCCCCATCCTTATTTACTGGGTTTCACAGGTCTCCAGTGGTGTTAGATACAACCTTGGTTTTTGTTTTGTTTTGCTGAAGTTGTATGTTTAAATTGTCACAAACCTATTTACTTCGGGAACCTGTAATTTACCAATAATATTGGCAATCACATGGACAACAGCCTGAAATAAATGATTCTATTCTATCCTATCCTATTATTGAACACCACACAAAAAAAAGCACAGAAAAACATAAAATTCAACGACGTGGGTTTTATGTCTGAAAATTTTGCTGTTTTTTAAATTTGATTATCGATGGGTAGGTACTGAAATTGACTAAGAAAGCAAGATACATTATGTCTTACACTGAAAAAAAAGGTCGCTTCTAACAAGGTTGTTTTGTTGTACATAAGCATCTTGATTCCATACGAGCCCGACGGGAAGTTAGATGCATCAACTAAATTGGTAGCTGGATCACTAAAGAGCCAGCTGTTTTTATCCTCAGCTTTAAATAGATTTCATAAAGAAAAAAAAAGAGGAAATCTATGTCAGCCTTAAATTTTATAAGTGTAGTGTAAGTGTAGTATTCACTACATCTGTATTTACTGCTGCTTCCTACCCGCAATTGAACGTACCGAAATGCCCTGTAGGTAACTGTAGCACGACATGACATCAGGGCTAAATATCTCTCGTATGTAAGTACTTTAATAGACTAAAATAAGAATAGAATTTCAGAGCTTATTACTTTTTAACGGCTCAACCGATTTCCATCAAACCCAGCTAGGAACCACACCAGTTAAATTAGCTGTCTACTTACAAACATATTATTGCAACCAAATCGGTCCAACCGTTAAAGAACTACGATGCCACAGACAGACAGTCACTTACACAAGAGGATATAAACTTATAACCCCAACCCTACCCAACCCTACTTTTTGCGTTAGGGTTTAGAAAGATGTTGTACAGAGACTTTTGCTAAACGACAAATGCGGAAGCGGTTTTGCTTAGGTTGATTTTTTTATGGTATGAAGAAGAATAAACTATCACACAGGCCCACCTGATGGTAAGTAGGATCTGTTACTCGTAGACAGTCCTGCGGACTAAGATGGAATGCTTCTATGTTAGTAATTTCACCGGTTGTTTTATTCCCACACCGCAAACACTACTGCTTAGCGGTAGGTTAAAGGCTGAAGGATAATATGGTAGTGGTAGCAATCCGGACGAACCTTACACAAGATCGTAACCACCACTGAAATATGCATTTAAAGTCATTAGTAATTCAAACAATGTACTCTGAGCCACTTGCACAAGCCGTACTCGTCCACCATAAAATCATTTGTCATTTTCCGCCATGACGTCATCGTCAATGACTAGCCTGGTATAATTTTCTGGAAAGTTGACTCCGACATGTATGAGTGCTTCAGGAACACTGGTGCTTTCTACCAGCAATTGAGCCTTGTATCATTACAGCTGATTATTCCTTTCATGGTTTACTTAATACGAAAACACTATTTTAACGGCAGTGCGATGTGCGATTAATACCAACTTTAACTTATAAGACGGTAACGATTAATCAGCAATAACAACAGTGATAAAGATAAAGAACTGAGCTAAGAAGGTAAATTACCTTACTTGAATTGCTAAAATGTTATACTCGATTTTTAAGAGCACTGGATCTTACAACGTACCGACAGTTTGAAACTATTTTATTCAGCGATCAGAGGCCCTAGACAAGATGCTTAGCGTTATCGTAAACGATTTTCGAAAACTGACAAAGCTATACATATTCGATAACGATAGCGATCTCGCAATGTATCTTGTCTGGCTGGGCCTGGCCCGTCATCATAATTAACAATAATTTTGCGTTTTGATTTTCCTTGCCTTTGAGAGAAACTAAATTGTGATTATAAGTGATAAGATAAGGTGGTGCCCGAACCTCACGGCTGCCCAATGGTCCCCTACTTCCCCTACATCAAAATTTTTAACTATTTAAAAAGTAATGGGTAACTGATTAAGAGACAAATCAACAAAAGTTCGTACCTGTGTAGGCACGAACTGTTGTGTAAGTAGTGTTACTATTCCACAGAACCCATTAAGCAAGGAGTAGGCTTAGCGCGTTACGAGTTGCGAAAATGGCGACGGCCGACAAAATGGCCGACGGCTGTATTGGTTATTAAGCGCCGTGTCGCTTGCTTGATTACGGCTAACAACCGTCACCGTGGCGAGTGACGCGTGCACTTCGCGAAGCTTCCCAGACCAGTGATCCGTACATGCTTACTACTAGTAAATAGAAAAAAAAAGGAAGTGCTACAGTTCCTTGGAGCATGTAATATATTTCACTTAATCACCTCACAGCGTCCCTAAAGAAAATGATTAGAATAGACTTGAATTGTAACTCAGCACAAATATTTATATACTTATGCATTTTGAAACGAGTAAAAATAACTTTATACAGGGTACCTATCTAAAAGAAACTTGTCAACTTTACGGTGTATTCTTGACCCTAGGGAATGAGCTCGTTGAGATTATGGCTCAAAAATAAAGAAACAATATGGATAACCACTAAAAAACCCCTGTTAATAATGTCTGCTGCTTGTAATTTGTGGATCAGGGTGTTCAATGGCTTTCTATGTGGAGTTCAGAGGAAGGCCCCGTAAGAAACACAACAGTCAGACATTTTAAGGCTTCCATATCCAAAGAATGCAAACCGGACTTACTTTTACTTCACCGTCTTTTGCTGACGTTTATAAGTGACTTGTTCTTTGAGTGTTTAATTAATCTTAGATCTTAACGCATTAGCTAATCTTGTAGTCAATTTTGCGTGTCAAATCTTAAACTCGATTCATTTAATTAGCTAAACGTCCTGATGAAGTGTAAAGCGGAAAGCCAAGACTGCTCATTATAGCGCTACCAATGGCAATGTTGACAAGAGATGTCGATAAGTGTTCACGGTTGTTTTTATTCGAAGGAATTGGCCTTTTTGAATACCAATTTTATTTTGTTTGCATTTGATCTACCTACCTAGTAGTTTGTGTAAATGACTTTTTTGTTACTTATGCGATTTTTTTGATGACCGCTGTAAATTTATTTGAATGTGCTAATAATCAACAAATCAATGAATTAATAAAATATAATGGAATGTAATTATGGGGAGCTTCTGTATATATTATAGCTGATTGAGTGTACTCCTCCGGTTGATTCGTGATTTTTTATCATATTTCGACTCTACTTATCAATGAATGCAAATTTAAATGACGTCATTTTTGAGATTTTTAGGAAAAGTGGTTTGGGCCAAAAGTTATAAGGGTTCTAATAAGGATGACCATTTGTAAAAGAGGTATACTTTATAATAGATCTATTCAAAATAAACATACTTTGTAAGACACTGTAACTCTTAAGTGCATCGGAGCCGAGATATTTAAATGTTGATAGGTATATGGTGGATTGGTACTTTTGGTACAATTTTTTTTAATATGTAATTATATCTTTTCTCTATCCAAATAATCATAAACCCTCCATGATGCGTTCAAGAACCACAAATTATGATCAACATAAAAATAGACTGTTCTGTTAAAACAAATTTCTTATCTGTAAAAATGTTATCATTGCTTTAGCTTTATTTATAACAACATCGATTTTGATAATATTATTTCATTCAAATTTAGAACATCAACATCAACGCAACAAACAAACATCTCTGAAAAACAAAGACATTTGATTTGACCTCTATTGTAGTCAGTCGAGATGAATTGATTTTATTATTGATTTAGTTTGAAATGAATTTACAATTTGCATACAAATTTGACAAATGTCGCACGTAAGTAAGATATCGAATGATATGATAGTTGGAGCCGAGTTTAGTTTGTCACTGATTTAAAAAAAACAATGACAGCTGCTAGAATTTTTTTCAATCTTTTCAATAAAATTGTTCGATTTGTTGAATTTAAATGAGCGATCAAGATGATATAGATATTTTGGCGACGCCTACTGATATCCGTGACAAAGCAACTAACGTCGTAAAATAATTGCTGTTAGTGGCCCTGAACAACGCCGCGATGCCGGTCATAAAATGCGGCTCCTGAATGCATCATGGAGGCTTATGATATGTGGGTAGATAAAGTAGTGTATGTAACTGTACATAATTAGGCATTAAAACACTTGTGTGATGTTATTATGAAACGAGCCGAAGAAACTCACACGCGTGTTTAATGCCCTTCATTATGTACAGGCCCTATACACTACTACAATATCTCGGCTCCGATGTTAGTATAACCGTATTACATTATTTGGCTGTCACCATCACACGAAGATATGTAACGTCAAGAAGGGCAAGTCACATAAGAGATTACAAGCTTTTCCCGTTGTCTATTCTCCCTAATACCACATGAAGAGATCACAGCGCGTGTGTACGGTCTCCGGTCACGCGTAATACTTTTTATGGAACCAACGGATTCCGTGAGCAACACAAGGCTTAGTTATAATAATGACACCAGAATCAATACATTCGCAAACGTACGTTGTATAGCAGTTGTTTAGGGCTAGGCTATTGTATTTCTGAATCTAGAGAGCAACAGGCCTGTATAAGGTTTTTAAATTGAAATCCCGCATAAATGACCTAGTCCAAAGGTTTTTGGTACCTCGAGAATGAAATAAGACTGTCTATGGTATGGTTCTTTAGAATTCAAGATCAGCCTAGCCCAGGAGGACTGCTATACAGCTGTTTGCGAATGTATCGACTGTGACAGCACGAATCGATAAAGTACATATAGTAAAGTATCCCCTAATTGCTATTTCGGCCTCTCCCTTGTTGCCGTTAAAGGTAACGTTAGTTTGTCTATGTATATTTGTTTTATCAGCTCTAAAGTTCTACAATAAACAGGTATCGTTATTGAGGACGCAATTGCGGTACATCACTCTTTCACATTGGCCAATCAAATGCCATTTCGATGAATATAGGTTTAATGACTGATGATTTAGTCTTTTCTTCGATTTCGTATTGTCATTTATTTACCAACGTATTTAAAATTAAAAAATAGGTTTTGAAACACTATTTTTAAATATAAATAAGTATTTAAAGCCTCCCAATAATTTTGTCAGGTATTAGGCCCACCATGGCTATGCCTGGGTGGGATCAATGTGTGTTATGCACCTAACGCCCGCCGGATCCTTTAATCTTATATATGGTGAAGATTTAAAAATATATTATTGTAATGAGTTCTGTTAAGGCCCATTCCTTCGTAATTGAAGTTGTCAGTCACTAGCATTGTGAAATCAATCGATTGTAATATCTGCGATGATTCGTTTTTTTTTCATTACTTTACGATTTCTCTGATGTTGCGGTTTTACACGGGCTACGCTGGTTACTACTATAATCATGTGACCCGCTGACACAAAACCGTTTATCAAAATCATTTTATTGATTTATTCATTCAACTTTAGAGTAGATCCCTATAGCAATAGGTACTTACGAGTAGCCGTTATTAGTAATCACTGTTATGAATGCAGTTATTGTTATGTATAGTCGAGTTTGTAAATATTTATACACTTTAGTACCTTGTCTATTTAATTTCATGTTTAAACTGCTATTGTAATCTTCACAACGATTAAAGTAACAAGGCACTTATGTGTATACATATTTATGAACTCGACTGTACCGAAAGATCTTTTCTTATGGCACGGAGAAGGCAGATAAGCATTCGAAACACCTAAGGTAGGTGAGATCTAAAGCTCGCAAACATTCGCAGTCTCCAGGCTGCGCCATAACAAACGCTGATGGGTAAATGCGACTACGTAGGAGAAAAACTAATAATCTCATACGAGTATGTACTGTGGAAGGACAATTTCAAAATATTTTTTCGGAATTTGATAAACACGAATTTCAGAATAATGATTTTGAAATTTCCGAATCATCACTATTTCGAATTTTAGTTTCACGAAGCATCACAACCACGTTTTTTTTAAATTCCGAATGTTCACCTATCCTATTTATTAAAATCCCGAAAAATATTTTTCTGAATATCACAATTCCGAATAATCCTTCGAATTCCGAATATTCATTATTCCGAAATTTTAGCAGCCTGAATTCTCTAAGATTTTTCATTTCAAGTAAGCGCCTGATAAAATATTTTATAATACCGTGTATAATGTTTAACTTGCATAATGCTCAAAAACTGTAAGAAATGTCCGACAAAGTCGACGGAGATCCGCTTTGCGCCTTGATGCAACTCTAACCTAACCTATCCGGTTTGTGAATTTTTCGAATTCAAATATTTGGAATTATAATATTCGTATAAAAGAAAATTCGGGATTGTAACAGGACTTGACTCGGTTGCCCTTACTTAAAGAGATAGACAGATTAATTAAGTAATTAGATGTTTCAAACAAGTCAATTAGTCGGGATCGTCGTGGATTGCATACGGTATCAGTTTTCACTTTCTTCGCTTCTTTCAGTTGCGTAAACTCCGAGGATGCATCGCGTGCGCACATCTGTTCCGCTTCCGACGATGCGCCGGAGTCGAGCTGTGTGAAAAAATCATTGTCGGTTACTCAGCCACTGTGTCAGTCGACACGCTATGAAAACTCGATTAACCGACTAGTTAACAATTACTACAAGATAATTGTACTAATAATTAACTCGTAAAAAAGTGTAATAAATAGCGAATTATTATAGCTATTAAATCGAAACATTTCCACGGAAAATACGTTGATGCTGTTTCTTGCTTTGTGCACAAGAGTAAACGAGTACATTGATTGACTATTGTAGGCACTAGTATTTCCTGAATGACGGCAGTGTGTGCGGACAAGTTCGAAGATAAAGCCCAGCGACGCTGCAGTGTGTATATTTACACGAACCCACTAAGCCATATTTCCCACCCCTCATAACTTTTTCATGGTGCATTTAAGTAGGAGCCTGGTTTCTTTACAGATTACTTAGGTCTATACAATAAAGATAATCTCACAGCCTAGTGTTAAAATTAAAGCCGGTCACTATCACTGTAGGTAGGTACACAAACGGCTAGACCTTGAGAAAATGAAAATGAAAATGATTTATTCAGAAAAACTTAACTTAAGACAACAATGGTTTTGGGTCCTGCGCTAGGACTCCCTGTGTTGCAGAGCCCAATCATAATCAGTTCCAACCGGCACAGTTCAATTGCGGATATTGTAGATCAATTCCTATATAACTACTAATACAATCTTAACTTAAATAATCTGTTAAAAAAGCGCACTAATTAATCTATTTACTCAAATCATCTTTAGTGGCCATGTTATTATTTACATACGATGTATAAATATACAATAATAAATGTATAAAGACACAATATAAAATAACGTACACCTGTGTGTAATTAATTAAATTCATAAGTATAATATAAGTAAATAATATAAGACGTAAGTATACATATATTTTTTTATTTTTTTTCCAAAAGAGAATGAATCATTATTTAATTTAATTTATTTCATTTAATTAGAGAATAATGTAATAAGCGTTAAAATACCTGATTGGTTTCAGTTTTGCTGAAAGTGTAACCCGGCATTATCAGTCATGTGTTCTACGTATATTTACCACATAAATCTGTTGGTTTAAAATGAAAACACCTTGCAATTATATTTTCCGAACATTCGTTTGCCGATTTTTTTTCCGATATCTATGATATGCAGGCCCTGGATGGATTAAATACATAATTAATTTGCTAAACGTATTGCAGATTAGGTTAGATTTGTTACCGATATCAAAAAGAATAGTCTTCTATCAAAACATTGCATACGGAATTATGAAAAATCAGGATTTCGATCAGTTTGAAATTATCACTGAATTATGTAGTGTACCTAAACGTATATTTTTTATTGAAGGGTTTAAAAACGTCGTAACAATAAATAAAAAGTAAATCCCTGTGGTAAAACAGGAACAAATCCGGAAAGTATTAAATGTTTTGAGATAATATTATATACACGAGTGAACCTGCGGGCTATAGCCCTTACTGATAGCGCCCTTCGCTCCCTCTCCATATCGTCATCGTCTTTTAGGTCCTTAGTAAGCCAGTGCCGCAGATATATAAATTGGTATACACTTTTTAAGGCAACATGATGTCGCTTAGACATATCATTTATCAAAATCGGACCAGAACTCTGTCCTACGGAGAGAAGGCACACGTGAAATTAATTCATACAAGCATATTAAACTCTCAAAGATTTATAATAAGGTTGGAAGTGCAATGCAATTCATATAGTAGATGTGCCTTTTTCCGTAGGAGGGCAGAACTGTAGATCTCATGCCATGTAGAAAAATCGGCCTCGCGTTATATAATACATTATAGATAAATCTAAACCCGTCGGTAAACAATCTCACAATCTCTGAATCCCCAGACAAAATTGCACCGACTAGGTCGCCGTTTAGTTATCACAGAGAGTGGGCGAGATGACAATAAAATATCATGTTTATTCGTTGCATCCTTAGCTCACTTTCAGACGAGAATTTAGTACCTAATTTAAGTAGTTTGCTGCGATTTTGCTTCTATACAGATAAAAAAAGATTGGTGTTCTTCGAAGTGACCGCATCAGTTGAGAAGGGCTGGACATACTTACTAAGCACTTTTTTTAAATGTTCTCAATATTCCCAATAAGGTTTTATGGCAAAATAAAAGTTGGACAGGAGATAGTTGGTCGGGTCAGCTATATAGTTATTCAACAAAGGACATAGATTGACGTGCCAACACCCGCGGTTTCCTAACAATATAATAAAACATTTCTGTTTGTAAGACGAATGAATATCTTATATTAAATAACTATTTTATGTCGACGAGGAATATTAATAGCTTGGAAGCAATGTACAATGAATATCACAACCATTCAGCCAAGAAAATGCTAGTGACGTAAATAGGAGTATTAATTTTGGTTTGTTAGATAGGTAATAAATAGTGTAAGACATTATGTGGGAGGTTCCAATTATTATATGAAATAACTCGTTTTTTGCCTCGTGTCCTGCTGTTTCTTGTTAAACACGTTCGGGGCAAGTGCTCGCGGAATGGGGTGTAGTGGTTTGGAATTCTAGCTTGTATTATTAATGTGATAAAGCTGTCCAGGACTTTACCAATTTCGAACTTTAAAGTTAAGTCGGTGCTACAGATTCTGTCAGGGTTGATATTCATCAGCTTTCCTGGTAACGAAATTTGTGTTGAGGAGTAGATACGTATATTCATACTTATGCAATAGTCGTTTCCAGAGCGCCTAATCCTTTGCAAATACAATGGATTAGATACCTTTCTAGCGGTTAACATCAAGTAGATTTGTTTGGAATGAGGAGTAATATTGGAGGCAACCAAAACTACTACGTCTTAGCATAGTTATAAGGAAAACAACTCAGAAAATATTTAAAATCGGTGGCTACTAGTTTGACGCTCTCTTATATTTTTTATATACTTAGCTTATGTACGTTATAACACACGCTTTTAAGCAGTCATATTCATATGGCACCCAATTTATCGAAATAGGTGCAATTGGTTTTAGAGTTACGTCCCGTTTTACATGAGCTGTTAAAAACATAGCAGTTCCTCTAGTGTCAAGTAGACGAAAAAAAATCAACACATATGTATCATCATCACAGAATACGCAAGTTGTAGTCTCAGTAAACAAACGGACAGATAGTATTATGTAAACAGAGAGAAATAATATCTCAGGCATTTACGCACGTCGGTATGGATAATCGTTCCCGACAGGGCGACGACACCGCCACCTGTTGGCGTCGGCGCGTGCCAATAACACTAGACAATTGTAAACAACTACAATTCCCAATGTTCTATCCACAGAAGAATATAGCTATCTTCAATCGTTAGTAAAAAGCTATCCTTACAATACATTCTTAAAGTGACAAGTTTATTGAGACTGAAAGGTGGTCAGCATATTCTATTTTCAGTAGGACAAAACAAGACAAGTTAAATAATATATAAATAGGCGTATCCGTTACAAATCTTATTGATATGCGACCTTATCGAAAACAGGTAAGGATTAAATCTAATTAAGCTGTTACATTGCACGTAACCTCTTTTGACTTGGGTACTGTTTCAAGCTAATTTGTCCTAGTTAATTCAGTAAATTATTCAAGAATAAGTAACAGATTTTGACGCTCAATTGTCGTAATAAATAATCTTAGAACGTATTTCGAGGTCTGTAATATAGGTTATTGGTAATGATTGGTTTTCTAAATAAAGACTATAGAGGTGAGAGATAATGTGAGTATATAATGATACTCTGTTGAGCCATTCGACCGCGAAGAAGGTTCAAAGAAACAAACACACTTTCGTATTTGTAATATTAGTAGAGATAAGGATAAGGATGAGAACACGGATAGGCTTTGAATGTATGTATGTCGAATATGAACAATCGAACATTTATGTTATTAAAGGCGGCTGTGTTATTTAAATGAAAACTCTCAGCGAACATGGCTTATCTACAGGATTCATTAGTTTCCGTAAGTAGGTATGATAAATGTTAGTGTCTCCGCCAAAATTTTGACACGTCGTAATTAAGAAGAAGTAATGACTTTAAGAGTACGGAATGTGTGAACACTATCTTTAGACAAACATTTAATGCTTATTTATTTATTTTTTGTGTGCCTTTTAAAAATATTTAGCTGTACAGTCTGCGTCATATATTTATAATATAATAATCAAAGTGATCAAATAGTTCGGTACAACATACAATTATTATGGTGCTGTTTTATTAGGACTTTATGACGCTGACTGTACGACCCATTGTCGCGCTTTGGGATGTCGTAATGAAGCGGTATTGACGTTTTGACAGCTCTTACTGTCAAGTAAACAAGAGTGATAATGTCAGCCATATGATTATGATGTCGAAGCAAGATGGGCTAATGAGTACGATCGATGTGAAATAGAAGCCCTCTTATTATAAGAGGGTCTAGGCCTTAGTTCCAGGAGCCTTAAAGGGCCCTCTAGCTAAGGACTGAAACGATCTGTTTCGCAGGCATATTATGGTCAAACTCACAAGATAATCTCCGTAATATTTTTTCTCTAAATTTATAATGGGTATAAGTCGAAACTTATATTGCAGTAACGAGGTTCAAAAATACTATTATTGTATGCATACGATATTGTTGAGTGTTCGAAATTTTACTACATCGCAATATACTTGTACCGTGTGTATGTTGTATTATAAAAGAATGTTAAATGCGAATTGAATATAAAAACACTCGAGTGCCGGAATGTAGGTACACTATCGCGAGGCTATCAAATTGTGCATTCGCTTACAAAGGCAGCATACAAGATTTATTTGTATAAACATTATATATTTCTATTTTTTTTTCTTGTTTCCTTCCGTTTGTTCAGATATCTAGTTTTCTCGTGAACGCAGATTTCTCTGTTTATAAATGTAACTCTAGGTCAAGAGCTCGCGATCTCGTTGGCTTCCTTCCAACCGAGAGGTTAACCTCAACTGTTTCTTATCTATGCAAAACGAAGAAAATCTTTCGCTTGCGTTTTTACTATGAAAGCGGACGATTCACGTGAACATTATCAGATAACGGGAAAAAAGAGGGAAGTAGCTTTAAAATATCTTAGACTGCGCTTTTATTTTCGTGCTTTATTGTGTTTTGTAAGTGTGTGTGTGACTTTTTTGAAAACTAACTTATCGTTTGGATTTTTGGTGTGGCCAAATTACTACTAAGAGAAGTTTGTTTTTATGTAAAAATATTCTATCTGTAATATAGTTTATTTATATTGCGTAAAGTAATTTCTGGTGCCGGTCGCTTCGATTTACTTCTTGTATCGTTGATCTAGGAGACGTTTTCCACCCACCTTAAATTATTCACCCGAAAAAAATTAGACCAAGAGAGATTTTCTCTTAGTTCTGTATATCGACCAAAGCTGATAGGAACAACAGCAAGTTCTTTGGTGATTCAGCTAACATCTTAGTTGATGTATCTTAAAGGGGTGATAGGCTAGGTAACGGGCTAGTAAGTACGCGTACATAAAGCTAGACAAACTTTTTCGCCCGTGTTTACGTTTAGAAGTTCGCTTACTTACGGTGACACACGGACGGGTAAGTTCGCCGAGCCATAAGTACGACGTACTTACTCGCACGTCAGTCTATCTGGGCCTTCACGTCTTGTCAGGCTGGTATGGCATCAAGACGCTTATAAATTCACAACAATCACTATCTTGTTAGCAGCGACCCATTTGGTTTTTCAGTGTTCTTGAAACCAAAATATTTTTCTATAAATATAACTAAGTACCAAAACCTTCTATTGGATACGCTATTGTCTAAATAAAAGGATCCATTGTTAAATCGTTATTGTCAAACACTAACTACTGTCAACAGCAGGATAACCGAACCATTGTAGCTCTTCAATTTGACACGTTTGGAGCTCGCTAATAAAATTAAAACGGATCGTGACGTACTTAACCCATAGACGGCAAAGTTTCATAACCTATTGACATTCAGTGCCAACAACTCAATATCAGGGCCTTTTATGTGCACAAACTACTGAAGGATTCGGCAGCGGGCGCTGATTATAGCATTATATAAAACAATGAATCTAACATAAAATAAAAAGTTCAATATATTCAAGCAACCTTGAGCAAGAAAATGTGTCAAAACTCAGAATTTTCATAGGGATAAGAGGAAGTAATTAAAAAAGAAATCTTTCCTATGAATGAGACAATCATAATAATTGACCTAATCCCAAACTAAGCTCTAGGCTTGAATGTACTGTGGGTAGTATACTTATATGTAGGTACTTATAGAAAAATACTTAAATACATACAAAAACATCCAACATTTGGAAACAAATACTTATTCGCGCTCATCATACAAATATTTCCCTATACCGGGAATCGAACCCGGGACCGCTAGCTTCGTTGGCAGGGTCACCACCAACTCGCAACTAGGCCAACCACGTCGTCAAACGTTAAGTTAATTTTTAGTCATTATAACAAAACATTTTATAAGAAAAAATAC
The DNA here is from genome assembly GCA_923062465.1 of Acleris sparsana. Classification (NCBI taxonomy): domain Eukaryota; kingdom Metazoa; phylum Arthropoda; class Insecta; order Lepidoptera; family Tortricidae; genus Acleris; species Acleris sparsana. The sequence goes on along the minus strand of OV281291.1, from coordinate 12,907,120 downwards.
TGGTTAGACACGATAAGATAGCTTGTGTTAATTTACACTATTTAAACTATTTAAATTCGGGGATTTTTTATTAGGGTGTTACTAAAACACTTTATACGAATATATGGAATCACATTATTTATTGGTTTAATATGACTACAGTTTTACGAATCTTTCCATTATTCTGTTCTAAATTATACATAATTATTTTACTCAAACAACTACTAAATTCCTATGCACGAAGAATAACTTACTAGCATTTGTTATGGACACGTTCAAAATAGCAATAATTAATTTTAATTATTGCTATTTTGAACGTGTCTCGCTCATTTGAGCGAGATAAGTATTCCGCTAATTAGCACGCGTAACTAATAATCGATATGCAAATAAAGTCATATTAGATTCGTATTAACGTCTCAACTTGTTTGCACTATCTTGAGACATTCTTATGCTTGTTTACTTATATTAGTGGTGTCAATTAATTTATGCAAATTATCATGCATATGTACACATAATAATATATATATTTTTAGCGTAATAATTTATTATTTTTAATATTATAGCCCAACTTAGCATACATATAGTCCCTACACTAAACCGATAGGTCATAATGATTTGCTATGAAGTCATATAGGAGTTGCAGGTTCCGATCTCACTAGAGTTAGAAGCTAGTAAATACTAGTATTATAACATATTATATGATACTGTTGTACTGTTATTAAAGCAAACTTAATTCGTAAAAGCGCAATAACCGATGTGTATATCCTTCCTTACCTTTTGACATTTGAATTTGACGGAACAGAACCAAGAATACTTTGACTGAAATGGTTTTATCGTGCGTTGCGTTGTAATTTTTCTTTTTTTTCTTATTAATAGTATCTAATAAGGCCGTTAGTTGTTACATTGCGTAATAAAAACAATACAAGTGGCGGCTTCAGTGAAGTGACAGATTGACGCATAATAAAGAGATCTCAATTATTCAAACAAGTCTTAGCCGTAACTTAATCACGCAAATGTCACGCACGATCAACCTTTACAGGTCAATTGCTTAAGCTTCGAATGCATGTATATCGAATCGGGTTTAAAAATGTATTATCAAGTGTATAAGTGCTTCTATAACGTCAACAATACGTATACGAACCGTAAAGTCATACAAATGTTCCTAGATTGCAATAATAGTCCAATATTCCTTATAACTACTCGTACATTATCTGATAACTATGATAGCTTACTGACCTATTATTGACACATGTGGATATCGTTTGATGTCATTATTAATTTTACTGGATATTTTTCACTTCATGTATGATGAACCTTGGAATAAGGAATATAACTGCGTAAGTTTACGGTAACAACTGTAGCCAGTGGCTCGAAGTGTCGATCGGTACTCTCTAATCAGCTCGACCACAGGAGTTGCGAAGGGAGGTCACATGCCACTAATTTTAAAGCATCAAGTGGAGTTCTGACGAGTACCTCAAGCAAAAGCAGAAACCCATCAATTATTCGGGATGCTGCTTGACATGGTTCCTTTTCTTCACCGTACTAGTCACCAACGGCCATCTTTCCATCTCCACCAACTCGACGGTGGATAGTAAGAGATGAGCATACTATTTTCTTGAAGGCCGGCAACAGATCTGCGTGGCTCTTCTAGCATGAATTGTGGGGTAATCAAAGAAGAGTAAAGGCCCTGTGCCTCCATCCCACTTTGGTTCAATTCGTCTTCCTTTCGGAATCGGTTGGCTGTTGAAGGAAACTGCCGCCTTTACTGAGACAATTAAACAGGTATAACCATAACGTTTAGCATATATGATAGTGATAAAGAGGCTCTGGTTTATTAAGTATTCGTGGCAGAAAGAACGGAGCCGACTGATACACAGTGTATAACTATCCCTTTATACATTTTGTGGCATACCAAGAGCTATGATCTAATGACAACATAACGTTAACGTAACATATTATTTGCGAAGTAGATATGCAGGACATAACAGTTTAGTTGGTTTTTACATGTATGTGCAAGTTTCAAACGAGCGTCAAATGACAAAGTCGTGCATACCATTGAAGAAACTCTAAATGGACTATTGCTCAAGTCATCCGAAACGTTTGTTGACGCAACGACAATGAAAAATTATGTTTTCTGTCTTAATGTTTTTGTTTACTATGTACTGTTTCGTGTTTTTTGTTTTTTGGTGTTCAATAAAGAGTATTTGTATTGTATTGTATTGTATTGTACGTTTTTGTGTCAATAAATGTATTTTCTTATATTTTTTTAGACGTAACTTTTGCGGTTTCTTTTTTGCTTTTATTCTTTATCCAGTTCTTACGTGCGACTCCATCCAAATTCAATTTTGTTTATCGATATTCCCTTCGAAACTGTTCTCTTTTCCTAGATAACAAGTACGCTACGTCCATTTCCGGGCTATGAACTATCTATATTTTAAATTTTACATCAATTAGTCAAGGCGTCGAAAACAAAACCAACTAACTAACACATTACCGTATAAGTAAGGATGTGGGGGGTTAAAAAATGGGGGTAGGGTTCCGTAGTTATACTTTTTTAAACCCTTAAAGGAAGTTGCATTAGGCAAGTCAAACCCAAAGCCCCCTTTTAAGTTTTTCTTTATTGTCTAAGGTAGGATATACAAACTTATTTCTTGAATTTCAATCAGTGATAAGTCATAAGCATGTAATAAAACCATAAAAAAGATCGAGCGGTAATAAAAGCAAACCGTGAAATAAGATGCCGGTCAATTGCCTAAGGACTACAATGTGGCGATAAGTTAGGCATTTCTCACAGATGCAATGTTTAACCGGATTATTGTAAAACGCAATATTTAATCAATAAAGTATCCGAGTCTGAATGAAAATCAATGATGACGTGGTTATTTTGACTGCTATATGGTCTCGTTTTAGGTTTTCGTACCCGAAGGATACCAAACAGGACCGCTGTAACTAAACCTTCGTTATCCATCTGGACTGTTCTAGCTTTAGAGAGCTGTCTGTGTCTTTTACACAGTAAAATATTGTCGTATTTTTTGGATAGGCTTCAGTCTAATAATATTTGGCATTATTTCATTTAATTACCTACGAAATTAGTAATAAACGTCCATCATAAAAACAAATGTTTATTTTTTTAAAGCCTAACAGTCAAATGATTTACAACCATGCTCATCCAAATGGCGGCATGTCAAATATTACTCCTGTAGCAATCGCAACCTCATTACTAGGAAGAGAGGAATGAATCTGCATTGACTTTTTTGAGATACTGCTTGTTGGCTTAGGGGGCAGTACAACACTCAATTATTATAACAAAGTGTTGTATAACATTCATATCGAATAATGCCATTTGAAATAATATAAATAAAGTATAATTATTAAAACTATGAAACATCTATCAATGTTGTCCTATTTTCATGCCGGTAATAAATAGGTACAATTTTGTTGAGATTATAATGCAAACTCAAAATATAAACCGCCCAAGTGCGAGCCGGGAACCCTCGGTGCGCGAATCCGTGTTTTTTGTGGTCATGTGTACCTCCTTTTTAATCCTTACCGCAAAGTACCTACCTAGTAGTGTTCGCGTTGTTATTTTTCGGTGTGGGGATAAGACAACCGGTGAAATTACATACCTACAGGCATTCCATCTTAGTCCACAGGGTTGGGAACCTATTTACGGTCTTAGGATTGTAGTCCTAAGATTGTAGTCTTGAGAATGAAAATCTGTATGGGCCTCAGATTACACTTACCTGATGGTGATGGTGGCCTTCTGCCTTCTGTATGTCATAAAAAACTATCAAAACCAGATCACGATTAAATAATACTTCATATGAATTACTTACCACAAACATTTTAGAGCAGCTCGTGTTCTTCCTCCGAATCGCGCACTATTTCGGACGTTTTCACTAAATTTCCAAAACGTGACTTTGATAGAGATCGCCGCTTTACAAACCCATGTCCGTGAAACTAGAAGTGACAGTGTTTAGCATGCAGAGTGCGCCCGGCCCTAGCCGCACCGCTTATTAACCACCTGACACACTTCCAGCGAACACTGATATGGCCAATTAAATCTGATTGTAGCTTAATGGAATTGATATTACGGTTAAATGATACATAATCGTCCCGTCCAATTGAACCCGTGATTTCGAAATTATTTTTGGCTTTCGAAAGTAATTGAAACTAGGCTGAACTGAAAGCGTATGTAATCCTTGGAGACTGTGGTGATTCATGTAAGCCCACGAGCATCGAAACGGCTGATAAAAATGCCAGTTGCCAGTGCTTAGTATGTAGGTATATACGCTGTCTATATACATAAAATCGTTATTTTGAGTTTTTTTTATAAAAATAAACAAGTAAAATAGTAAATATCTTGAAAAATTATATTTCCGACACAGGTGAACTATTTGTTCTTGAGTTCTGGATATTATTTATGTATTTATTTTATTTATCTACATGGACGACCGCCATTACTGTCAGATAAAAAAATAGCCATTATAAATTTGACAATTGGAAAAGAGCCCCAGCTAATCTGTACGATTAAGTATCTGCTCGTACCTGATGATTGTAAGCAAATCCTGATCGTAAGGTATTATTGAATGATTAATACGATAACATTGTGCTGGGTGTGATACCCTTCTCATCTCTGACTCAGGCCGCAAGGATCTCTTGTGAAACCTTTTATCACTACATTGTCTTGTCGCCCACACGTTGCCCAATTTTCAATAACTTTAATACAATGCGAAGGTTTCTGAAATGCTAACAAACGCGACTTTGATACCATGTTACCGTGAACCGTCATTGTCATGCCACCATTACCTGAATGTGTTACGTCTATTGTGTCACCCGGACAACCAATGTCAACTATTCAGAAATATCAATTTGAATGAAGGTAACGATTGGTCATGATTTTTATTGTGTGGGGTCATTTTGATTAAGGTTAAAAAACTCGTGGTTATGTTGATGATATCCTCATACTCAGATATAATGATTGCATTTATAAAGACAGAAACACATTTTTTTAACAATTTAAAAATTATCTGTCTATTATCTAACGATTGTTTATAACTCGTAGTGAGAATGCTACAGTAATGACCGTAATGATATTTGACCTTTATTAGTTTTGTGTATTGACATCGGAAACTGACCATTTATTACTTGTTTATCATTGTTGTTTTTGATTCATCATCATCATCATTTCAGCCCACATCCACCCACTGCAGGGTAAAGGCCTCTTCATTTCCACGCCATTTTTCCCGGTCTCGTGCTAACGTCATCCATCCTTTCCCAACTGTCTGCCAAATGTCATCAGACCAACGATTATATAGGCGTTTTTGATTATTTGAGTGTTATTATATTATTGTATTATTTTATCATTTTGTATTAATGTTTTGTTGACGATATCAATGTAATTTCGTATTTTTTGACATGCAATGCAATCTATATTGTAACATTACATTGGTAAATAAATAAACTAAACTAAACTAAACTAATATCGGAACTTGAGGATTTTCGGCGAGGTATTTGGTAATGTTTTTCAAGCGCATTGGCTGTTAAGTTTTGCTGGTTAATGCTTAGGTTTACCTTAGGGCTGGACAAAGGATTAAATATGGTTTTATAAAGATTAATGAGTGATCGGGGTAGGCAGAGCTTATTTACCAAAAGTTCGCAAAAGTACAGTTGATACCACCGGGTACAATATTAGTTTAATTTTATGGCATTCCGGATTTCGGGTTTTATTCTGGTATCACAACAATTTCATTAGAAATTAAATAAACAATGTGAATCCGGAATTCAATAAATAAAAAATATACGCGGTGGTAACCACTCTGTAATGTCTTTTTGTGAACGTTAGGTAAATTAGGTCTACCTTTTCCGATTCCGATCTTAGATGATGCCTAGAATATCAAAGATAAAAATGTCCATGACCGCATATTGAGCATACTTATACTATCCTACCTACGTCAATGGATCTTGTACATTCAACTCTGGCTCTATCAATCCTCATTTAAAACCGCTTTGCATTTTTATTACCTAACATTGATTTGATTTACTTACTCTAGCACGCGGTCAGTGCCTGCTAGTCAACTGCAGAACTTCAGATTCGTTCTCAGCAGTTCTAATTTATAATTACAATCAGAAAACCAGCGACGGACAGCAAAAGAAACTTAAAATAGTAGCCGTCTGCATGGCCGTCTACGAGCTCCGAATGAACGCCCTGAAAGAACCTCATTTCCGCAGCGTTTTCTCAATACATTTCATTTAAATACTTTCCTTAAGTCATCTGAATACGGAGGGAATGTTTAATTCCAGCGCCTCACATCGCACGGGACAAGGAAATGCTTTCATTGAACCATTTGGGAGCCTCTTCGGTTGGTTTCGCTAATTTGATTTTGATTTACTATTAATTGGAAGAAGTATTATGTGCTTTAAATTGATAGAGTAAGTATTTGATTCAATTGACAGTGGAACGGATTGAAATTAACTTTTACACACAATAATTAAAACGTACTGCTTTTTGTGCTGCCAAAAACGCAAAATTAAATAGTTCTACAGAAACAACCCGCTAAAATTTCGTTTTGAAATCAGTCATCAAAAGCTAAACTTTCCTTTGAAGTTACAATCATGTAAATAAGTATGTTCATTTTTAGAGCAGCAATATTCCCCGATGGTGATGAAAAACTCAATCTGGAAATGACTTTGTAAAATTGTAAAAGTAATTAACGAGTTTAATAAGAGAAGGGGAGAAGTTATTACACAAAGCGTTTCTGTGCATTACATTCGCCGCTAAAATGCAGTTAATTCTAATTTACCTGACGGCTGATTATTCAACAAGTCGAACCAGTTAACACAAAGTAACACGCACTAAATAGATCAATTCGCGGTTATTTACATAAATTGTAATGCATATTTTTGGAGTCGCATTAGAAAATGCAGCGGTCACTGATTGCACCTGGAATACGTTTCTGATTACGTACCTGCACCAGCTCATTTGCAAGCCAAATGAAACTAGTTTGTCGCTGTATCTAGCACAAAAGTATTTTAGAATAGGTACGATAGTACTTGTTCCTTTTATAAGGAAAAATATTCCTAGACTTTCGTTTTCAATTATTTACGGGAATCCGATGGATGATGGCAGTTATCACGATCTTATGGAGAGTCCTACGTCTATTGTCTAGAAGTAGATAATTATCGGCTGATATGTTTATAATAATAACGATCATAATATATGTAGAAGCGATGGTATTTGTCTCGCGTGTTGTAAAAAAGTCGTTTAGCAAAGGACATCATCCGGGTTTCATACATTTTTGGTCCAAACAAAAAAGTACCGGCCTAAAAAAAAGAAGCTGTATTCTGTTAGATCTTATTCGCCTGAGCATTTGTTGTTATGGCACCAAAGCTGTAGTACCAATATCCATAGTTTTATTCTAGTTAGAAAATTAAATATTTCGGTGAATTGAAATAACAAAAACCAATGAATTATACCATACTTTACATTTGAACATATTTTGGTAAGATACGGTGGTTTCAAACATTTTTTTGGTGCCATAGTAAGAAATGCTAAGGCGGGTAAATTGTATCAGAATAAACCATTTTTTTTTTGGCCGGCACTTTCACTTTTGGACCAAAATGGATGATGTCCTTTGTACCTACCAAGTAAACTACTTTTATTTGATCCAATTTGCTAACGATCTATCAATGTCTATTATAATCGATTAAAAGCTAACATTCGTCTAGTAATCTTACTGAGACAGGAAACCATTCGTCATAGTTATAACCACAGCATGTGGCGTATTGCAGGACATTTATTTATCTAGGGTATCTTTCAATAAGAATACATTGCTTTTTATATTTTGTAGTCGCTTATTGGACACGGTCTAGGTGATTTATGCGGGTCCCTATATTTTGAACCGCATTTAATTCTGGGTAAAATTTGGAACATTTTGGGTGTGGTAAAAGTTAATTACTAGCCCGAAGGAATGTCTATCCTAGTAAGGACGCATGGTTTTACATAAAAACAGAACGCAAGTTTACGATTCAGTAAGGCGATTGTTTAGGGGTTTCGACTTTCCATACCGCAACACTCATTCCGATACATAACAATAATAATGTAACCTAACCTAACTATATCATTTCACTACGCACATATTAGAAGAATGTTATAACACAGCTACATAAAATAGCACAGCAGTATCATATTCGAGTAATGGAGTGCAATAGAAGAAGCCTATACTCAGCATTAGATTAGGTGACACCAGCCCGAGGTAGAAAACTTTAGGTAGAGTAGCCATGCTATGTCAACAGACGAATGCGTGTACAGCCACAACACGGGATTGTTGAGCCACTTGCCACTGTTCGTGTTTTAACCGTGTAATGCAAATCGGGTTTAAGTAGTCAGCTCTACCTCTACTCGTATATATCTATTATGCAGTATTTATTACCCGTCTAAATTATGAAGAGAGACAAGTAGCTTATCATTCCCATGTTGTAACTGTACCTTCAAAGATTATATTTTAGATGACAATAAAATAATAAGTCATTTCAACATTTCACGATCAACGAAGGAATTATAGCACGTTGCTCAATTTTGTTAATTATACGAATGTACACCTTATTTTTCTTAAAGCGTTTCTGCAGAAGCCGCAGCTTAATTACCTGAACTAATTACAAACCAAAATTGTTATATGACTGTAACGAATAGTTACTGAGCTAGCTTACGGAGTACAAGCTTTGTTACTTTTTATAACCGAAAATATAAAAGTTGTACATTTTATTAAGATGATGCCTAATTATTTTTTTATTTAATTTGTTATCATTTGCGCTGGTCGAAGTTCTTCTAATACTATACTTCCAACTATCTATACCTGTCCTTTCATTGAGGACAAAGGATAAACGATAAAAGATAAAATTAATTTATTCAGTAACTAGGCCGCATGGGCACTTTTACAAGTCAACAATCTACCAGCGCTTCCCAAGAGGAGACCACTGCTGAGAACAAACGCCGCAAGAAACTCAGCAGTCAGTCATTTTTTAAACATATTTCGTATTACAATGGTACTACTTAGTCTAGCATTATATAAAGCTATAAATATTAAATTCAATATAATATCAAATAACATGCGTGGCTTCAGGTGGAAAACATGCCAAATATCTTATATATGAGAGTGAAAAAAAAAAGAAAAAAGAAACACCTACTTTTGTGTATATAAGATGGTGCAAGACGACCACATGCATTTTTGTCTGTTAGATAGTCCTCGACTCTTTAGATATTAACGACCTTTTCAAGTATTTTTTAAGAGCTGGAAAGGGTAACTTTACAACTACGTCAGGTAATTTATTATAGAAATGAATGCATTGACCAACAAATAATTTATATTCTTTACGGACGCGGATGTTTTGAATAGCGATTTTATTTTTATTTCTAGTATTTAAATTATGTTTATCAGAATTTTTGGTGAAATAATCTAAATTATTAATATTATAAATAATATTGTTATAAATACATAGAGACGTTACAGTCAAGATATTAATTTCTTTAAAAAGTTATCTTAAGGAGTCACGAGAGTTCAAGTTGTAAATAGAACGAATGGCCCTTTTTCGTAACACGAATATAGTTCCTTATTTCGGACATTTGTCGGACATTTTGTGTGTTCGAAATATTTATCGGTGTCTATAGGAACATGGTTGCGAAACGTTGGCTGCAAAAACGCTATTATGCAGAACTGAACCCCTTTTTAAGCACATGTGCATTATCAAAATATATTGCCCTATAATCCTAAACAAAATTACATTCCGGCTTTTATGAGAAAAATATAATACACACCGTGAAGAAATCTCTGGATATTACGACCACTGCCGTTGGACCGTAACGTCTTTGCTTATAATAAGGAAAGGGAAACGAAATAATTGCGTTTAAAACTGACGTTTCTGCGAAATTTGTTAGAAAACATATCATTTATTAATTTCGAATGTACTGTTGTAATAGTTATTCATTTGGTACTACATAAGGTGTTTTTATTTCAACCCTTATTCAAATACTCAATAGCATATATGTATTCCGTCTAAGTCATAACGATTGGCAACGCATTTGCTGTGTGCTAGTTTGCCCTCAATCTAAAATCCCACATCATCGTTTTAGGCGAAAGATGTCCACTATCTTCTTACTCCGCTTATCTTCTATCATCTATACAGAGTTCTGTTTCGTCGTCTAAGAAGATTTTGCAATTCCCGCCATAATGGTATGTTGGGGCGGAAAGGTTCTATCTACTGATGCGACTGCGTACCGGGGGGCACAGTGATATTAGTACTGATAAAAGTTGCAAGAAACAGCTGGTTGCGAGTAACACAGTACCGATCATGGTGGACATCTTTTAGGTAGGCCAAGTCCAACCGTGAACGTGTTTTGCCTGACATGATGAAAATGACGGTGAAGAGTTATGTAGGAAAGGAACAAGGGGCTACTTCACATGACTGATACGTTGATAATGAAACCAAATAGAGTTAACCTATCCGGCTAAAGATAAGTTTCAGTTTCTATAATCGATGAATTAAGTAAACACAAACAAAAAAAAGGGTGATGACTACGTCATTTTGCCCCGCACAAAAAAACCTAGAAATAACTTTGCTCACATTATATTATTTTTACTAAGTTCGGATTATTTATATAGCCCGTAATAATATCTCATTGTTTAGGAGACAATTCTATATCGCATGGCATTGTCGATAACAGAGTAATTATAGCACAGTCCGCAAATAATTTCCCTTGATAGGTAAATAACCTCTTGGTAGATAAAGAAAGAAACATAGAAAAACTTAATTCAGCCACCACATAAATGAATAAAAAACAACAAATTATTACACAACCACGCTGGCGGCAAGACTCCTGGCTCACTGGTGTTTAAAGCTAATTTACCTAAATGGACCAGTGAAATGGAATGGAGGAACCATGATAAGAGGCATGATGGTATGTGTCATGGTGGAAGAACAAAACTTTCCAAAAAAATCAAAATTCAGAATATTTATTCCATAAATAGGCCATATGAGGGCACTTTTACACGTGGGTAATATAGAGTGAATCTACCAGTGTTTCGGACAAGACCATCATTGCGCAGAAGAAGCGCCGCAAGAGCTTATCGTTTCCATACATTTTCAAGAGTCGTTACGCTACGGCATACCATTTTGCGACGCAAGATAATGCATTCCTTAACTTAGTCATGATATACCCTATGCCTTTTCAATTAAAGGTCAGTATGTTTACCCACCTAATTACTATTAAAATGTAAGCTACTGTATGAAGATGCGTAATATGTAACAGTTTTTCCGTAGGTACGATGATCTACAATAATGTGTTCGTAAAAAAGCGTCCTAATTCCCATCGGAGATTTTTCCTCCTCATTGTCTGTAACGATGCACATGCATTGTCTAATCTAGTCTAGCTGGTAGTTAGCGATAAAACCAGTATGTTACATAAATAGGAACAAAAGAAAATGTGACATGATAATTTTACCGCCGGTGTCGTTTTTGCTGTCAATTATATAGGATGGTTGGTGTAGTGTTAGGAAACAAAATACACTAATATTATCCTAATTCACGGTTTAATAATTATATGTTCAATTTTATTTCATGTTTAAGCGTTTTGATGTGAATATTTAGTAACAGGAACATATAAGCTACCGTTTTATCGCTTTAAAAAATATAAGCGGGTTTAAAAAAATATTTAATTACTATATCTTGCATTATTATATATTATACATTCTAAAAAAATCTTCCGCGCGATACTCAAATTGCGGAAATGGTTTTATAATGTTCGTCTTGGTTTGAATTTCACGACTGCTGCCTCTTACTGCACGAACGAATAATTTATATTTTTCTGCCATGAGGTTTCTAAACATCATTTTCTTTTATGCTTTAGTTCATTTGTAGAAAAAATATTTTAGTAATGAAACCCATGAACGAGCTATCAGCCAAATAGGAGCTCTTCTGCTATTGTTTATTTGCCCTCAGTTACTAAAGATATCATTGCGTGTTCCCATCGCTAATGTGGGTCTTTTAGTTATATCTATTTCAAGGTGGGTATGAGCAGAGTGTTAGCAAAATTGTTAAAACGTATTAGTTTCGTTTGACCATTAATTAATTACTATTTTGCTTTAATGACCAAGACCAATTTAGGTAACTGTGTCGAAATTTGTCTGACACAAATACAAAGTCATAATTCATAAGTCGGCATATTTAATACTACGCTCGAATTAATATGATTAAAAGCAACTTATGAAATTTAACTAGCGTTTGAGGTAAAAAAAAGTTTAAATGGTGGATTAGTTCTTGAACTACAAAACAGCAATTACACTTTATCAGTAAACTACTTACCTTCAGCTAATTGCTCTCATTAGGATAACAAACTTTTGCCATTTATTATTCAAACCGTGTGTCCAATTCACGTTCTACATAAACCCTTTAATAATAAAATCAAAAGCAACTCTGACAATACCACTCCCAAACTCTTTTGTAGGCTTTTGAAAGCTACTCGTAACTGCACGTGCACTCGTGGGGATCTTTTATTCGACACGAAGGAGAATGGTTTGATAATTGAAGAGTAACTCATTATGCACCATTTTAGTATTGAGTTTTTACTCTATTCATCATTAGTAACTAGTGGGTACATTGCTTTTTACGGTTGAAAAATATTTCCTTTTCAAAAGCACATCTTATCGTTGCGCTACGTAATGAGCTCCATATCAGCAACACTCGTGTTATTCTTTAAAAAAAACCAGATTGCGCCACTTATAACACAACTCTCATTTACGTTTGTTACTGCATAAACTCATATCATATTACTTACAGGAAGTCCCAAAACTCAGTTCTTTAATGAATAAGTTAAAATAGAAATAAATATATCGGATGACAAACAAAACATGATGAAGAAGTGTCAATTAGTGAATATTTTTGTAATAGGTAGCTCTCAATCCTCAGTGTGATTTGCAACAGCAATTCATCGTGCATGTCGAAATGCACTGCGCGGGGCAGCACTAATATAGGTAGATACGGGGCTGCGCATTGGCCAGTAATGAGCACTAATACATAGCCACGCGTGCGCACGGTAATAGCTCCATTGTGCAAAATGCTTCCCATGCTGCTTTCCTATTAAATAAGCCTGAACGCGACGATATTTCACTTGAAAACGCCTAGAACTGCCATGAAAACGTCCTCTTTTGAATACAAAAAATCCAATTATAAACAAATACGCAGTGCATTTTCCAACTTTAGCTCTCATAAATTTTTTTAGAAACGCTTTTCTTTATTAATTCAGTTTCCTGATTTGTCAGCGTTATATTTGTATTTTTTGCTCTCTGTGTCGTTTTGGCATTCTGCTAACCAAAGCCGACATCGAAGAAAATGCACAGGGTTAACGTAAGCCGACGCATGGTCACGGAGACGTCGCATAAGCGCGATTTGAATCAGATACAATATAATACAAAACCACTTTATTCAAACACCACATATACCAAGTAGGTAACGGATAAGTATACAAGAAAAAAAATACATCGATCTCTTCCGGATGACCTTACAAAGAAGAGGTGATTAAATTATACAATAGAAATAGGCTGGCGGGGCAAACTAAATTCAACCATTTACAAATACATATAAATAGCCATTATATAAATGCATATATGGTAGTCTAGGTACGTAAACAACAAATACATAAATACCAAATAAAAGGTAAGAAAACAACAAAGGAACTGACAAAAGGTGTTCTTTTAAAAGATTCTTAAAAATAGGAAGTGATTTAGCCCGTCTCAGTTCCGAAGAAAGAAAGCTCCACAACCTAACATCCTTGTTAAGGTGTTATTGTAAACTTACGTGAATATCTATGATACCTATGTGAATTCAATAAATTTTGACATATTTCTACTGTGCCATTAGCGTTCGCCGAAATTATGTAGGCTTACCACTCCCACGCATACCACTTAAGTCTGAAAAGGCTGCGAGGGCTCATCAAAATATATAGCTTGGTAAGAATAATAATCTACAGTACTAACAACTCACCGACAAGTCGTGGTGCCACCTTTGTTTTGTTTTTCCTTAATTTCATAACTACTGCTATAACTAACTAACATACACTAAACTTTCGAGTTATTCGGTGAAAAATCATCCATCAGCTTAAAAGCCTCTTTGGTCCGAAAAAATCGATTCATATCGCGTAAAACATGTCTAGACGATATTTTTCCAAATATCGACTATTCCCACTGCCTAATAAGGGTTATCATTAACAGATAAAACAAACAACGGAAATCTACAGATGGTTTATTGAGCCAATCATTAGTAATTTTCCTGCGCTTTGTAGTATTTTACGCCATAAGTTTTGAATAAGACCTGTTTAAACTGCGTACCTAAATGCCTTACACTCTCTTCATAGTTATGAAACCTCATTACTAGGAGTGAGTCAAATTAACTTTATAAAAATTAAATTGTAATTGTACCTTTGAGCTTACAACAGCACACAATTGTTTGCTATTTAACAAAATAATTTGTTTGATAATAAAGTCACTTAACTTACTCTCCATATCTCGTTTTCAATTGTTTAAGTGAGTCAGGATTATTTATTCAAATTATTACAGTATACGAGACCTACTCGTAAGCTGAAATCGATTTGTTTCTTGGTTGCTGAAGTTCTCTGAAAGTTAATATTAACGAAATATCAAGAATCCATCCTTCATCACTCAGTTAAAAATATTTGTGAATGAGCCTGGAAATTAATATTAAATCACTTAATGCTGATAGGGTAATTCGGTCATTCCTTCGTACACAAGTTGGAAAAAAAGAACAACTTAACAATCTCAAAAAGGTCTTTGAGTACGGCGGTTAATCACCCATAGTTAAGATATTTAAAAAACGAGTACAATATCTATATTAATTTCAGTAGTCGTCCTAAATACCTCAGATGGAATTTACCGTAATTGCTTTACAAATCTCTTTGACCCGTATTCGTCAATCAGTTAATATTATAACAATTATGTCGCATATCAAGATATCGATTTCAATCGATTATTCTAATTACTGCGACTGTTAATTACCCCTAAATGACGTGGATACGTAATGATTATACTTGTTACAACAATTAGACGTACATTTGCTCGCAAGTTAATCGTAGGCTAATCGACCTCAATAATATACATAATAGACAAATCAACACCCTGTTTACGACTAGTAAAATGCTGTGCTTGTGACACGTGGTAAGAACTAAAGGGTTATCGCGTACAATTATTTGATGACTATCGGACTTTGCGGTCTATAAGTTTTAGCTGCGACGCAAATAAGTGACAAAAAAGAGGAGCGTTATAAGTTGGACGTGTGTATTTTTCAATGTTAGTGTGTGTATGTCTGTAGCATCGTCGCTCCCAAACAGGAGGACCGATTTGGACGCGGTTTTTTTTTAAACGTAAGCTATGTACTTTAGTCGTGATGTTTTTTAGCTTTCACGAAAACCAGTCGGGCTCTAGAAGAGATATCAGCTCTGAAAGACGGGGCGCTATTACATCGGGGTTTTTTAACTCCTTAATGGTTATATAAAAGCGTAATTTTTCTTTAGCTAAAAAAGGTGCTACAGCGTTTGGTTTTTGCATTTCCGTTCTTTTATTATTTTAAAATAAAATCAAACTGTTATTGAGTTTTTGGTTGGTGTTTGATGGTCAATATCATTAGTGCTTGACATAATTGGACAGGAAGGTTAGGTATTGTTTGTTGTTTTTGGAAAAATAATGAATATTGAAAATCTGCCCCGCCTAAGTGGTCAATTCGTGTAACCTCTAAATATTGTCCATTCACCTTAAAACTGTTCATTCATTCATTTTTCACAATACAAAGTGTAGGGCATAAGCGAAGTCTGCAAAAAATATGTAATTTTTTTGTTCCTTACAAATGTGAAAGCCGTATGATCTTACCAAGTACAATAGAGCCACAGTAGCAAATATTGTTCATGATAGAATTTCTTTTAAATAATGGCAAAACGTTTATTTTACGTGAGCAGTCACAAATGTACAATAAAGGGAGTAGGAACACAAGCACAGCATGTTGTTTGCCGTTGGCCGTTACTAAATGGCTATTGAACTTTGACCAAGCGTCGTATTTCTCGAATGTAGGTATTCCGTTTTACATTCGGACCACATGACACCGCCTCGCCTGCAGTTGCGTTGTGCAACGATAGATTTTGTTTTTGTTCGGTAAAATTCTTAGTGCAGCGAATTTTGCTGACGCTGCACGTGGGCCCGGAGTTTTATATCATTTTAATGGACTGTTTTGTAAATACTGTACAGTTAGCAGAGCAAATATTTAATATTGTGACCTGAGTCTTGGATATTTTGTCTATTTATGTTTGTATTTCTCTATATTTATATAGTAAAAAGACAAATACACGCTGAGTTTAATTTAGGGCTATATCAATTTGGCGATTGATGTCCTTTAATAATTATTTATTTATTTAATGACTCTGAGTTATCTACTCTACTAACATTTACACGCCTTGTGGAAAATATTAATCAAAGTAAATAATAATCCACGGTGATACTAACGGACGTGTTTTTTGGTGTCCCACAGCGTTGCTGTGGATCCTTATCAGACAGATCTAAATATTATTCCACGCATCGTTACGCAGTCATTATGAGTCACTTTTTACATTTTAAAATATATTTTTCATAATTACTTTAATAGTTTTTCCTTTGGAAAATACCAGGGGTCAGAAATGGTAGTGGTTATTATAACCTAAACTTGTAGACTGGTCATTTATGCGTGAGTAAGATGGGAATACGATATTAATACGCACTACCTCTTGCGAGCACTGGAAATGATATAAAGTAACAACATGTGAGTACACGCTCTTTTAAAATTAGAGCGCTTAACATACTCTAATTTCTAAATTTTATGTAAAACAAGAGAAGGTATAACGTAAACGCTTCGCCCGTGGCGGGCGCGTGCGATCGATCACGAAGTCATCCCCTAACGCGTGGTTCTTGTTTCAGCGTAACAGGGTGGGCGCGCTTGCGCTGGCGGCGGCGTCGCGCGGCGTGCGCGCGCGACTGCAAGCGGTCGCCTCCGCCCGACCATGCGTGCGCGCGCAGTCGCAGCCCGCCGCGCCGAGCGACCGCGCGCATCATGCTCAACATGAAGCTCAAGGAGCGCCTCGCGCTCGCAGTCAGCGCCTTCCTCGTCCTCTTCACCCTCATGCTCATAGTCGACCTCCAAATGGACTATGGCATCTCCGGACACCGCGTCCCCCTCCATGGACGAGTCAAAATCGGAGACGATGCCGACAAAGGCAGATCAGCGTACATTGAGTTCCGGAAACGTTTCCTGCAGAAAAGGTGAGGTGCTGTGATATTTAGCGTTTTTGTGTAAAGTGACTAATTTATAAGTTAATGCGAGGGTAAGTTCCATAAATATTATTTTCTTATGTAAATAGTAAGCACGCGATTTTATGCACGCATATACGAGTAGCTCATTAGGTCGTCACAATGCTCTACAATGCGAACTTTATCAGCATGATGTCAAGGATTGTTTCTTGTTTTAAATGTTCTACAAAATAATTTGTTTGTGCTCTATCTTATCTAAATCCAAGCGATGACCTTTCGAAACCAGATAATAAAAAATACTTCGATAAAATACAATCGTAGATAACATCAATTAACTAATAAAACAAAACATCATTGTATTTAAATAAATTGGAACCAACGTAAAAAAAATATCTTCAAATCTTTTCTTAACTCAAATAAATAACAACATTCCATAATATGACCCATTTAAGGCCCAGATAGGTAAGTTTTTGCAAAGCAATATAATAATTAAGTAAAGTTACATGACTTACGTACAACACGAGAGGACAAAGTCAAGTAGTGGAACTATGTATAGGCTGATGGTGATGTTGATATGACGATGATGGTATAGTTTACCCGATCAAACATAGGTACATAATAGATAATTATAGTTTATAATACATTATAGCTAGTATTAAGCAGTATAAATCAATAACACTATAAATATTATAAATTAAAGCGCAAATCGCGACTGTAAATTTCGTTAGATTTTGCCCCATAAACGATGTCTGTCTAAGTACCTTGAGGCAATATTATCATCTCCAATGAGCCGTTATCAGTTGTTTACAAATTTGACAGCGTCTCAGCTGATAACGCTCTCTCAAATAGCTTTGCGTAGTTCCTCGTGGTTGTTGAGTAAAATCTTATTGAAAAACATATCGCGTACTTTAGTTTTAAAATTGGAACAATGCTTAAAATACATAGTGCTCAAATTATTATCTAAAAAAAAACGTGTTGTTTAATGTGATGAAAAAGAAATATCTATTAACATACATGAGTTCCTCATCTAAATACAAAGGATTTTGACCGTTGTTGATGCAATGTGTTGTAGAAACGTACTTAAAGGTATGTAAGCTTTGCTGTTATTGTAATACAATTCAGTGACAATGTAAACATAAATATAACCTTTCAATTGTATTGCTTGCTACGACGCACAGCCTTAAGAGGAATGGCGACGCTTAAATCGCGTAGCTGTCAAAAATTTCCATATAAATTTAGCCCCGGGCGATAACGTTTCTTACCCCCTAAATCAAGTCAGAGTTCCACGATTTTTTAATATGTTGTAGTGGTTATGAAAATGTAGGTTTATAAGTATTGTTTCTTTCCAAGAAATATTTTCTTATTTTCCACAATATCCACAAAATGTTCAAAAATCGGAAAATGGGGCCGGATTTAAGGGTAGATATTTTTTTTAGCTTTACAACTCTCATAATAACTTAACAGAGAAACAAAAATTGGCAATACACTGCACCTAGGATTAGTATATCGATAAATTCGCACATTTTGTAACTTTCCTAAAAAAAAACCTAAAACTCAGTAAGTACATGTTACTTTATAAACATAAAATAAATGAAAATAAACGACTATGTTTTGTTTTCTATGAAAAAAAAATGTTCTAAATAATTGAGATTTCCAAATGATTTGGGAGATTTTGCACAGTGCTAACTGCATGTAACATAGAGATACATTAAGAAATGTTTTGAATTGATATTTTTTTCACGTATGTACGAACCTGCGACCGTTCTCTAGTGGTGTATACCTATTTAAGACCCAATTTAAAATATGCTTAACGCTAACGTTAACGATTTTCAAAATGTGTCAAAATGTTGGAATTGACAGAAGCGCTCGACGCGACCGTCCGGCGGCCAGTTCTATACATTTTAGATAATGATCGTCTCATCGTTCGTAGAATGCATCTCGTATAGGGCTCAAAAATATATAACAAAACTGCAACATAGAACAAATCACATAATTGCACGGCGTGGCACGTCAGGTTTTTACAGTAGAAATGCATTTGCATCACAACTGCAAGGTTGCTAGCTCTTGTTTCTGAACGACCTATATGTATTTTATTCGCAACTTGAAACCTTGCATTACTCGTAAAGGACCGGAAATTTCTGACATTAACAATAACTTATATACTTAATATATATTGTCTCTACTTATTGACAGATGTCTCAAAAAATGTTTAAAAACACATGATAAAACAAGTATTTAAGAATCGATTTATCTTTATATCTTATCCAAAGTTAGATAACTGACAAATCTCGCTGTGATACGAAAAGAAATGGCGTCAATATTCCTTAGACATGAATTATCAGTGTCTGATTAATTCAGATCAACTGCCATTTACAGCAGACCGAATACAAATACTCAACACCTAGGTACTCGAAAGTTCTAAACAATGTTGCTTAGTTAACGTACCTAGTATTGTGCATAGAGAAAATTGTTCGAATTTGAGTAGTTAAATGCTGAGGGAGGATACAATTTCAAGTAGGTACGTATCTACTTCCGAAAAAGCTATTCTTAGTAGTTAATTTTAATAATTACTCTTCTCACATTAACAGAATTGTATCTATATAATATGGCAACGGGTCTTTTCTATTCATTTTGGGATAGTGAAACATATCCTCAGTGCCATTATCAGTAAGTTCTTATGCTTTCAAGTTTTTTTATAAAGTGTGTATATTACGAAAAGTATGACTTACCTCGAGCCTGACTGACAAATGGCGAACCTTTTTTATCTATTGTTGTTCTTAAGAGTTTGTACAATAATCACACCCACTAAGACGTGTATATATTTTATAACCGATTTTGAGATAAAGCAAAAACAAAATAATGTCGTAATATTTTGGTGGCGGCTGTACTTATTTAAAAAAAAATCATTACTTATCTTATTAATGAGTCCCAACACAGTGGATCTATTTATTAAGAACACTCCGACCGTTCTAAGGACGGAGTCCATCAGATCAGCTTTTTGATACCATAATATTATATTTACATCACGTGTTTTTTTTTATTTTTAACCCCCCATAAAACAAGGAGTGTTTAAAGTTTAACGTGTATATCTGTACAAATATGTGTGTGTGCTCGTATCTGTGCGTCTGTGTATCTGTCTGTCTGTCGTAGCTCCCAAACGGGTGGGTTGATATGTGTACGGGTTATATTTTTGAAATTTCGTTAATTCATGATTGCTCTTAGGTAACCGACACACGTGTATGAAGAGCCTATTAGCAAGTGGAAGGAAGTGGTCTCTGCCTGGTCTAAGGGAAAGAGGCGTAGTTGTATGTATGTTATTACTAAGGATTTATTAAAATCAGTTAGGCCGTTAAGGATATCAGCTCTGAAAAAAGGGTCGCTGGTACAACGGGAGTTTTAATGTATTTAATAGTAATTTGACATATTTAACATATCGCCTATGATATTCCTCCTAGCCTTTTCTTAATAACACACCAATTGACGTCATCCCAAACCAAGCTCTACTCTTGTACTATGGGTATTAGACAGTAATATAAATACTTATATATAAATAAATATTTAAAAATAAATAGAAAGCACTCATGCTCATCACACGCAAATTTGCCCATACCGAGAATTGAATCTGGGACCGCTAGCTTCGTAGGCAGGCAGTAGTCAAGTATTTCGATATAGCATGATGTATTTATGTTATAAGCGGATTTAGGTAAATGATAAAACGACTTACACGCGTACCTACAGACTTAAGCACATAATTCCTTATACGAGTACATGTGTTTCCGTGATAAAATCGCACTCTACGTAGACTCTATTATCTTCTTATTTAAATATAATAGGTAGGTGCTCTATTCTACTCGGCGAAACCATATTGCCTTTGATGTGTTATTGTATTGTTTGTAACCGCGTTTGTTGTCAAGTAAATAAGAGTTATCGTAACGATATGGTTTTACTTTGTAGAAAAGAGCGACTGTTTTTGCAATAAAACACGTGTAAAAGCGAGATCAATACCATATGTGATATGATCCCGTGCATTACGAGGAGGTATGATACAAACTCTGCTTATACGACATTAAACAGCGACCTTTACATTTTACCACACACGGTTCGGAACAAAGATTGGAACGGCGCGTGGCGTTTCCCGCAGTCCAAATTTTACGTGTGCAAGCCGCTAATAGTTCGTTTTAAAATGCAAAAATAGCCTACTAACTTCTGCCCGCGACTTCGATTATCGTTATACCCTTGAAAACTATAAATTAATCCATAAGCATATGTGTTAATCCAGAGTATATCCTAATCTCCATTTTAAATTCCTTCAAAATCCGGCCGTTGCACCGTGAATGAGTAACAAATGAACACACAAACTCTCACATTTATAATATTGGTAGGTTTACTAGAACTAACTACGTCTTGGTAAAAGTTTATTAATTCAGATATTTGACATGTTCTATTTCGGTAATGTAGATAAAAGTTATTTCGTTCCGTTAGCCGTATTAGTGATAGAGCCGTAATCAATACCTTTATCGACAATGATAGCAGTAAGAGTTTGTTAAATATTGCAAAATATCGTTACTGATAATATGTAACAGGTATAATACTTTTGCTTATTAAAAAGCAGGGTCTGGCTGAAAAGCGTAACAATACGCATTGCTAGAATCTAATAGATATTGTAATATAGTTATTTAATTTCCTTCTAATAAATTATCGAGTGTAGGCTATAGAGCAATATTGCTACTACTTTAAAAAAAAACTATGTACCTAGGTCATGGAAAACATACCTATACCTATTTATTAAAAAAAACGTATGGATAGGCCTACGTATCTGCACTCATAAGTAAGTGCTTTGTCACTTTAACTTCATGTTTAAACTACTGCACTAATCTTTCTAAGGTGTTAAAGCGGCAAAGTACAAAAATGTGCAGCTATTTATGAGACCGACAGTTCTCACATAAAAAAAGTAAGCATCAAAAATATCCCTTCATATTATGATATTTTCCAATACCTATTACGCAACGCAGTACACTGCAAAATGTCGAAAACTTAATTCCTCACATTACATCAACGCGTAGTGCAGTACTAATGTAATGAGCTAGTGTATTTTATTTGGTAAGGAATTAGGATACTACTGGAACCCCAGGTCGTCCTTCCCCGTACTTTTCCGTTTTCCTTCGTCTTTGCATGTTCTTCTTTGTCGGGCACGCATAAGTGACCCTTATTATCAAGCGGCAGTCGGCACATATACTTATTGGCCACTTTTACATCTAACGTTAAACATATAGGAGTTTAAAAAAGGTTTATTAAGTTATGTAATGCAAGACCGCCCGTTCGGCTCGTGTAAGGGAAATAGTAGAAACAATAATATTGTACAACCAAGTGCAACTACTGATAGCGCAGCGCCTTCATGCTTGGTTCTATTTCTCTCGAAACATTTGTTTCAAACTATAAATAGAGCTAGGTTCAATTTTCAGCGACAGAATACTCTTCACACTCCGTTAATTTTGGATATCGAAGGAAAACTCTGAGCAGACAAACCAGGAATTTGCGCAAAAGCTAAAAACTAATTCAATTTCGTTCGGAATGAGAACACGACCCTGCAATGTTCAGGCGGTGCAGGCAACACCCAATATCCATACCGAATATAAGAAAGAACTAGATTATTTGCATAGCGACTCTTGGGAAATTTTTACTTACTCATGTAACTGCATTTACTTAACTTAGGTTATCGTGAAAATCAGCAATACAAGCGTGGCTCAGTGCTTTATTTCGAAATCCTATGCGACTGTGATGCATAGGAAACGTGCCGTTGGTTTTCTAACGTACCTACTCACCAGATAGGCAATGCTTTGATTATTCAAATCAGACACGCAGATATCGGGAAAAACGCGTGAGAACACGTGGTTATCTAGGACAAGTCTTAATATAGTTGATTAATCTAATCTGCCAATTACTCCATGAGATTTGTCAAAAGATCAATTTCTTGAACAGTTACCAGCATATATTATAGCCAACATTGGATTCAAACATATCTAACATATCTCTATTAGGGGGGGGATTAGATCGTGTTAGTTATTTTTGATCACAATAATTAAAATATATTTTCTTGTGACTGAAGGTAACTTACTCTACGAAAAAGGGCACAACTAAATTTTTGAAATTGAGATAAATACATATTCGGAATCAGTAAGACTTCCTTCCGAATATATGTTAAACTCAATTTCACAAAAAAAATAGGTGTGCCCTTTTTCGTTACGACGGCAGTACCTGCTGGAGACTAGGTGTTAAATGTTAGTTTTCAAGAAATTTATTATTTTTTATGGCTGTTTTCAACATTGAACGACTATCGTTATATGATTTTTGTATTTGTTTTTTTAAGATTGAACCATAAAGCTCGTCTTAAAAAGTCTTTCGTGTTCGGGTGAAGTCGGTTAGACTCGCATAAGACCGTATGGGAGAGTGAGAAAGATAAAAACCCGAAGGATTTTTTGCTTTTGAGATGTATTGTACTGTTAACGTTTAACGTTGCTGCTATTAGTCATTATTTACTTAACAGTTATGGCGGTAGTTAAATCAATACGATAACATATCAAAAGTAATATGATCTTATCGAGAAGAATAGTTAATGCACAGGGGCTCCTGTATACAGTATACACTGATTACCATGAACCCTGACACATCACACAAGTTTCAAATGCATTGTACTAGTTCAAGGAACAAAGTGCACTTCAAGCTCATATTGCGATAATATTCTAAGAAGTCCACGACACTAAACCTAGTATGATCAGACTACTGGATGATATATATATATATATATATATATATATATATATATATATATATATATATATATATATATATATATATATATATATATATATATATATATATATATATATATTTAATCTCGTCATTAATGGGGGAACACGAAATGGTGATGTTGCAATACAAAAAACCTGGCTTAGCATTTGTTTTTTTTTTACTGTAACTTCGGTGTCTAGTATTATAGTAAGACTCCCAAGTTTCGTTTATTCTTCGGAACACGGGGGGGGGGGGGGGGGGTATGAATATAGGACAATGCAGTGCTGAAAGCCCCCCTGATTGGCCTTATCAGCAGCATGACAAGCGACACCTCGTGCTTAAGTATCTTTTATGATACCTTCCTCAAAAAACCAAAGATCATCAATTTCTGCGTAAAAAAACCACTGCTGCATTTAGATAGCGAATATAAAAAATAAAAAAGAAGTTGTGCCAGGTTTTTCGCATTGCAGCATCACCATTTCGTGTTCCCCTATTAATGACGAGACTAAATATATGTATATCTATATATATAAAAATGAATTGCTGTTCGTTAGTCTCACTAAAACTCGAGAACGGCTGAACCGATTTGGCTGATTCCTTTTTGGTTGTATTCGTTATTGTCAGGGCAAGGTTTGTATGAAAGAAAAAAATACCACCGGGAACGTCGGAAATTTGCAGCGGGCGAAGCCGCTGGCGGGTCACTAGTATATATATATATGTAATCCGGTAGTTTTGTCGTACTAGGTTTGGTGTCGTAGGCTCCCCTACTATAAGAATACTTTATCATCTAAATAGTAATTATTTTCTAATATTGCAGTTTGTAAGTAAATTATTTTTGATTGCAAAATATCAATTATACCTTCTTAAGGCAATATGTTATTATTAATAATGTTAGTGTAAAACTGCCGTGTTGATGGAAATATTAGGAAGAAGTCACAAGATCTAAAGCGAGGTTTAGACTAGCAATAAAAATTGCAGAAGTTGACTGCTGTCTCACTGTAACTTTAAAGTTAGAAAAATAACTAAAGTTAACGTAAGGCAGGAATCAACTTGTGCAACTTTTAATCCTAGTCTATTTTGCCCTTTACATTAGATAGGTACATGTGAAATGTGAGTGTCAGTAATTTTCGTCATTATTCATAAAACAAATAGAGGTTTAGAAGCGTCGGATTTTATTTTTCCACCCTATTGTCCACTAGTTGATTGCACGCACATTGTCCCGCCTAAAAACTCCATTGAGTGGCGGACTCGTATTTCGTTTGTTTAACATATTTGCGCAGCCGAGACGATGACAAATTAATTATTGTATTGTTCCAACACAAAAGCTGTCACTGACGTTTTTATAATGAAAAGTGTAAGCTACGTATTCATCGGAGTCATAATTTGGAAAACAACGTAAGACGGTAAAAATAAACTTTTATAGCTCTGTGATTAAGGTATGGAGTACAATTAAGTTGTAAAACTATGTTAACAAATAATAAAACCTACATGACGGATAGTAAAAAAATATTTGCTATAGTTACGTGGTTCCTTAGTTATGAATATTTAAACTTTGAAATTATCCCCTACAGTATTTACTTTTCATCACGACAGGAAACGTGCTAAATCTCTGATTTGACAAGACAGGTGATTATTTGAGACCAAGTCATTATGAGGCGTGTCAGTGATAACATATTCGTCATCTTAATACAAATACATACTTCAACTCTTACTAGGTTCTAGCATGAATATTTTTCTTCTAGTCACGAATCACGAAGTACAAACAGCTTCTAAATTGTATGGTTAGCTGCAAACAAGAGACTAGTTATTAAAAAAAATGCATTTTCATTTTTTGTGTGCAATAATAGCCTACGAGTACGTGTTTCCACTTCAATCTATTAATATTATTGTAAATATTAACAGTTATATCTTATTACATGTCATTACGGCCAATTAAAAGTTAACATCGTTCAAAATTCTTTTAAAATTCTTGTCTTACTTTTTTCCGCAGTAATTTTAATTAAGGATTTAAACTTTTTTAGTTCATTTAAGGCTTGATTTTAACTTGATAAATACCGGGGCACTATTCTACTCGGTAAAAGAATATTGCTTGTGAGATGTTTTGTGTGTTAACGTTTTACCTCAGCCGCCTTTACTAATAAGTAAATAAGAGTCATCGTACCGTTGACAATACTATAACAAGTCAAAAGCAATATTGTTTTTCCCAGTAGAATACAGGGCCACTACTTCACTCTTGTATTTATCCATATTACCTAATGTCGAAACCATAATAAATACTCTTAAGTCTATACAACGTTAACAATATGATAATGATATGGTCTAACTATGAAAGACATGGGTAAGACAAAATGAAACAGACGTTCTGTCAGATATATTGACGCGGCCGGTGCCTGTACTCTCATTCAAAATAAAATGTTATAGTTTATAGTGTTTACTCGAGTAGCACGTATAAGTGATCTAAGCAATCAGTATCCAACACCTACACAAGTTCAAACACATTCGATATACGGTTATTATTTCCCAATTTATTAGCAGCCACGCCCACGCACAGTGAAACCTATAGCATGTTGACGTTTGAATTGGTTCGAACAAACACTTTTCCCGACCCTCGGCTAATGTTGTTATTGAAAATGAAAAGTGCCCCAACCCTTTCATCGTCTTCTCCCCAGGAGAGCGCCGTGCGATTACAAATTACGATTGCTTGTTATTTTGTTATTGTTACACAAAGAAATTGTATGTTCGGTAATTAAAATCAAAAGGTAGCAATTGTAATCTGTGACGAGAGTTCTCGATTTTCGTGATGGATTCTGTTTAATAGGATTTGCTGTTACTACTCGTGTTTTCACTGCCAATTAAAAGGTTCTCATTGTTGTGAAGTTGTATTGATTCTTTAGCGGAATGATATTGTTTGCTGATGTTTGTCATTTGTCTTGTTGTGTTACTGTTCGTAATCAGCATGTATGTAAAGCATAAAAGTAAGTTATGCGGAAACTAGCTAGTGCTATAATAAATTAAGTAATCAAACCAGCCGAACCGCCCACTTGGATCATGTTTTGTTGCAAAACGCTGGTAGTTCGTGTTTTATTGTACTTGTTTTCAAATAACTTAGCAATAACTTGTAAGATTTATGCCAGTCACACAATTATTAATAATCTAAGGTTGTCTTTTATATCTATATATATATATATCGTGGTGGTGATTGTGAGACCATTTTTTACATATTAGCGCAGCGATATAATATTACTTAGTAGATTTTATATGGAATGGGACCACGTTTCTATCCAATATTCCAAACAATATTCTTCAATTGCTTGGCCAATTTCGCATAATTTAAATACTAGTTCAATTTCATGGCGTTATTCGAAGTCTGTAACTCGCAGTTTCTTCCCCAGTAATGGCAGCAACGGTTCCCGAGAATACGAGCCAAGTGAGACGAGTGGCAGCGCGGACGCCGAGCCGCGCACACCTGTGCCGCCCACTGACCGCTACGATGATCTTCGGAAGATCCTTGACAACCAGCTGCGGGAAAAACTCGACGACAATGCGGTCATCGTGCCGCCGCAGCGGGACCTCAACGTGCTGCGCCCGGAGAACCCAAGCATAGCCGAGATAGAAGACCTTGAACCTAGGTAAAGATGTTCAGAGAGCCTAAGTTTGTAAAAAAAATTGCATGATTGAGGAAGGTATAAAAATGATGATAAAAATGACACGAGCATCAAAATTCGCATATTTTGCGCTTAAGTCTGAATGTCTTTAAACGGTGATGAACTCATTAAGTGTATTTTCTAATGGAAAACATGTCGTTTGCTCCAGCTCCAATAAAATTGATGTTCCGAAAGAATGCGTCCTCGTTTCTTGTACATTCCAAAGAATGTTAATGCACAATGTAAATACGTAATAACAGGAACGTTGAGCTTAATATTATGTCCGTTAAGAAATATTAATTAAAATTGTTCTGCGAAAAACGACGCTAAAAGGACATTACAAGGAAAATTCTCCCAAGTTGCCGACAGCTGACATCCACAAGTACGATTTATGTAGCGCTCTGCAAGTCTCCAAATTAAATTGTTAGTTACTTCGCTCCTATTGCTGCAATTAAACTTTAATAACACGGCTATCGCGCCGAGGACGGTCCTGCGCAGCCTCGGAGGAAACGACCGCTGATGCTCCATTTGCGTGTTCGAAATAACTAGTGCGACCAGCATGAATGCCGTTTGCCGCGCCGCGTGTGTTGTGTACACTATACACCTACGCTTACCATGATTTATGGCTTGTCGATTACGTCAACGTGATTATTTCGGGATGTGTTACTTGACCTTTCAGGTCCAGCGTGGCATGATTGTACTTGTCAAAATATAAAAATTGGAAACAGCATTTTACAATGTTGTTCCCGGTTTTTTACTCAGAGTTATGAAATTAAGGTTTCTACATTGGCATTGCTGTGCACTAAGTGCTGAAGTATGCATTAAAATCAAACAGGTTGGTCGCGGCCGGCCTCCAGCTAATTTCCCCAAAGTAAATATTAGACCAAATCTCATAGGAACATTGTGAAAAGAATGTTGGAATATTTAAAATCGTTCTCGGTTCACAGGGGTTCCAAATTTTGCCATGGACATAAAATTAGGATTATGCTATATTTGGGTGTCCTGCCGATTTTATACAGATCAGACAACACGACCTTTCTTTATCTTGCAAGGCAAATTTCGTAACCTCTGGAAAAAATCTTATTTAAAATCCAGTTACAAGGCGGGCCGCGATAGGCGCGGGTCTCGGACAATAAAACTAAATGGAATGAATGCATGATGGCTGCCTGAAACGCTGCTCGCGATATGAAGGCCCTCTTATGCCCAGAATTTCATGTCTCATAAGAAAGGGTCGGCTTGATACTGATTAATTTCGTACATTCTTTTCAAAATTGCTAGCTTATCCCTTGAAACGAGGAGTGCATATTACGTCATCTGACGGTATTCGGAATCTTTAATTTTTGTAAATTCACCGAAAAGTCTGGTCATTATTCTAACGGGGAGACAGTGCTGGTCATTAAGTATTCCTTACGTCCATTTGTCCGTATCCGGAACAATCGGGCTTTTAGAATTCCCACCTGATGCCAGCACAATTCGCACCAAAAAGAGAGTCAATAAATTTTAGAGTAGCTGGCGGCTTGATTTCTAAATGCAGGTTATCGGAGCATGCCACAAATCGAGAACGCTACACGTAGGCTCCTTAGTATTCCGGGGCGCTGCGCCGTGTCGCCCGGAGTCCCGCACCAGAGCCGGCAAGCAAATCACGTCTACTTATGTGTTCCACGCAGCCAAAACCAACGCCGCCGTCGGAAAATCTTCGTGTAAATCTCGACATTAACGGCCAGGTTTACCAATATGCGGCTACAATGCTAAGTAGCTGCGAACCCAATGTTTTTTCAACAAACCAATTTGAATTTTCCTTCCACTTTGTTGTTACGATTGTACAATCGTACCAAGATGCGTACCTGCAACAATCATAGTTACCGGCGTACCTAATCTACAATTTTATGCTCTAATGTTTGCAGTAAATTGTACGAGTAGTGTGGTGAAACAGATGAATCGATTTAATCGATTCGCCATACATATACTTGTAAGTGGTCTGCGCATCAGGCATATTGCCACTCTTCTTCTTCTTGAGAAGAATTTAAGTTAGGCACCACTGTTCTCCTCAGGAATCATTTCTCAACTGTATACGGAAGAATTATAAACAAGGTATTATAGGTAATGCACGATGACACAAGGAGTTTCAGTCGAGTATTAGCCTTAATTTTCTTTTATTATCTTTCCTATTTTAGGAAGGTATATATATGCATTCAATTTGCCTTTTGGACTTAACGCAAACGGTCTGGATATACTTTCCTAATGCGAATATAAATAATTTACCTCAATATTATGTTTCTTTTCGATAGAATACGAAGGTCCTTTTTAAGATACCAATTTCGTATTTAATCCATAAACTAATAATAAGAAAAGATTTGTTAATTTACAAGGACCACACATTATTAAAAAAAAAAACCAAGAGGTATCTAATTAATTACAAAAAACGTATCGCCATCAAACAGTTTGCTTCAAACAGTTCTAGTTATCAATGATCTCTGTTATCAAATGACACTTAAGTTTTCTTGAGTATTGAGTAATGACTTGAATATTCAATGTTTTGTAAATAAGACGGTTCTATTTACTCTAAGAGAAGTTTGACGAAGTTCAAGATTAGATATTTTGCACATATTTGGATTTTAGTACCTATTCCAAGTTCCTTCTAAGCTTAATTTTATTGCTGAATGACGACGCGTTGGCGTAGTTGGTAGTGACCTTGCCTACGAAGCTAGCGGTCCTGAGCTCGACTCCCGCGTATGCGCAAATATTACTGGAGTATTTAAGTCGGGGGTTTTCTATGGGCAAAAGTTAGGCAGTGTCCGAGGGAATATTAATAAACGACTTCAATGCGGACGGAGAGGCGAGCAATACCTATTTAATATAATTATACCTAATAGCTCTGTCTGTGAAGCCCCTTAGGTGTAGCCCTACTAGTTATTAAAACTCGTGAATGTAATAGCTTGTCATTGTTCCAGCGTAAATGCTTCAAATTTGGAGCGGTTCCAGCTGAGGATAGCGCAGCATGAGCTGTACGAGAACGGGGAGCCGCTCGTCGACCTGGTCATCCGGGACATGATCACCTTGCCGGTACTGCATGCAGGTATACCATCATCAGACTTTGGATGTTAGGGATCGGTTACAACCGTAAATCATTAAATATAGGATTTCTGGTATAACTCGCTAACTTAACTGAAGACTTGGTTTTAAAAGATAATAAGCATACCTATCACTTGCGCAAGACATCGGCGGAAAAATACCACAGACCCCTCTTATTTATAAGCGCACTCTCATCTGTCATTGTATCATGTATTGCATCTAATAGAAAGTGACAAAGCATTTTTAAACTAAAATAGGTTTATAGTGCGTTTATGAATAAGGGATTAAGTATATCACAGCACTGAAAATGTACTCATTCCAAAAAAAGTCAACCTGCAACCAACTTTATAAATAACTCAGGGGCAGTTTAGTTTTACAACATTTAACAGACGTTATTCTAAATACATGATTGTTTATAGGTTAGATTCAACATAACATCACTCTGAGAAGAAAAAGTATCGATCGGGCTCCTGTTGCTTTAATTTAATAATTACAAACATACATATATATACAATCACGCCCCTTTCCGTAGACCAGGCAGAGACTACTTCGTTCCACGAACTAAACTAAACTACCAGAAATCCAGTGTACAATAAAAATAAATATATATTTTACCTGATTGTAACCACTCTACGTCTTTTCGCGATCTTTAGGTAAATAATAAGCTCCCTGTTATCCGATCTCTTATTACCATAGTCGTGGTAGGCCCGGGTCCGCCCGAAACGCTACCATCATCTTGCCCTTTGACGTGGCATTAGAATCGTTGTGATCCAGTAATAACCTAACCTAACCTAACCTAACCTATTAAGAAGCCACCTATGCTAAAGTCTGGAGTGTTCCGCGATCTTGATCTCAATAACCATAACGCCTTTGTATCTTTTTTTTGATATATTAAACCTGATCATAGTTGCTTGAGACTGGCAAACGTGAAAACACGATAAGAAATAAAATCCTCGGTATTTTTAGTTTTCAAACAAGACACCTTTTTTGCATGATGAATCTTCGAAACCCTATATATAATCTTTAACGATTATTTTCGATTCAATAGTTGAGTACCTATACATAACTTTTTAATCCGGGCAAACCATTTTTCCAATAAATGTTGTTGTTTTAAAGTAAACAGCAATTAATTCAATTTGACGCTTCCATCAAGGCGCGCACAAACTATCTTATTTTCTTCGCGCGGAAGCACATAAACCCATCCCTTTTCATTCTTGTGGGGGCGTGGCACCATGGGTGCCCTCTTAAATGACGAAGTTCTCCAGGGGGTCTACTCAAGATGCATAATGCCAAGCTAACGATGTAATTTGCCGTAAGCTCCTGACAGACCGCGTCGACCGCTAAAGTCAAATACATCAATTTCGAGTCTGAATACAGAAACGTTTGCAGCATTTGCATGATGGCTAGGCATATAGATACCCTTGGATAGGGAAATACGCTAAGGACAATAATATAGCAAATGTGTGAACCGATAAGGTACATAAGTAATAAAATCATAACATTAAATAACATCGGATACTTAGTTGCTTACCTTTTAAGTTTTGTGTCCGAATTGTTCAAGTAAAAACGTTGTTTATTTATTTTGAGAATATATATTTTTAACTCCAAATTGAATAAAGTAATCCCTAATTAGAAAAATATATTAATACACATTAAGAATTGTAATGGTGTAGTCTGAATGAGAATCCAGATCTGTGTTACACGTACCATTTAAAAGTCAACTATGCAAGCTATCGGTGGTTGGTCTAAGTTAGTTCGGTATTCTTGGAACGAGCGACATTAGCAGCATCCTGTTACCTTTACCCGCTCATTTTAGTTCCTTTCTAATTCGTTATGGGATTTTTCGGCCCATTTAATTGTTTGTAAGGTTTATAATAGTCACAGTAAACACATCATAACTTCGTTTAAAATTAGATTGCGGCCAAGTTACTTTAATGGAGGTTAGATTAAATTTAATCATGAGTAGGTACCTAATTATACATGTAAGAACAATGCTCGGGCTCCTTGGTCCGCAGCGAGTAAGCTGGAGCGGTATGTATATTAAATGAAGTCGGATTTGCAATCAGTTGTGGGGTTAGCGGTCCGACGGACAATAGTGCCACAACAATCTCGCCCTTTACTTCAAATTGGACTTAAATATTTAAACCAGTTAATTGGATTTCATTGTTGGAGAGACTTTATTTCATAGTTTGCCGTTTATTTTCCGCTCAGGTAGAAAACCTACCAATTTCTGTGATTAAACTTCTCATATACTTTAAGGGCTTTATTTAGATTCTGTTGTCTCTATATTAATATGATCGATATCTTTGACAGAGCAAAAAGAAGGAGGGACGCAGTTGAAGCTCATTATAGACTACCCTAACGGTATTCAAGCTCTCTTCAAACCAATGAGGTGAGTCGACTGACGAGTGGTTGTCATATTCAGCGAGACGGATTTAAGTCCGCCCCGAGTTTTTTTCGTCTTGTCGGTAAACGAGTTCTGCTCAAGAGCGGTAGTTTCGAGTAGTCGTGCATGGTCCGGAGCTGAGTAGGGCGACTTGCGGAAACTTTCCCGAGTTCTTTCACACTCCGAGAAGGCGACAGAGCCGTGTTCGAGTGTTGTGCGTCGGTTCCATTCACAAAACTTCCAGGCACTTCTTTTCACGCGATCGGCTTAGCGGCTTGTCCACAAACTTTGCCACTACAAGTACTATTAAACTACAGGTGCGACGTACACGAGTTTACCCCTAGTTTTATACAAACCATTGTTAGAAACACATAAGACTTGCAAAGAATACTCTTTTAAAAATAACTTTATATTTTCGATCAGCATAAATGTCACGCAATATCATTTTGTAAATAATAGATGAAGCTTAGAAAGGCCACAGAGAACAATTTTCGCTGCGACAAAACAAAGCAAAAGGAATCCAAAAATCCACTCGAGGGGATTGCGTGAAATTCCTAAAGGAGTCGCATATCGAGTGTCAGACCTTTCAGCGTTTGACTTTGTTACTATTTCACTTTGCAAAAATTGGGAAAGAAAGGAAAATCGAAAGGAACATCCGGGGAAATAAGTGGCCTAGAAATAGTAGGTACAGATGTCGATGGATAAGATACGTCCGCGCGTAACTCTCGGGTTACTTTTCAAACGGACGCAGTGGCTTACTAGGTAAATTATGGACTCGGGGGGATGCCCCGGCGACATATCAAGAGGCCTTAGAGGACGTCGTACAATTCACTCGGGACCGATAGATAACGAGACGCCGATAGTAGCCCTTCCTTACGGTTTTTCTATCATCTTACAAGATTATAATATTTTACTTTTTTTAAAGCAGTTAAATGACGTTATCTCTATAAAACGTTAATAAGACTCTTTTGACTCTCTTTTCCTTTATAATATTGCAAATTATTAGATCGAACAATTTAGAGTTACTTTTGAAATACCCGACGTTACCTTTAACTGAATTTTTTTCTCCTTACATTAATTTTATTTACCTACCTACTAGAAAAAGCTTGCGAAGGCCATTATTTGATATTTTACTCTGTGGATTTATTTCAGTCAGATTCAATTTTGGTTACTTGCTTGACATTTATGTAAAGTGAATTGTTTTTTGCAACCGACACCGTAGCGACGAGTCACGAATTGAATTACATGCTTCCACAGTAACCAAAAATTAAATTTTCAAAAATATTTTGTGCTCTCTGTATTTTTGTTAACGACTGAAGCTAATGTTTATTCTTCACTGTTGTCACCAGCATGCAAAAGTGATTTCCAATTATAATTTTTTGGTTTTATATTTCACTCTAAAATTTGTTCCATTTCATGCCGTTGACTTGTAAATTATACGGGTAATGCGTTTGTATATTCTAGGAAGATTATTCGATAACTGCGCCCCCGTTCGGGACAAAAGCCAAATTCGTGCGCTATCACACCATCGCTATCGCTTCCCTCTCCACTTTCACGCTACATTTGCAAGACAACTTAATAATCATTTCCTTTGAAGATTCTAATAAGTGTTTTTCATTTAAGATTTGCGCGAGACGTCCAAACGCTGCCGAATCATTTCTATTTCTCCGATTACGAGAGGCATAACGCTGAAATAGCGGCGTTTCATCTTGACAGGTGAGGGTTAATTGTGTTTATGTTGTAACTTTATGTTATAATTGTTAAGGGCATATCAGGGAGCTTGATTATTTTGCAACATTCGCTGCCAAATATGAATAAGAGATTTAATGTTCCTAATGACACTTCATAATTAGTGTAATAAACAAAGTATGCATTGTTAATATACCGGCGACTGACCGATAATGACGTTATCAAGTGCCATACGAGTACTACAAATGTCACGGAACTTGAAGATTGATTGATTACACTTCAATATAATATCTACTCATATTAAGACCGTACAGTCACGAGATTAAATTTGGGACCCACCTTAGGTCCAAAGTCAATCTGACATTCTACAGCAATAAGGTCGAGTTTCCTAGAAGTTACAAATGTCTTGACATCTCTAATGACATTGACGACTTCATGCATATTTTTCTTAAAATGGGTCCTAAATTAACGCTCGTGACCGTACATCATCGTTAAGTGGCTAGTCTTACTTTGTTCGATAATCTATGAACAGTAAAAACGGGGAATTTAAAAATATACTAGTTATTATTAAAGAAAGGTAATTAACAATGTGTTCATTAACAAGAAACACTATATGAACCTAGCATACGGGTGCCACTGTGAGAGGGGTCAGGCCGCAGAGAACCGGTTCTCCTGGCAAAACGTACCGTGTCAAGGAGCAGGAGTACTCTAACTTCTAAGTATTGGTAGGAGTAGGTACTCTACTGCTTTTTGTGATGGTCGCGAGACTCTAATTATAACCATTATGATTTACATGGTATCTTACATGGAATTACTGTTCCC
This sequence comes from Acleris sparsana, assembly GCA_923062465.1. Taxonomy (NCBI): domain Eukaryota; kingdom Metazoa; phylum Arthropoda; class Insecta; order Lepidoptera; family Tortricidae; genus Acleris; species Acleris sparsana. The sequence continues at coordinate 12,871,406 of OV281291.1, read as the reverse complement.
ATTTGGATCAAGTACTCTTAAATTATGTCTCCTGTGCCCAAAATGTAATAAAATACATTATTGCCTAGGGTGTTGGGTTTCCGTCGAGCGATGCCGGTGGCCGGCCGCGTGCTCAACATGACAACGGAGATCTACGACGTCACGGAGGGCGACATCCTGAAGACGTTCTTCGTGTCTCCGGCGAACAACTTTTGCTTCCATGGCAAATGCTCGTACTACTGCGACACGGGACACGCTATATGCGGAAACCCGGATATGTTGGAGGGAAGCTTCGCGGCGTTTCTGCCAGCGTCGGATTTAGCTGAGCGGAAGGTAATTTCATTAGTACTATTTATTTATTTAATCTTTATTGCACAAGAATAAAATTTCAAGTACAAAAGGTGAACTTAATGCATAATGGCATTCTTTACCAGTTGACCTTTGGATTTTTTTTCTAATTGTATCTCTAATGAATAAATATTGGAATATGTTTTTATGTGGATCAATTGTAAAGAATGTAAATTGTATCATTAAATTACATAAGTAAATAACTTTAAACTATTAGATGTCGTATACGAATTCGTCTAAAAGTTATATTTTACTCACAAAAACATAGAATGCAAAAAAAAATGCGTTAAAAGAAACTTAGATTACACATGAAGTATCGGCAAATACTATCATTTAAATATACTTTGGCTTTAATATCAAAATGTGCAACACTCATAACTTCAGTCAGATTTTAGGGCGTGTTGAAGTATGTTATCAAAATACTGATTCGTGTAGGAGCTCTGCTCCCAATCCAAAGGCGAAGTTGCATTCAAGTTACAGTAGCGTTTGTTACTTGATTTTGTACCTGATAAAGTGTGAGAGAGATAGGGCAACCAAAATTTCAAATTAGGTGTTCCGGAATAACTCCTTACATAATTAGTTAGTTTCAGTTTTATACGTTTAAAGGGAAGATTGAATGGAACGAATTTGCATTATTATCCGATTTCAAAAACGGGAATAGGATCTCAGTTCGTCAGAAAAAAAATTTTAACAGTAGCGATAGGATTCGCTTCGATTCAATTTATGTGCGTTTTATGTAATACCCGTACAAAACCAGAATTGTATTATACATAGACGAAAAAACACGTAGCGTCGCCCAAAAATGTGGTCTACCACCCTACGGTCAAAGTTCATTTGCGTTCATACAACAACTTCAATTTTCCCTTGCAATAATATTACGACAGTGACAAGTGTCAACCTAAGCGATAATTAGATGTCACAGAAACTTTTGTTAAAACTGGTAGACCACCTTCTTGGCTACCTAATGGATAACTTAATGGTGATGGTGGGGACTAAGTTATATAATAATTACAGTATTAGCTTAAGTTAGCCTGTCAACTGCCTACACATTGTGGAGTGAAATAAAGGTTGGAATATTTGAGTTAAATGGCATCAAAACCCGTTGCATTTGAATGATCTAAACGTACATTCAGAGGGACAGCTGATGCGAAGCGACTTTGCTAGCTGTGCTAGCTTGGGCGATCTTTTTGGTTCTTTTTGGTTTGTTGGCCTATGACACTCACAAATAACGCGGCTTTATATTATAAATATTTTTTGAAATCGGTTCTGTAGATCCAGAGATTACCCCTTACAACGTCACAATATTTACCTCTTTATAATATTAAGTATAGATAGAGATGTCAAGGTAAATGACATATTTTTTATCAATAACTTGGTACATTCTACTTTGAAATAGAATATATTTTGCGAATTCGTCTCAATATGGATATCAATTTGTGGATTTATTGTTCCAATTTCGTAATCGACATCGACTTCTCGATTAACCTAGTTTATGCAATAGTTAGCGTAATTCTATATACTTACACTGCTTATTCTGAACCAGCACAGCAACCTAAGTGTAACACTTCGTTACTAATCATATGTATTAGCTTAATAATATCATATGGTTATCTGTAAACGTCTTCTCCGGTGATTATTTTCTGTTCGGCCATCTCTAATAACATCCGTTAAGCGTTCAGACTAATGTTATGGGTAGACATGGTTTTTACGTATAATTAAACTGTCATAGATTGGAGCCAATTAGCGCTATAGGTAAATAATAAAAAGACACTCGTTTAAGTATGCAGTTCGCATAGTTAAATACATTAAATTGAATTCTTAGATAGTATTAGGTTCATACAATTTGACAGATAAGGACAAACATTGTATAGCTACACCACCGTTACTCAACGTTTATTAGTAAGGGGGTAAGTTACTAAGAATAAACTCAGGAATAATCTAGGTACTACAGATTGACTGTTGAAAGTCATCAATCATGAACTAATAATAGGTTTGTAAAATGGGCGGAGAAATTAATACTTAGATCCAAAAAAATAATCCAAATGTGAGAACCAAATATCCGTGCTAGTCTGATAAATAAATACCAGACCCGAGACCCCCTGCTTAATGATAGCTTAGCTCAGATATTCTTAGTTCTAGAAAACTGTAATTTGACATGAATACATAATATAACGAATTTTGAGGAAAAACTATCACGAGTGTTTACACCTATTCCAAGTAATCCAGACAACACCAAATAACTTTAAATAGCGAATTAGTTCATACTTGTTGTTTTTTGAGATGGTTTTTTGTGTAGTAACGGCTTCGGAACCCTACACTGAGCATGGTCAGACATGCTCTTGTCCGGTTTTTTGTTTGTTGTTAAATTGATGATTAATAGGTAATTTTAAATATAACCTTAACCGTCTGTTAAATTGGTTGGTGAACTCGGGCCTTAGAATTTAATCAAGTTTGACGCTTATAAGTTTGGGTTACTGATATTTCAGAATAAACTCAGAATAGGCTTTGTCTCAAAAAAATATAATTAGTTCGTCATTTACAATTATCAAAAAATATTTTAAATATATTTATTATTTTATCAATTAAACAAAAAATTACGAAGATGATGCGCGTTATACTCGTACCTATTTGTTAATTTTGATTGATGTCATAAAAAACAAAAAATACGTGTTCAATTTTTTTTGATAATCGTGCTGGCGGACCGTTTAGATATAAGTTTTTACCCTGGACACACCCCTATTGGCACCAACTACAATAAGTTGTGGATGATAGTCACATCATCATGTGACCCTGGTCATCGTCAGCTTCTCACATGTCTATTACAATTAGTGGGATAATTCCATGCTTAGTACAACTTACTCGTATTATCAGACTTTGTTATGTATGCAACAGACTATTTTGTCTCGTGTTTCTTTAAAATTGCCAAAACATGGTTCAAGAGCTATTCTATTGTCTAAGCGAAATAGTAAACAACTGACATTTTAATAAGTAATAAAGTTTATGTTTGGGTTGTTATTGCTTTTGTTGACAATGTGGGATTGTAGCAAAATAAAGTTTAAACAATTTACAGTAAGAAGGTTGATTGTTGACTCCCAACCCCAATGTTAAAGCTGCAAGCAACAACTACGCCAAATATCAAATGAATAATTTCTGTAGTTATTGTGGAGTAACACTGCTGTCATACAGACAAAACCTAACTAAAACGAGAGTTTATGTGACATTTATTTAATGTCTGTGTTGTGTATGTGTATGTTCGACTTCTTCTTTCGTGATTCGACATCGAAGTTTACATAGTAAATTTTATAACACATATTTTTGTTTAAATTTGACTATTGCAGGTGTGGCGGCATCCATGGAGACGATCTTACCACAAACGAAGAAAAGCCCAGTGGGAGCTGCAGTCGGATTACTGCGATACGGTAAGTAAGAGTATAAATAATAAATAAGTACACAGTTATCTATCGCAAGTCCACAGTTTAGTTGTGCGTTTTTTTATTTTTTACTCCGTTAACTTTTCTTTTAAAGGTAGAAGAAAAACGGAAAAAATAATTCCAAACATTTGGGGACGAACATTTATAACTTGTGGTAGTTAGGTAACCAAGTACAATATCTTATTTAGTTATTTCGGCCTTGTACTCGCATGTGTAAGCAAATATACTAAATTAAAAAAGGACAGTAACAGCAACTAACATTATTAGAAAATATGACATCAATTTGGTTTAGAATTTTGCGTTGACAGTGTTTACTAAAAATTAATGATATGCTCAAACCACTTTAGAGTAACCTGTTTATATGGTATTGACCACCTTTCTATTCTAGAACCATATTGTTGCAGCCTTATGAGCGGCCGTTAATTGAATCGGAATATTGAAACCCTGTTTGTTCAATTGCATACAAAAATGTGTTTCATTTACCTGATACAGCTGATTTTCATTCTTATGGCTACCCAACTAGCAATATAACCTTATAACATCAAGCTTATATGGCCAAAACCCTTGTAATTGTTTTATAAAAGCAATTACATGTTTTCGCTAGTTGGGTATATCTAAGCCGGCTGAGAAAACGGTTTAATACTTGATGTGTCCATGACTCTATCTCAATCAAGCGACAACTCCATCTTTACCTTATTATATAGGTATGTACGGCGGGTTTAGTATGGCTGCGTCTATATCGTGCGTCAAATGTGGATAAAGCATCTGTCACTTATTTACGTGTCAGAATGTGACGGATGCCTTATCCACACTTTGTCACGCGATAAACGCACCCATATTGGTCACACACTCAGCTGTTAGAATGTGGAGGTTTCCTCACTAATTTATTTTCTTTATTGAATGAGCATCGGGTAATGTACAATTGCCCAAAATTGTTATGAATTAGAAAAAAAAATTGTACACGGTAATCGCTGGTATTCGAAACACACTACCTTATGATCACGAATCGCCACCCTAAGTCACTGGGTCAACGACGCTCTAAGTAACTGTTTGTTGCTCAGGTGCGAACAACGGCACCCTACGACTCCGGTCGCCGTTTGCTGGACCTTATGGACATGTCCATCTTCGACTTCCTCACGGGCAATATGGATCGACATCACTACGAGACATTCAAGTGAGTATCTATGTATATTTCAAGCCAATTATATCCAAACGTGAACCACTTTTACATAAATGGTTCATTCATAGGTCTGATTTCTCGATTGCTTCTCATTACGAACAACTCTTAAGTTGATGAAATTATCTTACGTCATTGTTACTTGTAGATTTCAATAGGGACCACCAACTGCGCCACCTTGTAATAGTCTAATGGTCTAGTCGCAAGCCGGATACATATTTTTTTAACTAATAGTTATAGGCGAGAATTTATCCACAGCCCCACGACCGTCTAGCCCTTATTGGTGCTATAATATCTGTCAAACAATATTACTAATACAGCATGGAACAAGATCGGTAGGAAATATATATTTTATATATTCCCTACCGCTTCGTATGAGTTATGATTAAACATAAAAACGGTTCTGTGGGACGGCGATTTTGTTACGTGTCGTGTATAATAATCTCGTTTTCTCACTTCCTTGAACACGCTATATATTTGAGCTATGTTGTTAATTCTAGGATGTTCGGGAACGAGACATTCCCCTTGCACCTGGACCAAGGGCGGGCGTTCGGCAAGGCGCACCACGACGAACTCAGCATCCTGGCGCCGCTGCTGCAGTGTTGTCTCGTGCGGCACTCCACCCTCGCCACCTTGCTTAAGTAAGCCACGTCTTCCAAACCCTGGTGCTTTGAGCCAGCTTCATATCACACTCGCCGCCTTACTACGCTAAAATCCTTACTGGCCATTGAATTATTTTTCAAATAGGTACCAGGATACGACAACTAGGTACTTATTCTTTTATCACAATTACACATTATTGTATGTCTTTTATTTCTAGTGTGCAATGAGAGGTATTACCTTCATTAGGTCCTCCCAGTGGTATATAGTATATAACTGTCTTCTCTGAATTAAGTATACAGAGACAACTCCAGGACTGGCGAGGGAGAGACACCTCGATCACGAAGTATCATGCATTGTATGGATTGCACTTGTCCCTCAGGTTTCACAACGGCAAGCCCCTGTCGACCACGTTGCGCGATTCGATGAAGGTGGACCTGTTGTCGCCCGTGCTGTGGGAGCCACACCTGGCCGCGCTGGACCGGCGCGCGCGCATTGTGCTCGACGCCATCCGCAAGTGCGTCGACAAGGCCGAAAACCCCAACCTCAACGATATCAACGACTTCGTATGACCATACCCCGTGATGGACCTCGACTAGAGTGATAGTGCGTGTGATAACCCTACAAATGCAAGGTCTCGGGTGATTACCGCTAGCGGCGTCGCGGTAGCTAGCGCTTAGACGTAAGTTTTTAGTGCCAAAGATAGTCCAAATGACATTGGGTGAGATTCATGTTTTGAAGTCATTCCGCTGATACTGTTTAAGAGCCATTGTTTATGCCAAAAACTAACGATTTCAACATACGATCACGCGAAGACCATTGAAAGAGATATCTTTGGAATCAGTATTGATGAAACGTGAGGTGTTCTGTATATATTGACTGTTAATCTGCGACAGGGGTGCGGGGCTTGCGGGGGCTCGACCGGGTTTGGGTGTGCTGTGGTAATGCAATGCGCTGTACATAATAATAATGTAATGCAAATTAGTTGTAGGCGTTTTTAGTTCATTTGCTACGTTTCACTGACGTAATCTCTGTAGCTAGAAGCTCAAGAAGACATATCATGGTGGCGGGAAAAGCCGCGTGTGATAAATTGGCTGATTTTGTTTGACTTTATTTTGATAAGGTTAGTTTTAGTTGGTTAGAGGCTTATCAAATCATGCTTGAACCAATGTATGAATTTTACAATGCATTTTCGATCATGCTTACACGGTTTGTATTTTATTTATATTGTCCATTTAAAAAAAAATTAGAAGCTTTTTAAAAAATACTTTGCTTTCTAAAAAAATAAAGTTAGTATCGTTAGGTTAAATTAATCATTTGAGTATGTAGAAAAAAAGAAATCCGTTTGTAGATCTCGAACTTGCGTTGCACGTCGCAGTTTACGTAGGAATAAGTTTTTTTTGGGTTTTGTGCTATGCTAAATGTTGTTTGTTCCTGGTTTTGAGATAATATCCCATAATAAATCTGGCTTTAGTTTTAAGATAACAGTCAAATTGTGCTTAGAGTGCATACGATTGCAGATTTATTTATAATTTACTTTGTTCGTCAGCTTTGATTAAACTATCAAAGAATGTATTTATACAATACAAATTTCCTAACGTACAACTGAACCGAAGCGGATGCTGATAATATGTTCAGACATAATAAAATATACCTAGTAGTAGTATTATGGGAATAAAAAGTGGTAAATATAGTAATTCAAGCTTAATTATGTGTGACGCTGGCAAATCGTTAAGGTGTAATTGTATTTATTAAAATAATTATAAGAAAGTACTGCTGTGTTAGAATAAGGGCTAATTATATTGTTGTGTGTGTGTGTGTGTGGAGTATAAATGTTTGTCATAAAAGAAGTCGACTTGCCAAAGATGTACCTACATTGTTTAAAAGTGTATAATGTTGTAAGTAGGTATGGACACATAATATAATGCTTTCAAAGCGTTTTCTGTTGATCGTTTGTAAAATAAAATTGAACTGATTTAACGTGGCTTTTTTTTCTCATTCCTTCCCCTGATATTCAATTTAACTCGCTAAGTTAGGAAACATCTGCTAAGTATATAATAAGTAATTTGAAAGTTAAATATCTGCATACCTTAATGTATAAACGTACACGCGATTCTAGTGTTACATTTATAATCTACTTTAGTTAATAGATATTTAAAAATACAGAAGTCTGATCTGAATTGGCCTTCTCACATTTTTCGCGAAAAATCGTTGATAAATGACCCTATATCTATATGCGGGATTTAACTATTCTCTACCAAATTTCCCGACGATCGATTGATCTAATAAATCATTGGAGAGAGCTCTAAAAATAGTTATTTAAATAAAGTAGAACTGACAGTCAAAGCTCGTGCCCCCTTTAAATGAGTGTGATAAGGTTGTCCTTATCACACTCATTGAGCTTTCTGCATTTTAGGTATTTTGCACAGTACTTAGTTCACAGAAGTAATACTCAACAAGTTTACTTTCATTATTTACATTTGAAGCTTTATTAAGACACAAACACATAACTAAAACTAAATAAATTAACTAAATTAATAATAAATAATCCCCTAGGTTTAACAGATGTAGAGCGTGCTTGGCTTAATTTTGAAGACCATTCAAGTTTTTTTCCCATTTATGGAAAAGGAGACGAGCACAAGTCACCTGATTTTATTCGGTACCTGGGACCCACAGACATATGCAATGTTTAACCAATAATCATAAATGTTCAGCATCATATTTGTGCAGGGTCCGTCCGGATCGCTACCACCATCTTATCCATTAACCTACCGCCAAACAGCAGTGTTCGCATTGTTGTGTTCTGGTTTGGGGATAAGACAGCCGGTGTAATGACGAGCATAGAGGCATTCCATCTTAGTCCTCAGGGTTGGCAACGCATTTGCAGTCTTAGGCTTGCAGTCTTGTGAATGCGAATGTCTATGGGTCACAGTTTCCACTTACCATCAGGTGGCCTGTATGCTCGTTTGCCTTCTCTATGCCATAAAAAAAAATGCCCATGTTAATTAAATTATGCACTGTCACTTTCTGTCAAATTGAAATGTCACAATGAAAGATATAGCCAAAGCATATTTTGTGCTTACAAATAAGAGGCAATGATTAAGCCTACAAGTAGAAATACGGTGCTTGTTATTCGACTAAGCGATTTAATTAGGACAGTAATTGGCGATGAAAACATTGTTGAATCTCTCTTACTTATTGTATTCATTCATTGATTTAATTTTAATATAAACAATGGCCAATATTTTATTGTTTGGTGATTAGAGGGATTGGTGAATCATCAATACAAAGAACAATGCTAACTAATAAAGGTAGCTTTTATTCAATAGAGCTGAATAAAGTAAATTAAATAAAAATTAACAAGGGCAAAATTTCACCGTCATACAAATGTCCCTTGTCCTAAGGAACGATAAACATACTCATAAGTAATAATACAAAGATACCTTCAAGCCTGTCTCCCAATGGGGGAGATTGATAAGCAGGTTATTTTATGCAAGGATATTTGTGAATAGATGTTGGTGAACAGTGTATCGTGCAGTGTCTGCGGCAAATGTGACTTGTCTCAGCTCCATTTCCAGATCGCACGGTGCCAATGCTTTATAATTGACGTCGCTCACGGCTTCAGCAATGAGCAGTGAAAAGTATGAATGTAAAACACAGTGTTTAAAAACAGTGTAAAAAGAAATACTCCCCAGGTTTTCTTCATGAATATGAAAATGTCCGTTGACGGTTGACAGGCGCTGATGCGAGTGGCCTGGTTTTAGTTTCCTTGAAGTTTTATGGGCTTCACAGTATTTAATAGTAATATATTGACTACGTTAATTATAAGGATATAAGCATAAATTACTTTCAGTTTTTTTTTTCTTTGCCCCGCTGCGACTTGAGCAGCTACTACCGCGGGAATATGGCGTTTCCACAATGAAGTTATTTCGCCAGTGTCAAGTATATATTAGTATAAATCAATATAGCAATAAAACAGAATCCAATCTTCTCTAGGAAGATTGGGGGCAACGTTGTACGGTGATATGTAGGACAGAGGCCAAGATAGTTTTAACCTCTGTACCACTGCGAGTCCACTTGAAACGAGAAGTAAGATGCCAGGATACACAAAATAACTCCAAGTCTTCTATCACTGTGCAACACAAAGGCATTAAATGTACAAATCACTAACAAAAAAGAACTTTGAACATCTAAATACACAAAAATAAAAAATAAAACAAGTTACACATCCGCCATCTTTTGACGTTGCAAATGGCCTCCTACTTCAGTTTAAAATATTTCTTAGTAAGAAAACACAGATGATTAAAATTTGACGTCTCGAAACTGTCAGTGCTACCACAGATCTGTATCTATTGATAGAATGATTACTGCATCTGCAATAAACAAAAAGAAACACATAAAACTGGAGGCTAAACGAATTTCGCGGGTCAGTGTTCTTGACGATATAGCGTAAAGGTCGCATAAAGCGAAGAAACACAAAGATATGTCGGACCCCCATAAAAACTGGAATATGAATAGTACGGAAATATTAGGATACCTATTTGCTATAACATTTTACGGCTGCAAGCCTGTTTTGTTGTTTATTAAACATTTTAACGGGGCCATAAATTTATAGTTTTATGCGACATGTGGAGTTTACAGAACAAATATTTGTGATTGAAATACGTGTATAGTATATACGGCGGTTCTTTGTAACGGTACATCAAGGATTTTTGATGAATATTGGTCTTGGAACACTATTTAAGAAAATAACTTCCTACACTTATATAGTTAGCTAATTAATAATCCTTTAATTCGCATAATTACCTTTCTTACCCGCAATTAAGATCATTAAAATCATTAAAGCAAGATTGTAAGCGTATGAATTAGCAGAATTGTTTAATCTGAGTAATTAATAAATTCCTAAATATTCAGATTAATACTACTACATAATTAAAAAAAAAGCTATCCACTAGGCGCAAGATTTCTCTTTGGTAAGAAGTAACATCTTCGTTCGTGAGGGACAAAAAACATTAAATTAGCTAAGGAATAAGCTAATTTAACACCAAAGCGAAATCCGCTTAATCCCTTCTAAAATTATAATTATGCGAAAGGGCGTTTGTGTTCCGTCTTCACGGTTCAAGATGGTACAACTCCATAACCTTAAAAAGGTGCAGTTACTCTTGTCCGATTTCAATATCTGTTAACTTTTGTAAAAGCAACTTGGCTAGCTCTACGAGTATTTTGGTGGTAAATCGTAATGATAACCTTAAAGTGATTGATATTTGATCTTTTTTCAACACCATAGCTAATTGTACTCTTGCAAAATTCTTTAGATAAAGAAGTAAAAATGTTTTAAGTGTAGTACGGTCCATTGAAATAGGATGCCAAAATGCAAACATATCTTGGACGTCGACTGTACAACTCATTGTCATTTGGACATTCGCGGCTTAAACCTCGCTATCATGCTTTGCGGCTGAGGCGTTCAAAAAGTATACTCGTGCGCCGTGCGGTCAGAGCGACCCGTGACCGTATCTCCGCAGATATGAGTGCGTCACTAACGAGTCCACGGGCCATTATGTTGGTAATCCGTTCTCGTCGCGTTATAGAATAACACCCGAAGTGATGTAGTTCCCCTCGCAGCCCGGATATTGTCATTCCCGGGACGCCGCAATCTCCCAAATTGTATATTCACATAAAGAGTTTTCTGACGCTCACTCGCTGAATAACAATATTTCGTATGTCGAAATACTGTAGAGCTAGCCTAGCTGCATTCTACTAAAGCTAACGACTCTACATAGCAATCTGATAATATTTATGGAGTTGAAATGGTAAATCGAATGCACCAGAGTTCCCATCAATCCTACTGTAACACATATACCCGCGCAGTAGGTACATTCTGAAGGAGCGGACCGAGTGGTCTAGAGATGTTTCTTATTCTTAGACACTACTTGCTGTATATATTAAATAAAATTAAAATGTACAAAGGAGAAAGCCTAATTTGACCCTACCTTCAAATATCGGTAAAGTAAAGGCGGTAAAAATATGTTATATTACACATTTCAGTTTTTTAACACGTGGGTATAAAAAATCGCTTGATGTCTAAATGTGTGAGGTACCTACTCCTACAGCGGTATACTCACAAAATGACGTTAGTGACACACATTAGAAACATTTCATTGATTCTCGTGGCTCAGTGTCTCTATTCTAGGCAGTAAAAACCACGTCGACTTTGTGCTGTTAAGGTTTTTTTTTTAAATCGGCGGCCATTACTGGCACGTAAATAAGAGCTATCAAAACGTTGACAATATGATAATAGGGCAAAGACGATATAGTTTTTATCACCCAGAATCTTGGCTCAGGGTATGTTTACGGAACTGCGGGGCGTCACGCGTGTCGTGCGGTTGGGCGTCACGCGGGGCGTTTTTTCCGTTTACAGAGTACTGGTGGCGCGTATAGCAGCCCGTGTCATCTATCATACGCGCAAACTCAAACATATGGCAATGTGCGATGTTGTTTATGAAGATGCTGCGCGTGGTGTGGCCGTCGAGAGTGGCGGTGCCAGCAGTCGCATCCGCGGCGGGCCCTGGCGCGTGTAGCAAGAATGGCAGTAGGTTTCACCGCCGCGGCCGCAGTAGTTAGTGCGTTTCCGTAAACGAGCCCTGACGTATGTAGCGTGTGTGCAGAGAGTGCGCCGCAGTACTATTGCGGCACTTTGCTACTAACTTCTCTGTTTACTCGATTTCTAACGATTAAGAATTCTTTTGGGCTGTCAGGTTTCCATTGTATCAAAATTCTATAAATATATAAAAGAAGAAACTGACTGACATATCAATGCACAGCCCAAACCGTTGAATGTCGTTAGGGACTTGAAATTTGGAGGGAAAATACATCCTCAAAGAGATTAAAATAGGGAATAGCGGGAAATTAATTCTACATGTACGAAGTCGCGGGCGGCGTCCTCTAGTGATATTATAAGTAATTAGACCGCCGTATCTATGGTATGCGCCTAGTAGCGTCATTTTCTTACCAATAGAGAACAATATGCATTTGAAACTGTCGCAGATGCAGTGAATATTTGAATAATCATAAAACCAGCCAAATGCGAGTCGGAGTCGCGCAAGAAGGGTTCCGTTTGTTGTAGGTATGGGAGCCCCCCTTATTTTATTTTAATCAAATAAATTATTTTTAAAGAGAATATTCATATTATGTGAATACTTCAAGCGCCTACCTGTTGCCGTTATTAATATCGAGCAAAAAACAGCAAAAAAATATCACTTTTGTTGTATGGGAGCCCCATTTAAATATTTATTTAATTCTGTTTACTCGTAGTATTTGTTGTTATAGCGGCAACAGAAATACATAATTTTTGAAAAGTTCAACTGTTACAGTTTACTTTCCTTGGCTGTTGGTTGGCTGTAGCCTGTTGACAGACAGACTGACAGCCAGACCCTATATTCAAACCGCAGAGAGATAGACTTCCTTCGGATTCAAATATGACACATTTAGTATGGGAAATGTCCGCTGTCCGCGGTTTAAATAGAGGGTTCGGCCGTTAGTAATAGAGTCCCGTTTTTATCGTTTGGGTACGGAACCTTAATAAGATATGATAGATATTTCGTTGACAAAATGGTTTGCCAGGATTAAGAAGTTACATATATATTCAACTAATGAATCGAAAATCATCGTTAAAGATTTCAGGGTTTCGAAGATTCAACCAAACACATCCAAAAAAAGTGTCACGTTTAAATAATAGTAAAAATTAAACTCCGCATAACTATAGCCAATTAGCTCGTAAACACGAGATTTTTCAACTTATAGTTTTAGTAAGGTTTCAAGTTTTAATTTCTGCAAAACAGTTAACATTACGTTTGCACCAAACACTCAGAAAATACCTATACTTGGTCATATATTAATAAATTGAAGTAGTAAGTAAGTAAGGTTTAATATACTTAGGTAAAAATATTAAAAAAAGTATCGAAAATCTAAACAAGCATTCATGCATGAGGATAAACCCACTAATGGAAGTGCTACGAAAATCGCTACGCCTTGCTGTAGCACCGTAGAGCTAGTGCGTTATATTCCACATTATCTTATCTTCTTTTCATCTCACAAGAGAATATTATAAACTGCGGCGCCAACGAGAAATAATGGCGGCTAAGCACCTTAGTGAGCCTGCATTAAGCACCTCACTTTAAATATCCTGTTACCTTTTAATAAACCCTCTTAGAAAACAAATCTGATGAAGAACAAACATTAACAGAAATTTTTGGAAAGCTAAATTAAAAGGATATATTTTAATAATTGAAAGGCTTCCAGAGGGAAATTATCGTGGAAGTCGTCGGCGCCAACAGTTGGGCACAATTCACTTACAATCGGCGACTTTGACTCCTTTCGCTGATTACAACTTCTAACGGCCTATCTTACTCTGATTCGGTTTTAATCAATTCCATTTACATAATGAAAGTCTATGCTTGAAAGCGGAATAAATGTTATGAAAATAATTCATTGATTTGAAACAATTTAAGATTGCTCTTATAATAAAGCTTTTCTTAAGAGTTACTTTTTGTCAGCAGCACATACAACGCAACGCAGATATCGTTATTCAAAGTTTTGTTGTTTGTTGAAATACACACTTCTAATCATTTTAAAAAGTCCTAGAACCGTCAATAATTCACGAATCGTAACTTTCATCGCATGCATCTAATCCTTCCCCGGCGGCGGGAACTCTTTCGAAGTTACTTAGACAGCCTGTAACCCTGCCTCTGCTTTGGACACTGAACTATCCGTGGGATAGTTCTGGGAACATGTGGTTATGTTAGGTATCCGTGCACGACTCATACAACTCTGTTTACAAACTAGTAACTTAGCTCGTTTTGGTTGTAGCTCAACTATGACTTCCTCTATCTATATGTACGAGTATTATGTACATTGAAAGGTAGAAGAATGTTATCTACAATCCTTCATTGTTCAATATTTTTTTGTTGTAAAAAGCTAATGCTATTTTGACATAATATCGATAATATTAACCTTATTGTTTATGTATTCACTTTATTTCAGATCGACTGGCTTGACTTGTACGCGCTTTTTTAGGTAGTACATAAGAAGTAGGATCATTACAAAAAGTTAAAGGTTTATATTGAATTACTCATTTTATTTTGGTTTTATTGTTAGTTTCTTTATGGAATACCCGTCTTCCAAAAACGGTTTAGATTGAGAGCATATACTGGGGCTCTATTCAAAATGGTAAATCCATATTGCCATATCACATGTTATTGACAGCGTTAGGATAGCTCTTACTTATTTGACAGTTATGGCGGCCAAATTAAAAACAATACGACAACATGTCAAAGGCAATATGGTTTTACCCAATAGGATAGAGGCCAAGCATATTTAATGTCAATTGCATCTTTTTATCTATTGCTTTTACCAGTTACTTTTGGATAGCAATTTATTTTTACTGTTAATACAACCGTAACCAATCTACGCCCTTACCAAAAAGTAAAAATCCCATAAGTTTCCCAAATTCATGTAAGGAATGCAGTTAACCTATTGGTGTCCATACAGCGCCGGTCGCTGATTTACGCGCGTCCGATGGCTCGCGTTAGCTGTGCGCTTGCGCTATTGTTTCGCGCGATTTATCGCCGATGTCGGCATGGGACCGGAGGCACAACAATTCACTTGGACACAGCGCCTATTGATGGCTGATACGTAGCGAAATGTCAAACAGAAGGCTTGATTTCCACCGGCAACCATTGAGAAAAAAATATAACTTGATGACCACTTTTTGCACTGACACTCTTCGCCATGCAAAAAATAAACATAAGATACAGCATCTGATAGCCAACCTTTACTAGTTAGAGAGATACAGAAGAAGAAAAGACGCTCTACATAGAATGTCCTAGCAAATAATTAATAAAGCTATGATTTTTTTATGAGGTATTATTCCTAATTCAGAGTTCCAGTTATACAGAATCCCAGTCACACAGATTCCCACTCCTACTGATACCCAGTTTTAGAAGTTCCTAGTCCCACAGATTTCCACCCCTACAAATTCCTAGTCCCACAGATTTCCACCCCTACAGATTCCTAGTCCCATAGATTTCCATCTCTACAGATTCATTTATTATTATTTCTTAATATTATTATTTATTTATTAAAAACAAACAACATTGTACAATAATATTAAACGCCGTGCAAAACTGTTAGATCAGTTTGACTGCAGGAATGTGTCCGTGCTCCGTCGACTCTGACAATTTTTTAAAAGTTATCTAAATCTATAGACACAGAATGAGCTACCGCCAGGACTGACCAATCAAGGACGGTTGACTAGGCCTAGGCCTTCTGTAGAAATGGGAATTTGTACACATGGGATTCTGTTAAATCGAAAATCTGTGGAAATGGGAACCTGCGGATTCAGAAATTGGTAAACATGGGATTCTGTTGAATCAAAAATCTATAGAAATAGGAATCTGTAGCCATTGGTAACAATCGAGTCAAACGAGCTAGCTGATCACCTGATGTAAAGTGATCACCGTCGCTTATGAGCACGCAACACCTGGAGACCAGTCGCAGATGCGTTTCCAGCCGTTGAGAAAAGAGTATGCTCCTTACTTTAAGATATTTGCTATGTCTACACTTAAGTATTAAGGTAGACGATACAATTATCGCTGGAAGAAAAATACACAGACCTCGTGAATCGCCATGTGAAGTTATAATAGGTCTATATTTATCCGATTGCGAGTTACAAGAAATATCTATCTAATGGATTTTAAGCCCTCACTAGGTATTTCTTTTACAAAACTAGTTAATTCTTCTCAGTTAAAGTCGGTGCCTACTGTGTATTTCGGCTAATTGTAGCGCACGGCATTGTCTGCTTATGCTTTATACGCGGACAACAAATGAGCTATGCGGTGGAAGTGACTTTGTGGATCCGCTCATTTATCAAACCTGTACAAATTAATTCATCAGACCATTTACAGCATCAGCACCTAAATACATAATGGGTTAGAACCATAATGGTCCAGGTTACCAAGATAACGGGTGGCGGTAACTTTAATTTTTTCACCTTGGACTGTTCCCGTATCGAGGGATATCTACATTAAAGTACTATAGTGATACTGTTATAATGATCTAAAAATGTCTTTATGGGTAGCCCATCTGCATTTTATCTAATTTCACTTCATAGATCATCTCAATTCATCGAAATTCATTACATCGAACGCTATTTTCTGCTGATATGATGATGTTCTCAGGATATCTTAAACATTACGCCGGTTCTTCTCGGGGCAAAGGTTTTATTTTTCGAACCGGTGGTAATGCTTTTTGACATTCATAGATGCATTATATTATGCCTAAATTGAAGAATAAAGAACTTTGACTTTGACTTTATTAATTAAGTAGACTTGTAAGGTTAGATTTGTGAATACAAAAAAATATTAATGCGTCGATAAATGCCTTTCGATGAAATGAAAATTGTGCGTACACGTAATGATAAGTTTCTTGAAAGGTGTTTCGATAAACGCTTGCTTAAGGTACCTAGTTTAAAAAAAAAACTGAAAAATGTGCCAAAAATTGACTAATTTCGAGCACAAGTGCCAGTACTACCCGCACAGAGTTTTCAGGGTTGCAAACTAGGTTGTTTGATGTCGCTTTGGACTCGCCTAGAAACATCAACAACATAACTTTCGAATCTTTCAAACGTATAACCAGCAGCAGTCGCACCAAAAACGCCGCCAGATATTACCATATTTCACAAAGTTAGCCCTCCCCGCCAGACCAATAAGTCATTTAAACAATTAATGTGTGCAATTAGGATAGATAATGTGTATAGATATCGTGGGGCGTCCCGCCGGGCGGGCTTTAATTGTCGATCCATCGCGGGGCAAGGCGCATTTCACATGGATACTAAAACTGGGCTGGAGATTCACGGATTACACACGGTGAAACTTTATTGTTTTTGGCGTGTTTCCTTATTTACTTGAAAATAATGGCCGCCGTGTTAAAAACAATACCATAACACGTTAAAGGCAATATGGTTTTACTGTATAGCAATTCGTATTTCCAACGTTAAGATAGGTAGCTCTTATTTACATGACAGTAATGGAGGCCGAGTTAAAACAATACGATAACAATACGTGTAGAGACTAAGTAGAATTAGGCCCCGGGAGCTCGATTATACTTTGCTTTAGCTATTAAATCGTAATCATATGCGTTATGAAGTTATAGTAGCTATTGCGGGCAAGTGAATACGAGGCACCAAAACGTTACAACTATAATTTTGATATAGAAGCAAGACCTGGAAAAAAGTGAAATATTAATAAAATATTTCATTGATTAAAGAGTGTTTTTCAAGTATTGTTCTAATTCTGTGAGGCTGAGGAGGGTTCGAGATTGTGAAAACGCAGTTGTTCATAAGGTTTAGTTTTAAGTGGTTCGGTATGGTAGGATCCCCAATTAATTTTAAACGAAATAAGATCACTTTACGATAAGTAAATTAACTCATTATAGTTTGAACTCACTTGATGGCATATTACTGCTACTAAAAGATAATCCGGGACTTACGGAGCTATTTGCCATGAAATAAAAAATATTTCATTAATCATACAAGTTCAGAATCTAAGATTACATTTTTAGGAGGTACGAGTAGGTATGCTCCTTCCCTTTGCTAGGGTAGGAACGATTCAGTTTTCGTTCGCCTTTGTTCAATTCAACACTGTTCTGGACTCAGCTTTGCAGTACAATAAAAAGAAATGAACGAACAAAGCACGGCGCTACGTGGCCTCGGTACTGACTGATGCAGGTCATTTTTCGTTTTACTTGTTTATTTAGACTGCGTTTGGTTTCTCTACCTAACTTAAATTAGACCAAACTAACATTTTTACTGAGCCACATGTATAAGCGGGGCCGGTGATATATACATACAGCTGCTAGGCACCAATAATGGACACTTAACTCTTAATTCGATTATCATACGATGATACTCGTCAATTGTTGCAAAATAAATTCTTAACGCTTACTCCTTACCACAGCTGGGGCTAACTATAACAATATGATTACGATAAAAAAGTAAGATGGGCCAATACAAAGTGCAATAGAGGCCCTAAGGATGGTCACGGCTGGTTCTGCACTGTTGCAACCAACTTAATACCACGAGCTTCTCCAAATAGATAAAGTATCCTAGCATCTTGAAAATACTTCATATATTATTTAAAAATAGTCTCCAACGTCGAATAAACACAAACAAAGACTTTAGCTAAAGGTTCCCCAGTAGCTTAATTTACAATGACCTCCTTACATTGAAAGGAAGGTTTAGGTTCAAGTCTCCGTGCGGCATCGCTGTGCAAAAAATGCAATAATAAATATCTATGTTATCAGAATATCTAAGAAGAGTGGGCTTGAGTTGGCTTAAATTCTGAACTAAACATTATTTAAGTACATACATTATTAGCCGTGCGTATCTATTTCAAAAGCAATATTCCTAAGTACTCCATTTATTTATGTGAGTACTGAAAACCAAATCCAATTAGTAAAATGGTGATGGTAAATAATTCGATGTCAAATGCGGATTTTTTAGGCTATAAATAAATGAAGCGATTGGAGATTTATGGTTATTAAAGATACGCGGCTGAGATACGCACCGGCGCGATTTGCATAGAGATGTGTACCCTATGATATCTATGATAGCCTAGTCATTAATACTGATTGAGAAATGTAAATTATTTAGTTTACATCGAAATGTTAACAAATTTACTCAAGCTCAAGATACATACCTAAATTATAAAATATTATAAGTACCTAAATGAAACATTATTGTACTTAATTATACAATACAACTGGCGACAACACGAGTAGCTACTTCTAAAAGAGTAGGAGGTCATGAGTTTGAATTGTATAACGAAATGACCTAGGGTCCTAAAGTAAGCCCAAGCTTTCTCTAAATTAATAATTACCTATAAAGTTGAGTTGAATAGAAAACAGCCAAGACTCATTATGAATGCTCATGCTGTTAATATTTGTCCTTGCTTGACCTCTAGTTTTGTTGACGGGATCACCACAAACAAGGCTAAAAGGTACAACCACGTCGTCTAATAAATTATTACTTTGTTTTTATCTTCAAATAATAATGCTTGTTTTATTTTTAACCACCGACAAAAAAAGAGGATTGTTATATGTTTAATGTGGCGGTCATGTGATTGTGTATCTGTGTATGTGTATGTATGTGTGTATCTTTCTATGCATAGTAGCTCACGGACATACCGATTTCGTTGAGATTTTTAAAGAAATCTAGATTGATTGGAATGGTTTATAGCTAAATTTCATGAAAATAGTTTGAGCTGTTTCAGAGTTTTGAGCCAAGATGCATTTCACTAACTAGCGTTTCCATTCGTTTTGTTTTTAAACCATTGTTAGAAGACGTGATATGAAGAGTCACGTGAACTAAAAGTGACGCTATTGATTTAAAAACGAAACGAATAGAAACGTTAGTAAGCGTAATACATCTTGCTAGGGCCCTGAGATATGGGATCGCGATTAAATCGGGGTTTAAAAAAAGTTATATTATTATAGGACTAGGTAACCCTGCATTCAGCGTATTCATGGAGTATACGTCCTTTGTATTTGAAACCAATTCAAAGCAAGATATTTTCAAAACTACTGTGTCACAGTAAGGCATTCGTTTAAAATGATAAAACATGCGAACGATGTTTCATTTGAAGACAGGAATGGGCTCGGAACAAAAGTCGGTTCGGCCGGACTCGATTTATGGTTATTGAAGGCGATCCAGATATCCCAGGCTATCGGACGAGCCTGGAGCACTACGTTACGAGCTTGTGTGGGCTTCTGTGGTGTTATTTCTCAACCGCCGTACTTACTCAGAGATTTTTAAGAGAAGTGACTCGTTCCTTTTGCCTATTGCCATGCCCGTCTGTACGGATGTCCGCAGTCTAGCTCAGAGACCCGTAGTATTACAAAGATGTAATTTGACATAGTTATAAGTGTAAAGCTGAGGTATTTTTTTTACTTTATAACAACGAGTGAGGTTTTGATAGATAGCTTTTAAAAATGTCATGTATGTACAAACGACATGTTGAACAAAACATTGAACTCTTAAAGTGTCATTTTCGCAAGAGCTGACTTGTAAAATGAAATATTAATTTCTAAAAAAAAATGTTGTCGCCTTGATTGGTTTCTTAATTACAGGCGATTAAAATGTAATTTAACATCTAGCATCATAATCGAACTTTAAATGGAAAATTCGTTCATACTTGTTGATTTTCGAAATCGTATTTTTTGTTTGACATGCTCCTGTCCGTTTTTCAAACTTGGGTATGAAAAAGTATTCATTTCACCAGTTTTCTTTATTCTCACACTGGAACACAACAATACGAAAACTGCTTGGCGGTGGGTAAGATGTCGGTTGTAGAAATTCGGACGGACCCTGCACAAGGTCCTACGACCACTTAACTCTAGGAAAGCGAAGTTCGTAGGTTTTTTATTTGTAGCGCTCGGATGATCGAACATAATAGCTTTGATTAGTGGTTATGTTAAGTGATTTAACGCGTCCAAGTAAGCCGGGAATACACACGCCTGTCGTTGGAACACTTACATAACAGCTCCTTGCACGTGCCATCTACTTTCATGTGTATACACTACTAGCGTACCTGTATCTGGCAACCAAGTAGCATGCAATATGAGGACGGTGTGGTGGGGGGCTGCTTACCCCCTGCATGCCTGCCTGTATGGATGATGCATGCAAGTTAACTTACAAATGTGTCATTGAATTCCAATTACTTGTACATGCCGTTACTTGTACGCCAGCTACTGTTCCGTTTTACAGGCATGTATGCCGGCTTTAGGTAAGTCAGTCGAATGCGAAGATGCGGGGGATGAAAAGGGCGCAAAAGAAAATAATTAGGGGTTGTACGGAATCAAGTTAAAGTAAAAAAACTAAAAGTTTAATTAAAGTAAAAAAGCTTAAAAATATTATTTTCAAATACAAAGCTGAATCATTATTATTTTGTGGCGGACAAAAAATGAAAATTTTCAAAAATAATATCTAGCCAACTCCACCGCCGCCAAAATTGTATTAGCAATAGGTTTTTTGTTGACAAATAATATTAGGAAACATAATTGTTGAACCTGCTACGAATTACTACGGCGTAGCTTTTCGTAGCACGCCCTACATTTATTGTAGTAAATTTAAATTCATGGACTAGTATGAAAAACCTTACTAAGAACCACCGCAAGGAAACGCGCTTCCCAATTTAAAAAAATGCATCTAAATTTGGTGGGGTGTTTAAGAGCTGCGGTGCCACAGAAAGACATACAGTCCGCTCTTTTTGTGTCGGGGGTTAAAAAGATTACACTTAAATAAACATGATATATGGACACTGATACGCATCAGCAGTTATGTGAGTGTGACCGCTGTGTTACGACCACTATCGTATTGCATCGCTGCAGAAAATATTGAGTTTGCTTTTAAAAAGCAACGTTTTATTCTTATATTCCTTTCGGACAATATGTTAATATTTCTCCTTCAGCTTTTGCAATTTACATATAACTCTTTTCTTGGCTTTTCCTTGAATTTAAAGACACTTGAACATAAGCAATAGATTGGGGTGATTCGATTTGTTGTCTACTTGACTCAACCACTTAGTTAACTTGGTACGAGTATATTTAGTTAGTTAGTGTTTTGACTTGTCACGAATGAATGAAAACTTTAAATTTCGTTCAGGGTTAAGTTTATCACAATCAACTACTCGTACCACTGGGCCAAAAATGATTTGGATTCCATAAATCAGAATCATATAAATAAGTTACCAAGCCTAGACCTTTGGCATTGTTACCGTATACTCAACGTTACGAAAGCTCTTATTTACATGACAATAATGGCGGCCGAGTTATAAACAGTACAATGACAAAGCAATATTGTTTTACCAAGTAGAATAAAGCAATTTAAAATTCTAAAATATACTGTAAATTTTAGTCCTTAACTACATATGAGTTTTTTTGGAAAACGATCATATTTAGTTTTAAAAAAAACTTATTTAAACCTGTGAAGCATAAAAACCATTTCACCTTAGCTAACGAAAGCGTTCTCGATTCCCTTATCAAAGCGAGCCACGAGCCAACGTTCAGTTTGGAACACCGAGCTCGACGCATCTCGAAGAAGCAATGCAATCTTAATTATGCACCCTGACTCAAGTTCGCCTTGATCACGGTTACACCTGTTTGCTTTTCATTCGTAAATGGAGTTGGCTCCGCTATGTTTGCAAGTTTCTCCCAAACTGACAATTTACCTGATTGTAGTCGAGTGGGATGAGCATTGGCCAATTCGATTTGGATATTAATTTGTGTGTGCTGTCGGCATCAATTACTGGAGTAAATGGATGATGGAGATTGAAATAGGTTGGCCTCTCAAGCTGGCGTTTTGTGTAACTCTAAATTTAAATTCTAAGTTTAATTAAATATAGTATTACTAAGTATAATCGTAGATTTTGTAAAGCAATTGTGTGGCAACACTCATATACTACATAGACTGGCAATTAAAATCGCAGAAGTTGATTGATGACCACTTACCACTTTATGTTCATTTCTAGAGCACAATTTTTCTGTCTTTCTCTAAATTGTAAGTTTTGCATTTATTGCCAGTCCAAACCTCGGTTTATATTTTGACAAAAGATTGCCTTTGTTCATTTATTTGAACTAGGATTGTCACAAATAGCGAACAATCTTTCATTATTTTTAATGACACTTATCCAGGTACTTATTAGTTGCAAATATACTAGGATAAGCAATAAAGAAATCGAAGGATCCCATTTTTAGGGTTCTCTAGTCTTAAGGGAACCATTGCAGTTTCGCCATGTCCGTATACTCGTATTACACTTAAATTTGTCTCAGAGACTATCAAAGTTACATCACGGTTTTTTTACACATGGAGATAGTTATTTATACCGTGCACTAAGATCATTGATGGATGAAATAAGTATATTTTTTGGTACCCTTACGTGTAAAGCAAGTGTATTTTTGTATTTTACTTTACATTGTGCGTACAGAACTATAACATGAATACCTATCGTTATCAATTTTAAGGTTTGGGATACAAATATACTGCATGAGCATGGTCCGGCATGCCCTTGCCCGGTTTTTTATTCCATGCTTCATTCATGTGTCATACGTTATTCTCTTAGAAACAGGTCTCTGTCGAACGGTCTATTGTGACCGAAGTCATTAGAACTCACTCGACGACTAAAACACGTCAGCTAAAAAAAATATGCACGCCCTTAAATGTTGCGTTTACGTTTCGGGACAACTTGAACTTGCCGGTTTAAAATTCGTGCGTCGAGTTCAAGAGCGAGTTAAGCTAGCCAATGAGTAAGATAACATTAGCATTTCGCAATGGAATCGTTATCACTGGTTGCTGCCAAATTCGACGATCATATTGGACGCCACTCGATTAATAATAATGATGTCGTGTAACAAATGTTTAAGTAAATGGATTTATCTCAAATCCATTTAGTATGCCGCAATTTTGTAAGGCGAGATAAATAATTATTTAATAATATACGAAAAGTAAATCGAATTCAGAAACCAGGAATTTCTTTGATATTTATTTACACAAGATTTATCGTACAAGCGAATTTTCACACCGCGTTCTTTCATGATCCCAAATTTAAAGCATAGTTCACCTAGAATTGGTACA
Source organism: Acleris sparsana (assembly GCA_923062465.1). NCBI lineage: Eukaryota > Metazoa > Arthropoda > Insecta > Lepidoptera > Tortricidae > Acleris > Acleris sparsana. The sequence continues at coordinate 12,847,189 of OV281291.1, read as the reverse complement.
TATTACCAAGGTTATAAAATTTAAAATTATTAATGAAATAAAACATGTTATAAATTGGAAAAACATGTGTTATTATTTTACATTTCGCACTAAAAATATTCAGTTGTCAAACCCATGTACGTATGTAATTCTGATTTTTTTTTCTAATAGATCATCATCTTCTGAAAAGTGCTTTTATTTAGTTTTTTGGCTTGAAGGTTCCATGTAGATCGCAACGAATTTATATCTTGGAGCACCGTGACCTGCCTATTGTGGGAACGGTTCCGCCAACTCTATGTGATGAAGCCGTGAAGTTGCAGAAACCGAAGAAGGGTCGTGAGCCAAAGAAAAGCCGGATCAATGAAGGAGCACGTGAAGAGGAGAAACCTGTTGCGGTTCGCTCGGAGGTTTGGGTCCATGAAACAGGGCCCGACTTGGATATTTCAGCCATTGGGATGGCCCCCCACCAGGAGGAAAGGTCGAGCAACGGTCAACGGCCTGGTCATTGTGATGCCAAAGCACAAGCTGCTGAGCATGATTGCCTTGCTGAGGAGGGATTTCAGCTTGTCCAAACAAGGAAACACAGACGTTCCACATCCATGCGTGGTACAGCGGGCCCAAATATTACTTCTCTCAAGGCGGTGGAGGACCGTAAGTACATCCATCTATGGAATATGGCGTCGAATGCCGATGAAGTTCAGTTGTACTTACAGAGTTTAAATTTGGGAGGTACGTGCACGGTGGAAGAGCTTAAACCTAAAGGCAACTACAAGTCCTATAAATTAGGTGTGCCTGCTGCTTCCTTTGATAAATGTATGTCTGCGGATCTTTGGCCCAATAATGCAAGGATCAAAATGTGGTTATTTCGGAGCCAAAGCAATAAACGCCAATAAGCTCGAACAAGAAACTCTGTCACACCGAGATACGGGCGCCTGTTTAAATGTGGATTACCAAAATGTCAGAGGGCTGAATACTAAGCTAAAAACTTTTAGACAAGTAGTCTTAGCTTTGCAAAGCGATATTATTGGTGTCACTGAAACCTGGCTCTCTCAGATGTTGAGGACGCTGAATTACTGGGAGGCGATTGGAGAGTACAACGCCGAGATCGCACCACTGGGCGACAGGGGGGAGGCGTTTTGGTGGCTGCGCGACCTGGTATTGCCCTGAGACGAAGAACTGAGTTCGAGACATCAGATGGTGAAGATCTTTGGACATCGTTTTTTGTGCAACGTTCTCTCTTTCACATGTGTGTGGTTTATATTCCGCCTAATGCTGCAGACGATGTGTACTTTAACTTTTTTCAAAAAGTGGAATCTTTCATTGACACCCTGAATGGGGTTGTCTTAATTGTGGGTGACTTAAACATGAATCCCAAGTACACGTCTGTTAGTATTTTAGGATACTTTAATTATTTTACTACGGTTTGCAATTTGAAAGAGGTGAATGAAGTTCTGAATGCGTTTGGTGGTAAACTGGATGTGGTGCTAGTGCGTGAGCGAACTGGCAGGGTGACGGTTGCTGAGGTGGAGGGTGATGGTTTAGTTCCTCACCGTGATATTTATCACCCTCCACTTGAGATCACTGTGCCACTCACTAACACTAGAGAGGGTGCCGTGCTGATTGAGCCCAGCAATCTAGATTTCAGGTGTGATTGGAATTTTTGTAAGGGTAATTTTGAACTACTGTACCAATTACTTTCTGAATGGTCTTGGACGGAAGTGCTGGAATCTCGTGATGTCAACGTGACTGTAGAACTGTTTTACCAACTCGTCTACGGGCTATTTGATACGTGTTTCCCAAAGAAAATTCGAAGTAACAAGCCCTGCAGACGTTATCCGGTGTGGTTTTCAGCTGATTTAATCAGGGATATTGCGCGGAAAACCAGTCTTCATCGTCAGTGGAAACGTTCTGGTGATCATGACGTTTATGCCGAATTCGCTAAGTTAAGGGTGGATGTCAAATCACGAACCAGTCTTGCTTATGACAATTATATTAAGCATACTCAAGCCAAGGTCACTAGCAATCCGCGCGCTTTTTTGCGTCACGTCAGTGGTCTCAAAACTAAGGGAGGCTTTGAGTCTAGAGTTGCCTTCGGTGGAGAGCGGTATGAGGGTCGCGATGCGGCTCAGGCATTTGCGAACTTTTTCTCTAGTGTCTTCCTGCCGAGCGAGCCTCGTCTTGACCCTCTCAATACTGCTCGTGAGGACCTTACTGGAAATGCCAATTACATTCATATTAATAAAATAACACCTCTTGACGTGAGGCGTGGCATAGCTAGTCTCAAACCTCTAAGTTCTCCTGGTCCCGACGGAATTCCATCCTATATCTTGAAAGGATGTCAGGAGTGGTTGATATCACCGTTAACTCACATCTTTAACCTAGTTCTGCATACTGGGGAGTATCCTTCTCGATGGAAAGTCAGTCGTGTGACGCCTATTCCCAAGACAGGTGATACGGTCAACGTGGAAAATCACCGTCCCATTGCCAATCTCTCCGCAGTCCCCAAGTTGTTTGAGATAATTTTGAACAGTATTATTGCTCCGCAATTGAAACCTTTTCTTTGTGACGCTCAACACGGTTTCAGGCCCCGGCGTTCTGTTGAATCGAACCTTTTAACCTTGGTTGATTCTGTTACGGATTATTTGGATATGGGAATGCAAGTAGACGTGCTGTACTTCGACTTTAAAAAAGCTTTTGATCGCGTAGATAATGACGTACTCTTAAGCAAACTATGCAGCATTGGTTTTTCACCAAAACTGCTTCGCCTCTTTGCTAATTATCTGCGCGACAGACAGCAATATGTGCAGCACGGATGCTTTATATCGGGTACCTATCCCACTCGTTCCGGAGTTAGTCAGGGTTCTATTTTAGGTCCTTTACTCTTTGGCGTCATGGTTAATGACCTGGCCACTGTTCCTAAGCATGCGCAATGCCTGCTCTATGCCGATGACCTGAAGCTGATTTACAGGGTGCAGGGAATCACTGACTCGGAGTCTTTGCAGAGGGACATAGATTTGGTTTACGAATGGAGTCTTAATAATAAACTTGTGTTTAATGCTGACAAGTGTGCCGTTATTACCTTCAGTAGAGCGCGTAGTCCCCTGTGTAGACCATATCTGTTGGGTTCGGAACCCATCACCCGTGTCACATCGATACGAGACCTGGGGGTTGTACTAGACTCCCACCTTAATTTTCATGAGCACATGACAATGCTTGCAGCAAATTGTTACCGCAGACTTGGGTTTGTTGTCCGCAACGCCAGGGAGTTTGATGATTCCAGGGCCATAAGGCTTCTCTACACCGCTCTCGTGAGAAGTAAGCTGGAGACAGCCTCAGCTGTTTGGAATCCCCATGAAGCGTCATACATCTTACTGCTGGAAAAAGTTCAGAAAACATTTTTGCGCTTCCTGTACAAAAAAGTGTACGGGTACTACCCATTCTTGTACCCAACAAAATTCCTTTTGGGAACCTTGGGCTTCTTCTCCCTGGAAGTAAGGCGAAACTTCGTGCTTATATCTATGGCTTGCGGTATCTTGAGGGGGGACTCAGATTGTCCGGTTTTAGTATCCCAACTGGTGCGTCTGCAAGTTCCCCCTGTGACGAAATACGCTTATCGGAAACGCAAGTACCCTTTACTGGCGGTGCCGGCAGCACGGACCATGTTCCGCCGCAAATCGCCGCTAGTCCGTGCTCTGCAACTCCTGAATGTGTTTTTGGATGGGGCTCCTAATGTCGATGTGTTTGCGAGTAGATGGGCGATGGTGCGTGATGAATGTCTGAGGTTTTGTGTGAAGATGGATGCACGGCCTTCTCTGTCTCCTAACTTATTAATGTTATATTATTTTTATTGTTTACTGTTTTGTCACTCTGTTAATACTATTTTTGTTTTCTTCTAAAATTCACAGTGCTTTAGTCTTTACTGTAATGCTGTGTAATTTCTTTGAATAAATAAATAAATAAATAAATCTTTGACCATTTTGCCTCTCCTTTTGAGTTTCCCTTTCATAATTGCCCGGTAGTTCTCAATTGGTCAAAACTGTGGACAATTGGAGCATTCATGTCACGAGACACGTAATCGACCTGATTGGTTTCATACCACTGTAGTACCTTTTTTGAGAAATGGCAGCTAGCTTAATCTGGCCAAAACTTCACAAGAAGACGATGCTTTCGAATGAAAGGTAAAACCGGTTTCTGGAGGCACTCTTTCATGTAAACATCTGACATCATTGTAGTAAACGTAACGAAAATTTTGGTCTTGAAGCCACAACTACTGATCCCTTACCATAATTTCTCCAATTTACCGAACTTATATTTTTCTTCAACATTTCATCTAGCATCAGCCAAGTGATTCTTTGAACCGGGCAGTTGTTTAAAATCGAGTTTAACATAGGTTGCGTCATCCACCAAGAAGCACCCTTTGAATTTGGTTTAAACTTTGCCATACAACAAGCAAGCTCGCTTTTTAACTTGAAGGTTCTGCTTCATGGTGCTATTTGGCTTCTTAATAGCTTTATAGCTCTTATAGGCGAATTCGTCTCACAGTGCTGCTAAAAAAAAATCAATTTACGGGATAGATCATAATCGAACAGCCCTGGATTTTGTTCAACAGCTATCAACACTTTCTTTTTAAGTTTTCTATCCCTGGTCTTTTTGCGGCAAGACAGGGTCTCTTTGTATCGTTTTATAATTCTACAAACAGTACTTTTATGGAAATTTGGTGCCTTAGCTATCTTCGACCCAGACCATGATGGATTTTCCAAGTACTTGTCCACAATTACTTTTTTCAAGTTCCATTGTCGATAGCTATTAAACGCATTGATGAAGGTCTATAATTTTTGCACCGTTTAAATATCAAACTCAAAAACATTTTATTGAATTAATTTAAGCGGGCCAATTCTAAATGAACCATGGTTTAATTAAGTATTCTTCTTTCTTCATGTAGCGTTCTTTAATATTCGATCATTTTAATCGCTGAAATTACTAGTAAGTCGCTGGGTGGTTTTGTCCCACCAGGCCTGATATGAAATGATCTGACCTAACTTACTTACGTGTTACGATGTAATTACTGTTTTGAATATAGTACTTGCAATGTGACAACTGGGAATGGAAAAGATACGAATAGTAAAAATCACAAAAAAAAATATCAAAAAGTACAATTAAATCACTTCATTTAGGAAAAATTAACGACAGTTTCTGTGAAAAAATGCGTTTGTGAAGATAATTTAATAAACCATTTTATGTTTGATTACTAAGGCTTAATTTTATGCATGTTTCTTCTTAATACGCTAATTTTGAAACGCGTTTGGTTTTAAAAGGCGTGTATAAAGAAAACGATTTGTATTGTAGTCTGCATTGTATTTTCCTTTCTCAAATATTTGCAATGGACGAGGATGGAAGTTTCCCAAATGGTCTCCGCCCGCCGCATGTGACGCCCTGCATATTTCACAAGTCGACGGCAGCATTTCGATGGTAAAAAAGCGCTAACATTGTATGACCTCCTTTGTTCTTATTCAATTTTATGTCGTATTTCTAGCAGGATAGATTTAGTTTAGAAAAGCGAGGTTTGGGCACATACGATGTTCTATCGTTAACCAGGTATAAATCTGCTACACATGCAAACTTGAGGATGTTGTTTTTTAAGTTATTGTAAATAGTGCGAGTAAATAAATAGGAAAATTTTAGGCAAACACGTTCCATACCACATCGTCACATGCACTGATAATGTGATACGGGAAAATAGATCTTTGATCACATACCGTTAGTTCTGTTTAGGTTGTGATCGAAAAAATATTATTATGCTTTATTAAACGACTTCAATTAAAGACTATCCATATATGTATAAATTAAAATAGTTTTATTTTTCAGTAACGTATTTGTAAGGTGCAGTTACAATAAAGTGTTTTTGTACTCGTCGATTAAAATCTGTGTATTAAGATTTCATAGAGATTACTGCAACGTCACTCTTTTCATCGTTGACACTTCCGAAACAACCGAAATAACCATTTCGATACGCTCAAGACAACTGAAAAAAAATTGAAAATAGAACTTCGTATTTCAATAATATGTGTCCTTGTTTAAGGAGACTCGATCCGATACAAAATTGCCAATCTATGGCGTTTCGGAACGTAGCAGCGTCGCGTCATCTGTCAAAAATCTATTTAAACCTGCTTCTGTATCCAGAGCATAAAAAAAATAAAAAAACTACGGTTTGTGATTGGCTAGTTTTTAGCCAACAGAACAGCACAGTACTGCAACAATTACGGACGCCGTGGTTTGATACAAATGTCGATGTGGTGGTGATTGTATTAATGACTTAAATTATTAATTTTAATGAACTCGTACAAAAAGTATTGTTCACAATAGTGTCATAATCAAGCTTTTTAATCTCGTACCTTACTTAGGCCACTCAGCAAGCTTCGTGGCCTAAACACGGTACTCGACTAAAAAGCTCTCTATTATAACACGATTATGAAAATAACTATTTTGTAGTGTATTTACTGTATTTCATAGCAATGCGTCCATAGTTCACACGATCTGGGGTCCTAGTGAAAAAAGGATAAAAGTGTGTAACGTATAATCTAGTTGACGAGTTCAGTCGACTTGTACCCTTCTTTCACTAGGTCCACTTTATTATAAGGTATAATCATGTTGACGAGTTCAGTCGACTTGTACCCTTCTTTCACTAGGTCCACTTTATTATAAGGTATAATCTTGTTGAAGAGTTCAGTCGACTTGTACCCTTCTTTCACTAGGTCCACTTTCTTATAAGGTATAATATAGTTGACGAGTTCAGTCGACTTGTACCCTTCTTTCACTAGGTCCACTTTATTATAAGGTATAATCATGTTGACGAGTTCAGTCGACTTGTACCCTTCTTTCACTAGGTCCACTTTATTATAAGGTATAATCTAGTTGACGAGTTCAGTCGACTTGTACCCTTCTTTCACTAGGTCCACTTTCTTATAAGGTATAATCTAGTTGAAGAGTTCAGTCGACTTGTACCCTTCTTTCACTAGGTCCACTTTATTATAAGGTATAATCATGTTGACGAGTTCAGTCGACTTGTACCCTTCTTTCACTAGGTCCACTTTATTATAAGGTATAACCTAGTTGACGAGTTCAGTCGACTTGTACCCTTCTTTCACTAAGTCCACTTTATTATAAGGTATAATCTAGTTGACGAGTTCAGTCGACTTGTACCCTTCTTTCACTAGGTCCACTTTATTTAATTTCATACGAAAATTTTACCTTTAAGCTGCTAATACTCCTGATTGAGTCCCGAAACCAACTCGTATGCTCTATTGAAAGTACTTAAGTATATGTGTATTTAACAGTTAAGCAATGTATGTAAATATTGTAATGACTGGGCGGTTTGCAAAATAATGCATAGTATAAGACTCAAATTAAGAAACCGTAACATTAGTCCGTTGCGTCCGTTGCTTGTTTTTTTTCAATTATTATTATTATTATAAAAGTCGTTTATCGCTATTCCTGACATTTCGTTGTTTATCGCTGTGTTCATCTTCGGGCTATAAAATCTCTGTACCGAATTTTATGTTGACCTGTTATGGCCATGACCTTCAACAAACGAAAGAAATAAAAATCACACCTTTGCATTTTTTGTATGAAAGTTAAATTTGTGTTTAATGTGTACAGTATAATAAATTCGACTAGCTATTAAACTCTTAGGTATTCATAACGCGAAATAGTTTAAGTGTGCTGAAACTATACTTTGTCCTTATCTGTCATTATGACATTTGAATTTGAAAGAAACGAACAAAGTAAGTTTGTTGTGCGTTTATAAATAAGGAGGTAACAGCTTGACAGCGCTTTTGTATCTTCAAATTTGTCCTGTTTAAAAGTTATTAATAAAAGCAAGAATCATTTTAAAGCCGACCAAAAAAAAAAACTTCAATTGGGGTCGCCACTAATACTGTTTTATGTGTGTTTCGTGAATTGTAATAGAAATGACAGTTCATTTCTGGTACCGAAGGCTTATCTTATCTTATCTTAATGGCGGGGTCCTTACGAATACACTTCGACCCTATGGGATCTTTCGTGTAATTACTCCTTCTTTGGCGCTTAATCCAAAGCAGCCTCCACTCCTTCCAGAAAGCGGATAGTGTAGTGCTATGGCAGTGCCTTGAAATCACTTGGTTCTGGGTAGCTATGAACAAGGATTTTCATTCTTACTCCGGCGAGGGCATCATCATCATCATTCACACAATAAGTGTTTCATTGTTTCCATCTCTTCGCCGCACATTCTACAATATGTGTTGTCATAAAAACCCATGTTTGCTAGGAGATGTTTAACCCCGAAGTGCCAAGTTTCCAAAGTTTTTTGTTACTGGATTATCTGGTCAGCTCTTTCTATGAAGTGCTTTGCATGCCCTAAGCCTACCGTAGTTTTCCTCTCTTTTTGGTGGTATTCTAGGGCATTATTGTTTAGGGCTGCTTTTATGGTGCCCAGTGAGGGTGCCACAAATGGTTCTTGCCAGCTCGTCCGTGGCTTCCTTTCCGGGAAAGCCTTCGTGTCCTGGAATCCGCATCAGTTTCACCTAAAGCTTTATACCACATATATTTATAATCTAAATAAGGTTTAAGTACATCTATTTTCCGTCCCACGGAATAATTAATGGAGAATCAATCGCCGTGGCTACACATCAGCCTAATTGCTATGTCCGCCGTCTGCCACAACACTAAACAAGCTATTTCTGTAACCAACCACTCTGCCAATAAATTATATTATGGGTACCTAGGTAATATTGAAAATTTACATGGAGCTGGGCATTATTAATTGCTAAGTGGTTTGTTTAACCTGTGATATTAAAAAAGGGTAGATTTGTGTTTGAAATTTTCGTCTTTCTGTCATACAGAACAGATACTGTCTGTCTATCTGACAATGTCTTTAATACTTTAGGGCTCTATTCTACTCGATAAAACCATGTTTCTTTTTTATGAACCCGATCTTAGCCATCTTACTCTTAAAGGCAAAGTCAGGCACTCATCTTGACCGACAACAAAGATTGTTGACAGCGCTCCTAAGTAGGTATTATAAGGAGTTTAGGTATGTACTTATGACCTTGGAGGAACTGCGTCGAAATACGACCAAGGTCAAGAAATGCTCCTCATGTACTTTTTACAAACTGATGAGTTGAGATAATCTGACGAAATGAGCGATGAATTCACCAAGAAGTTTTTTAAGAGTATAACCATATTGATTAGGTACATATACTTATATCACAGGGTGATCGTTACAAAACCTTTATAATGTGTTCAAATAACACGATGTCCCGCCTCTGGTTAGGTTGTGCCCTCACTATTGGGGCATACCACCCAACGTCAAGCCGAAGCAGTAATGGTTACATTACCAAATGTAAAGATCCGTCATAAAAAAAACGTTGTCCCGCCCCACTACTTGATTTTACGTACACTGACGCAATAGTGCGACGTCGATTTTAACGACGGGGTGCGCTGACGTGGATTGAAAACACTGTACTCCAATAAGCGTTTTGTTCGTCTTATAATTAACTAGCGACCCGCCCTCGCGTCGCTTCAGTTTACCTCTATGTTAGTTTTCTGTAACGCCTTTACGTGAACCAGAATTAATCTTATGACTTATATACAGGCTGACCGAGAACATTACGTAAATATTAAGGGATAACAAAGCCCTTTCTTTATCGGTTCAGAATATAATTTTGGCTTTTCAATGACATGTGGCGACTGACATGTAGAGATTCCAGATGGCTCAGAAAGTTGAAATTTAGTATCCAGTTAGGTCTTTGTGTATATACGAGTATGTACAACGAATAACATTGAATAAACAATATTTTAAAACAAGTAATCGTTTTTATTAACTAAAACTGCTTTGCAAAATTATAAAATCAAAAATTTAGAAAACGTACTGATATTCTACCAAAACATAAGTGTGAAAATGGGATCCAAGTTCAAATATTAATAATTATGGTGTGGTGGTCGAATTCATCGACAAAAGACTTGAGATCTAAGTGCGTGCCAAGTTCTGTAGACAATCCTGATTTTTTGTTATAAGAACGTATAACATTCAAGTAAATTTAATACACATTTTCTTGTATTTTTTTCTGGTATGTACAACAATGTTGGCTATTTAAAAGTATGAACCTATGAATTTGAATAGTCGAATTATTTACCAAAGCAAGCAACCTAAATTTATCTATTGAAACTCAACATTCTATTCCCGGCGGTAAAAAACATATCGTCTTTGACCTGTTATGGTATTGTTTTGACGTGAGCCGCCATGACTGTCAAGTTATAATATTAGTTAAGAGCTATCAAAAAGGTGACAATACGATAACAGATCAAACCTTATCCTATAAGCTGTGGCTCAAATACGATATGGTTTTTACCATCGGGTATAGAGGCGCTGGCTAGTTTTTACCGGCAAATCACATATTTAGAATAATAAAACCTAACAGTATTAAAACGATAACTTGAATATAACATAAAGATCAAGGTGATTATCCAAATATAAGATGATTAGTATATCATTTATTTATTTATTATTTAACGAGAATTAGCTCACAGCTCTTAGCCAAGGCGCTTAAAAGATAATATTATTAGATATATATATATATATATTAATAATGTTATTTAAGAACTAGGTACGTCAACTAAAACTATTCACTATGACATGATAAGTAACTAGATACACCCAATTTTAAATTATTATTATATTGAACTTGGTTCCCATTTTCCCTTTTATGTTTTTGGTTGAATATGTAATTCTAAAACTTGATATCAAATCTTCGATATAACTTAATAACGTAGCAATGTACTAACCTATACAACAATTCTATAATATTGGTCTAGAGAATATTTTTTAATTAAAAGTATTTTGTTGAATGGAAATCGCAAAATACATTAGTGGTTTAGAAAGTATGGATTTATTTTAAATGCGTAGTAAACGGTGTAAACCAATACACTGCACTTTAAGCACGAAGCTAAAAATACATCGGCTTGCGTCTCTACGCGTGATTTTTGTATGGACTGGGTTGTGAATGCGAATGAATAAAAATAGTGCGATAGAAAGGGAAGCATAGCACAGAGTAGGCTGTATATTCGGATGTTTGTATGTTGTACACCTGAACGGTGGTTTCTGGAATTGTTGCATGGATTGACCAAAACTTCCTCACCCTGAACGTAGACAAGACCTCGTACATCTGCTTTTCATGATGTGATTTTCTTACTGTGATCGATAGCTCGTCCTCCTCCTCACCAATTTCGGTTATCGTGACAGAACTTCAATGGACCTGTCTTCTCTCTCTCAAGCCCTTGGTCAATGCCCCATATGCTTGTAGCAATCCATTGAAGAGTTGTTTTAACATTTTTGAGCCGGGATCTATTGCAACGGTGCAATGTATCACGATAAGCATGCGGGCTATGGACCAATAAAACTAAGACTAGTTATATTAGGCTGATTTTTTAAAAATATAATAGTATTTTTTTTTATGCTAGGTCTGTCCTTTTGTGCGCAAGTGGCTGATGCAGCTAATCTTTGCGAAGAGTATGCGGTCGCAGTTGGGACAGGTGAGGACACCTTCGTGGTAATTGTATTTAACCAAGTAAAAAATAAAATATAGAATTCTTTAATTATTTAAAGCAGCTACTGAGGAGGCGGCATAAGGTTCCCCTTTCGAAACTTTATTCCTCATTTGCAAGATCCTCCCCTTTATAAATGCATATCCGTCTAAAATGCGGTCTACAGAATGGCGACCTAAAGAATGCTAGGACCCATAACGCAAAGCCAAATATTAAAGAATGGCTACGAGTATCAACGTTGTCTTATTCTGACACAGAAGACTTGCTAAAACTGACAAACGCGTACACACATACACTTACAGGCAAACACACATACACACATATACTCTCATAACCACTGATACACATACGCACCCACTAACAAACGGCACACACATACCATCGTAATATTACTATAATTACTTTACATAACTACGTTTATTTTACGTAAAACTGTGTTAATAACTTATGTCTAATCTTAGTGTGATCCTCCTCACCGGGTCCTAAGTGCTCTGCTTGGTTTTAGGTTCTCCTGGAAACATGTACCTATGTTCTAATTTTCTTCAGACAAGTAAACCTTATTTTATTGGTATGCATACTTTTTTTTTGTTCGTCATGGCACATGATATATACAGACATAGATTGTAAATTATTTATCTTTTAACCTTTTTAGAAAATACTTACGCAAGTTATTAATAAACAACGATTTATTCGGCATTGAAAAATACATTTTTTAACGTGTAAACATGCAGACGGACATTGAATACAAACATTTGCAATTCGAATTTATTTACGTAGTTATGTATAACATTTACAAAAGTGGTACAAAACATTGAATGTAAAATATTGTGGACTTACGTTAACGTCTTAGAATTTATCAGATTTTAAGAAAATAAATTAATTTAATCTATACTTATAGTAATTACATTTGTAGCTTAGGCACTGATGATTTTAGATTCATTAAAAATTGGTGGTTTATATAAATACATTGAAGACCGTCAAAAAAATTAAAGGTCAGATGAAAAAAGGAAATCCTTTTTTGAACTTATAAACTACTCTGGTTTGCGCTTTCACAAAACACATAAACACTGGTATAATCTACCATATATCAAACGGTTAAAGCGAGAGAATTGGCTCCTTGTAGAATTATGATTATATCCACTTGACAGCCCGCGGATACCATTGTAAGGCCTCATTTCCACCAGCAATAAAACTTCTGCGGTAAATATCAAACAGTACACACTAAAGCGCAGACTTCGATGACGAAGAATTTCGTACATTGACCTTTAATGTAGGCCGGTCAATATGGCTGTGCGAGTGCGACGGCTATCACTGAGATAAATACAAGTACCTAATGGTGAGTCAATGTATACAATTCTTCGTGTTCGAGCGCCGAACACGAAGGCGTTTTACCAGTAAGGCTCTGTCGGACAGAAATGTCGGTCATGCATTTCTCGCAGCAATTATTTACCCGAAGGTATTTTTGCGGCTTAAGTACTGTAATATCAATGTTTTATTGATAGTATCAATAAGGTGCGAAGTAAAAAATATTGATTGAACACTAATGCACTATTTTTCGAGCTGGACTGTCAAGTTGACTTGGAATGGGTAACTCTCGAGGGGTATATTTGTACAAAAAGCCTGTTTATTCAGGTGCATTAAATCTTTGGGTACAATTGTGCTCGTTTTCGTAACATTACAACATCTATTTAGCGCGGTATTTGAAGGGTTCCTTTAACCACCTCGCTGCGTTATGATGGCGTCGAAGAGCAGGACGGCGGCGTTGATGATGGCTAAAGAAGCCTTAGCGAGGTTCTTGTTAACGGTCTCATTCCTTGTCTGGTTGTGGTACCTAGAATCCAAATGAAAAGGGTTTAGTTTTGTAGAATACAAGTATTATTCTGCGGGTAGGTATTTAGTGCTTACGAACTCACTGACCAACTGGCCCATATTTTACAAAACTGAGGCCCCCTGTTAACTTAGGGTAAACATGGGGTTACGTGCAAGCGGGCAGAGACGAAGTCCACTGACATAGGATTTTTTCCTTAATTAATGGCTTCCACTCCGTGTTTTAACAAAGTATATTTCGCCAATATTGAGTTTTAGGCAATCACCATCAACTTATTAGAGAAATAAGTACATGGATATAACAGACGAGGACAAATGTTCGGTTTAAGAGTATTTATTCTGGTGAACTAGACAGAAGCACGTGAAGTAACCACTACACGCTTCTGTCAAGTCCGACTTAGGAACTTGATGACTTTCCAGAGCAAACTGATTGAAAGCAGTGACAAATTTTAATGCCAGTGTTAGCTTTGTGAAATAGGGGGCTCGATATCGGATAGTGGATAGGTACCTACTCTGTATTCTCGGATACTAAGGTAGGTACTTCCTTATTGGTTATGTAAAATTGCACACCTAAATAGGTTTTGTATGAATTTTAACATTACCAATTGAATTATTAGACAAATATTCACGTTTTTACGGTATTTGCAATCGTCAGTTTTAGCGTTGCCAATCTTGAGCCTCAATGCAATATTATTGTTTTCAATCGACGAAAGCGAGCGCAGCGGAGTCACTTAAATTGACGTAGCTCAGTTGCGTCAGTAAACGTAGAATTAAAAGTTTTATATAACTATGATAATTGCACCGGCTGTCTAACCCCCCAGCTAAACCAAAACAGGAAGGACACAAGGACGTGAAGTAAATGGCCAAATTAAGAAAGTAGCTGAGAAGAAGAAGTTCGGTGAAGAAGTTCACCGATTACAAACAATACTTGACTTAAGTACTAGAGCACTTTATTAAAATAAACCCAAGTGCTTAATTGATTGTGATTACACCTCTATTACTTATAACCTGTATTTGATTTGGTTCGGCTTCTTTCTAACTGAAATTATCGAATAGAGGTCATGTGGTAACGCAAGTTAAGATAGGATCAGATATACTTCTGGAGGACACCAGTAACTAGACCATTAGGGTTGGTTTAAGTGGATAGTTCATACCTACTCATGTAGTACCAACTAATTCAATCGATCGCTACCCCCAAGGGTTCGCCTTCGAAGAATAAATACCAAATAGACATGTTGACTAACAGCTGAAAGCAGCAACTTTTTTTATCTTATTTTAGTTTTTTTATGGACATTTGTGTAAATCTAGCTGTTCAGCCCGCGACTCTGTCTGCTGAGAGATCGTTTATCGCTATTCCCTCGGAAACCATTAAACTTTTTCAGGATTAATGCTGTTTTTTCCCGGGACGCAAGCTGGCTCGCAAATCGGTTTGTGAAAGCGTTACAGACAAAGCTACTTTCACGTTTATAACATTGGCATGGGTACTGACTAAACAATTATGGCACAATTTTCACCGCCCCATTACTTATTTGAACGTACCATCAATCTACACACCCACGCCATGTCAAGGACTCAACGTAGAAGGCGCGCCGCCGCCGTGGACTGAAAATAATATACTACTATCGACATACCTTGTAACACTGCATGATTATTACAACCAGAACCTTGTGGTCAATCGGTTAGCTTTACTTTGAAACCGAAGTTCGGAGTAACGTTAGCTCCATCCCTTTCTTTCAATTTAGTTTCGAGTGACGAGAGACAGGGACTCGGCACCCGAAGTTTAGAATTTAGTCAACGAGGGTCTGATCAACGAGGAGGAAAACTCACCTGTCAATGAGCACGGCGCCGCTGGCAACGAACAGGCCCACTCCGATGAGCGAGTAGAAGATGTCGATGCGCTTGTGAGTCGGCGTTTGCATCAAGTAACCTGAAAATTTGCAAGGAGTTCGTCAATATATATTATTTTAGTACCAGACTAAAACAGACCATTATATCAGCGTCTCTCCCAACAATTTCCATAGACCAGTTCTTACATATATTCAAAATAGTCTCAGCAAACGAAAAACTAGCCAAACACAAAGAGTTGAAGGGACAATAGAAATACATACTCCGTGAAAAACTTTCTACCCAATACGTTGGATGAGATACAGTTCACTGACAGACAGACAGACGGACAGACGAACAGCGGAGGCTTAGTAATAGGGTCCCGTTTCTTAAGGGTCGGAAGCAATACTTTAGACGACGTCTTATATAGTCTGCCCCATGATTTATTAACTGTTTTATACGGCAACACCTCGGAGATCAGCGGTTTTACGTCGTACCGTCATAATTTGGACTAGGTTTCTTGTGCAGCTACACTGGCTGGTCCCACATAGACGCCTTCAATAAAGCGCAATTCACACAGAGGGCGAGTCGTGCGCGGGAGCGGGCGTATTGCCGTTACATTGCTGGTAAGACACGCATTCTCCGATAGGCCTTCTCACAGCTCACAGAGCACACAAGCGTTGCGTTGCGTTGTAATAACGTAGAAGGGCTGGTAGACCATCAACTTTTCAAAGCAAATTGTTTGCCGGCTGTTACTGTTTTACTCTTAAGTTGTATAACCAAGACGAGAAGTCTTTGGTTGCTGGCTTCACATTACCACGAAAATAATAGTTTAAGACCCTTAAGAGGTAGTCAGCTGAGCCCACCTGCAGCAGCGCCCGCGAAGACGATGAGGTACCCGACGAAGGTGCCGGTGACCAGCATGCCCAGGTCCCGGCCTTCGTTGAAGCTCTCGGCGTGGATCGCCACACATGAGCACGTCAGCGCCTACAAAACCAAACAAGGGAACCGTTAACCTCTTCAACTACTTACATGGAATACAAAATGTGTATGCACGCCAAACATGTTGACTTCGTTATTAGCGGTTGAGTTTAACAAAAGATAACAATGCCATTCATCGCAGGTAAGTTCTCAAGTGGAAATGGTGATTTTAAATAGTTTCTACTATATAACTAGGTAGGTACTCAAAACTACAAAGGGATGAAAGCGACGTTGCGTGCTCGGTTTGGCGGCCGGCCGCGGCGTTGCCAGACCGTTGGGTTGGTTTGGTTGACTGTCATTTCAGTTGAATTGAATCAGCTTTGCGTTTCTACTATTCCGTGCCAGCTATTCATGAAAAATCTTTACAAATGTTAAATAATTAACTATTTATGCATTTACTTATTTGTTTAAAGGGTAATTATTAGTATTTAGAAAAATAATATTGGTCGATCTAATCAAGCGCCATCTAACGGTAAATGCATGCCTGACTGTTTGACAGATAGCAATATGCGGTCGATCGCAGAGCTTACTAGTTAGATGGCGCGCGAATTAAAACTTGACTCGTCTGGCCGAATGGGCAAGGTCAATTGCCCGCCCCGTCGGTCGCCTTAACAAAGTCTCTTTTCATCTTGAATTTCTGACGGTTGACGGCCAGAGCCGGCAGTTGCATTCAAAAGTTGAATATAACGCTTCATTGTACCTACATATCATGGAGAAGGCATAAAAAGCACATTGGCTATCTGATGCTAACGGGCTCTGAGGGCCAATAGACAAGATCAAACAGATATAGTCGTAATTGATGGTAGGAGACATGAGCTCATACTCTTGACTGATTTTCATAACACTTACGAGTAGCTAAGAATACCACTTTAAAGAACACACTGCAAACGATTCATCCGTTCGTCTCTTTGATAAAATAGATAGACCGACAAAGGCTTTACAAAAATAACACCCCGTATTTTAGTTCTGGAGTTTAAAAGGAAACATTGTTACAGCAATATCAGTAGCAATAGCAACCTCGGAACCTATGAATAGATGGCTTATATATACGAGTACATAAGTATATACTCGTATTTTTAAGTAAACTCTGATTTAGTTTTCTTGCGCTGTGGCCCACTTCATTATTATTTCCCTTGAATCAATCTCTTTATATCTGCATCTATATATTTATGTATATGTGTATTTATTATTTACATAATTACATACGTATTTATTTGTATATTTAGTTTGTTTCATTCAGAATTCACCGCTTGCCCAATCCTATTGTGTATTTTAACCATCTTTTGTAGGGATGTCTGGAAGAGATGGCTATTAAGCGATAACACCGCTTGTTGGCTCTCTATATGTATTTTTGTTGTTTTTGTTCCTTGGTGAATGTGGTGTTCAATAAAGTGTTTTGTATTTTATTGTATTGGTTATCAACAACGCAATGTTTTGTTACTTATGTACTTACAGTAAACAGCGTCAAATAGTTTTAGTAGCTGGCTCTATACAGTAAAAATAAGCTATTATGAAATTCTAATAAAACTGGTAATGTGCCTGACTTGGCTCCGATCGCCTATCGCCAAGTGAAATTCAGTCTTGTACATACATGGACTAAAATGAAAACGGGTAAATTTTCCATTACGTCACGTCAATTAGTCATACAATTATATGCTGCCCTAACACACATTCAATAACCGAAGTAGTTCAAACCTCACTCGTAGGTAAAATGGTTTCGTTTGATACAGGGGTTTTGTCAGAGATGCCACTATTGGCCTCATATCATCGCAGTAGGTATAGTTAATTGTGACGTAATGGATAATTTACTTTTGTTAATTTTAGTACTTAAGCACGTGCATATTTTTTGAAAAGCGCCCAGTTTTACAAATCAGATTTTACTTTAATGTAATCGTTGAAAAAATATGGGAGTGAATGATGGACACCCTATTTAACCGCGCTAAGGTTTTGTTTATCAACCCTGGCCTGGGACACCGCCCTTTGCTGTTAAAAGCTTTGTAACCTGCCTCTCCCACCTTTGCAATGTCACTTTAACATAGCTAATTGCATGTATCTAGGAAAGTGGAGCACTGACTGTGACCGGCTGATTTTAATCTAATTTGGTTTCCCATAAAACTTTACAAGTGTACTAGAATTTGATAACAATGTGTGACAAGAACAAAATGACTTATATCATCGCTACGAGTATAAACAATTGTTGCAAGACCTGGCGTTTGTGATTATATATATTTCATTAGAGCATAATAACCCTAAGTAGGTATTTTAGTTATAGAATGCTTTGTCACTTTCTGTCATCAGATGCAAATGTCACAATGGCTATTAAGAATAAGGACAAATAATATTTTAGCTATTGTGCACTTATGAAATAGAGGGATATATTAGATGTGTATATGTATTTATTTATTATTTTATAAGCTTGATATAATTAGGTTCCGGTGTTAGATTGTTTTAACAACATGACCTCATAGTCTGGTGAGTAAACAAGGTCCTTTGCTCTCAATAAATGAATACGGACCGCAAACCGCTGTGAGATGACTCAATATGATTAATTACTCGTATTTACGTTAAATTAATGTAGATTTGTCAATGAATGGTAATGAGCTCATAGGTTCAAGGATCCAGGTAGTTATTTGTTTTAACGATAAAATTATCCGAGTACCCACTACAAAAAAATAACAATTGTTGGACACGTGTTTAAATGTCAAGTCATAGCTTCGTAACGCCCGGTGCAAAAAAACGTTAATTAAAATCCGGGCAAGGTAGTTATAGTGTTAAAGTATTCGGTTGTTTATCGTTATTATGTATAACTGACTCAAACTGCAGCTTTGTAGTAATGCAATACATGCAAGGTAAACATCTTACCTGTGTGTGCAAAATGTGGTAACAGAATTAACAACAAGTTTTTAGAGTTGTTGTTGGTAATTCTGTAACTCTGCCTACCCCACTCGGGAATGAAGCCGTGAATATATGTGTGTATGTAAGTATGTAGTACTAAGGGCCGTATTAATAAACTCATCTTGACGGTGAGACCCGTCACAAGATACGTCAAAGTAAACGCCAAACCATAGAACACTGTCATTTTTGACGCATCTCGAGACTAGCATTAGAGTTGAGATCAGTTTATTAATACGGGCATCAGAGTCTCTCAGCTAGGCCACGGATAGACAAATGGACAGAGGGACAGACCGATACTATAAAGGTTCCTTGTTTGACTTCGGAACACTAATAAAATACGAGTTAATTGAGTGCGGACTTCCTTTAGTGAATCACAATATCAGATGCGTCCTTTGGGCGTATATGAAATATATTGTTTCCTTCAAACTTCCTTTGACATTCCAGGGTGTCAATTTCTTAAAATACGTCTCGTGGAGGAACTGTCGAGCGCAGACGAGGTCACTCTCCTCAGATTTCGACTTTTATTGCTCACGAAATCTCTTTGATAAGATGACAGGGTAACGTTACGTACCAAGTACCTATAGGAAGCTGGGTGGACTTGTTCAGGGACAAGTTCGGCTGGTACGATGACAGACTAACGGTCATAATTATACCATAAAAACCGGTCTAGTGCGAGTCGGAGTCTTGCACCGAGGGTTCCGTACCACCGCGCAGTAATCGAATCAGCCCAAGCCCAATTCACACTTGACCATTTATTGTTCTTCGGGGTTCGTACGAACTATAAATATATAAATAAATAAATCAATGAATTTGACGCTTGTACGTCGTTCTACCGTTTTAACTATACAACAAAAATAATAAAACGTTGCAAAAGGAACTTCATTTGGGGACCCTTTATTATTTCCCTTTTCTTTTTAATGTTTGTATGTCCGCCTTTATTTATAACACATATTAAAAAACGTACCTCTTATACAATTCAAAATATACAGCTCCTAAAAGTTGACAGACGGTCGGACGGAGGCATACTTATAGGGTCCCGTAGGCCTCTCGTGTACGGGACCCTAAAAACTAAGTGGGTATGGTGAGGAGGATCAACTTTCGTAGTCCGAAATAGAGGTTCTCGGTGACCGTTATCTATATAAAATAAAGTGGGGAAGTCATTGGGACGTTCTGTTATTTATTTTAATTGAATGAAAACTGTATACCTACTTACCTCCTTAGTAAAAACTCAGAATTTAAACTAGAACAAATGTATTCGAGAATACTACTTAATAACCGTATCTATCTACCTCACTACGTTAAAACTAAATTAGTGAACATGTTAGCAGTATTACGTTCGGGAAACGCGGTCAAGAATTCAAGATACCCTCGTACAGCCTTTATCTAGACTAATTACAAAACTATGTTAATTCGTCGTTAAGACAATGTGTTATTACGGTCTGTTACTTCACCTCGCAACCAAATATTTACACGAATATTTAGCAGTTATGTGTGCGCATTAACTTATTAGTGCTAAGTAAGTAAACATTACTTGGATGTTCGAAAAGCGTGCTGTGAATTTTTATTTTTCTACTACATCCTGTAGGTATAAAGATGATTGGTTATACTAAGTTACTTGAAAAAATTGTATTTTAATTATATGAATATGTTTGAAAATCTTTATTGCGCATTAACAATTACAAGACAGGTATTGCATTGATATGGATAATGTACATAGGTGAAATTACACCATACGGGATATCTTACAGTTATAGATTTGACATACATAGGCATTTTATTTAGCAATTAGGTACAAAGTGTCAAAACCTGCCAGATTTATGGCAGTAAAAGGGACAGCGCCATAGCAGGTACATATTGCCATCCCATTCACTACATAAAACTTCATAATACGGTATCGACCAGAAAACCAGTCATTGCCACAAAAACGCGTAAACAGTTGCAATGCGTGAGGGAGATGATGTCATTCCCGCCATTACCCAACACGCGATATAAATGCAAGTCGCGGAGCGTGGAGGTCGCTTCAATAGACCTTGCTCCTCGCGCTAAGGTCCCTTGCGAGGCTCATTGTTTACCAAAACCGCTGGGATGAGTGACGTCATTCTATAGGGACAGTCGACCTCATAAGTAGCATACTTTTGTACCTCGTCGCTTTAACGCCTTTGACGGATTAATGCAGCAGTTCAAACATGACGTTAAAGTGACAAAGCACTAAAGTGTGCAGCTACTTATAAGGCCGACCGGACGTACTTTAAAGTTAAAAGCATTCCTTTTTGTGTGTGTGTAAACTCTTTATTACACGTAAGCAATGACAAAACGACATAAGTTTTTGCGTGATATAATATCTAGTAAGTGTTCTTATGTATGTAGAAGATAACTTCTTCAAATAGTATAAAACGAAGTTGCTCCCGCTGTCTGTAGGTACCCTTAGATCGTTTAAACCACGTTACGGTTTTTAGTGCAGTTTTAGCAATAGATAGTGATTCAAGAGGAAGGTTTTTATGGATAATAAGTTCTGGATTATTGACGGTATCGCTAGTATACTACCTATATGGGTTCTCTTACAGTTAACCTTGGAGCAGAGCGAATATGGACAATGCATGGGTTTACTCTTTTGTTTCAGGTAATCTTTCTCAACAACGGATTGGTTTTGACCAAATTAAGGGCACGAGAAAATAAATTTTGTTACAATAAGTCTTTAAACAGGTTCAGGTACAATACATTACAGCGTAAGAGGGTGAGATAGAACACTAACGAAGGCCGATTTAGAATTGTAGCTTATTTTGTCTTCGGCAAAGCTTATTTTCAACCCGAATGACGATCAGCCTCATGTGAATATTGTTGTAAGTAGGTACGACAAAAAAAAAATCTCCTAATTTTATTACAACAACAGAATCAAAACATCGGCTACGTATTAAAAAGAAAACTTCGTGTAAATCTAAAAAAAATATTCACGTGGGTTAGGGCTAAGCCTAAGAATCCTTATAATAGTAATAATTTATAACATTGCATTTACAGAATAAAAGATTTGAAGTTGAATTTGCAACTTCTTATCAAAACAGACAAGTGCATGTCAAGCCACATGCAAAGGTCAACACTATTTAAATAATGTTCAATGAAGAAGGTAAAGCACCACTTAATTAAATTAAACAGCGTAAAGTACCTAAACTCTGTTATGAAAGTATTCTTGAAATGTCAGCTTACAGCGTATGTTAGATATTTGGAACCTGTGGTTAAGTAAGTAAGTAGACACTCAAATTATTTGGTTTAATTAAGGTAATTCTAGTTACAAAGCAGGCCATTACCTTATTTCTGCGAAAAGACAAGGTTGGCTATGTGCTATCATCAAAATTCATGAATATAGAAATTTTAAAAGTTTTTATTACATAGGTCATTTATCTGATTATATCTCGTTACACTATTTATTCCCACCTTTTCACACCCTTTAGTTTACACTGTGAACTAGTTGGAATATTTTTCTCACTTGTAAAAATATCTTATCACTCATTTAGTAGAATGGAACATAAGGAAAATACTCCCATTAGGTCAGTGTGAACGAACGGGTGTGAACGGGTGGGAATAGCCACAACTGGGATATCTGGAATAGCCAACACGTGTTATAAATTGCTGATTATAGGTATACGTATTTACGAGCAAGGTACACAATCATCATCATGTCAGCCAAAAGACGTCCACTGCTGGACATATGCCTCCCCCAAGGCTTTCCACTCAGATCGGTCTTGTGCATTTCGCATCCACCGCGGTCCCGCGATCCTGACGAGGTCGTCACTCCATCTTGTTGGAGGCCTACCTACAGCTCGTCTTCCGGTCCGCGGACACCACTCCAGAACCTTCTGACCCCATCGGCCATCAGTCCTGAGCAATGTGCCCCGCCCACTGCCACTTCAGTTTAGCTATTCTTCGGGCTATGGCGGTAACAATAATCATCACAATTTATTTAAACTAATAGCCACTACAACCACCTTGCGTGGGACATGGATTTAATATTTATGTTCACAATAGGTTTAACTATCAATGGTACACCATCTATACATCTAAGTATGGACCTAACGTCAACTTCTTAAGGTTAAGTATGTCATTGATTGTACTTGCTTTAATGGAATACGAGGTGTAGGTTAATCGGATGGACGTGACTATTTTTTGCCGTAAGGCCGTGACCCTATAAAGTCTCAAGGTACTATTAAAATCTAGAACGGTGGTTCACCAGTTGAGGTGCGGTGAGGTGTTTGGAAAATCATCAAATTTAGCGTGTTTTATTGAGCATTAGCAGTAGGATAAACTACTTTATTACTGCACTCAAAATAACGTCAAACTTGTTGAACTAAGAAAAGTTTCAAGTCCCAAAAGAAACGATTTATTTAAGATGTTTATCATCTAGAGTTAACTAACTAGATATGCCACTGGTTATACCATTTATCTTTCTGTTGATACCGAGCCGAGAGCGAGGTCATGGGGTCTATTCCCGCCGCCAACCGGACCCGATTCATCGCACGAAGTGTTTTGGTGGTTTTAGATTAGGCCACTTCATACTTTTAACGTGACGAAAGAAAAATAATTAACACGAATATTTGTCGAATTCTGCAGATGTGTTCGCAACGTAAGCGATGTAGCTGGCGTCATGAATCGATTTTAGCAAGAGTAGGAGTGACAAATAACTGAAGACATTAAGTACTCGTAAGTCGATTTGGTGGAGATGTACCTCAGTTAACACACTAAACATAATATTGTTCCGGTACTGACTACTTAACTGACTCTGATAGACCACCGACGCTCACCCTATAGGTACTAATGAAGGTAATGAACCTATAAATACTATACTCCTGTAGTAATGCACTGAGCAAAGACTTTATCTACATTTTTCCCAAGCTTAAAGAAATAGGGAAAGGAATTAAAAGTGTATAAAATCACGGTCACCTCTAGTTCTGTAATATTTAAGATCCTAAGGCAATTGCCGTATTATGCGAGTTCTAATAATAACTTCATTGACCCACGGCCACGAGGTTTTCGTCCCTCATACGGAACCTGTTATCGCGGCCTGCTTGCGGCGGCGTAGGTGTCGGTCCACTGACTCACATCATGTCATAACCAAGAATAAGGAGTGACGTCATTTTTTTATTGACTGGGGTTTAGCGTACCGATGCGGGATTATAGTAGGTTCTGTCTTATTTGTTTTACTAATTTGTGTCATCTAGATAAACCAGTGAAATACAAGTACAAATACCAAGTGAAATAGTATCCAAGATAGCGATTAATACCTAGTTCTAGTTATAGGTATATACTTAGTTAGGTTTGGGTTAATTTATTACGTAAAAAAAGTTATAATAAGCATTCCATCCCATAATCCAATCCACTATATTTAGTCCGTGAGAGTTAAACTGTAATTTATAAATTTACAAAACCTTGTATCTCATACTTCGTGACGCTCGAATTTAAACTTAAACGTTTAGAGAATTAAGTTCAAACTCATACATCTCGAAATATCAGATACGAGTTTTTTCCAAAGTAGTACACGATATGTATAGTCGACAAAGAAGCTCTTTTACCACATTACGACTCTATTTGTTTGAAGTTAAGGTCCAAAAGTTGTAAAGTACTTTCATACAACCAATTACAAGAATTAGTCATCATCATCAATGGATGGACCGCTGCATGCACACGAAAATAAATTGTGAAAACACTCGAGTAAATGCAAATGAACCTTTAGTTGTTGTTTACGTTGAATATTATTAAAAACTCTTTCTTTATACGGTGCATCATTCGTTAGTCATTAGTGTGTATACCTCGTGTGACTTTTAGAGAGTGCGCTGCAACGTTTGTTTAGTTGTCGTGAGGCATTATTTACACTGGAGCAAAATGTTTACTAATTAAGAAAATTAAACATCGTTATACAAAACCAAACCATGTACATACCTATCGTGTCTCGACCTATGTAAATTATTTCATAGGTATAGCAAAATTAAGATTACTTTGACTGGTTTGCTACGACTTGTAATGGAAGTATTTATATCATAATCTAGTTTCTAATTCAACTAGGTACATGACGCAGCCGGCATTTCTACCATTGCCCATAATTCTTAGGAGATTCCTAATTTAATGGGTCCAGATATAGCCGAGCGTTAGTGGCAGAGCGCTGGGTTACAAAATCCTTTAATCCACGACACAAATCCCATAAACAAAAATAGCACACGGACAAACATCGAAAAAAGTAAACCATTAGATAAGGCGAGTTATCGACACAAACATTTACAAATAATTTAGGAATCACTGATAAAAAATTATAAATATGCGAGTGAAAAGAAAACATTCGTTACTTGTGGTATTTCTCCCGCCACTACTTTTATTATCTGCGCAATGAATTTAATAGGTTTTTATTTTGAGGTCTGTAACACTATTACACGGACAAAGAATTGTTTCACCGGATCCAAAAAACAGCTTTATAATTTCAACTTACCAGCTCCAAAAACTTGACAATAGTCAGTCTGCTGATGGCCATCTTGTTTGTTTTAAATTCGAATTCGGAACACAATGTTTTGCCTACACGGGCGAAGCAACTGGGCGCGCACTTCGTAAGGGGGCTAGTGAGGGACTGATGCCTCGGCGCAGCACGGCTGACGGAGGGGCAGGGATGAGGTCATACTTAATGTGCCCATAACTTTTATAAACCGGAAACCCATAAAATCACGGGCTTATTTAGGAACTACGCGTTTAACTCGACGAAAACATAAATAACCTGATCTAATCCAATCAGCTTAGACTTCCGTTCGAAAAAACCGATAAGCGGTTTTACTAGCGCTGCAGAAAACATTTTTAAACGAGAATATCCATTGTACGAAGGATATTGTGGTTGCACTGAGATGACGTAGTCGACGGAATAGCGAATCTTTCTTTACGACTCGACGGTGACGTCATGAACGACAAAATCGATGAGGTTACAGACGAGCTAAGGATGTTCTTAGGAAACTCGTCCAGCATATTCAAGTTTAACCCTCAATGCACAACAGCTATGATCCGCAAAAAAGGAATAGCTGCGTGTACAGGTATTAAAGTAAATTTGTGTCGGTAAAATACTTGAAACAATAATGACGGTAAACTCTATTAATTTTGCAGCGGGCAATTTTGTAACTAGCAGCTACATTTGTCTAACAGTGCAAACTTAATAGGTATTGCCTCGTAATTATTTAGTGCGTGGAGATCTCGACTATTATAAAGCTATGTTGGTTTGCGTATGGGGCCGGTATGCTGCACGGACAATTCTGTGAATATGGCTGCGAATAACATTGGGGCCTTTAAAAATCAAATATATGCTTAGATGAGTTAAGTTAGCTCGATCTATTTTTCACGATTGTATCTGACGACTTAAATAATTTAATTTAAAGAAACGTGAGCGTGGTTTATTGGTTGGTTGGCTGGTTGGTGGTCATACCGTCTATCTCGGGTTTGGGGCAAATATTTGGGTGACGAGTGCGAGTATTCTTTCTTAGCCTTGGGATGTTTTATATGTAGTTAAGTATGTGTTTCTCTATAAACGATAGGAGTATTTGTCGTTGTCTATTACAGTCGAGTGCAAGAATTGTATTGAAATAATCCTTTCATACGTATGTTACGAAGTTCTTATTACACTGGTATTCCAGATCCATTATTTTTGAGATGTTGCGTTCGCCCATATTTTTACAGTTGACTGTATGTACCTACAAGCCTAGAGCTTAGTTTGTGACTCGGTCGATTTCTGTGAGTGGTAGTTACACCCTTATATGTTTTATTTATTTAATCACGATGGCGTGAAAAGAGATGGGACATCCTAAGTTTCATAGTTATTACGACACACTAGGTATTGTTGCTTGCGCGTCGTGCGTCCATAGATCAACTGATGGCTGGTGGTAAATGATTTATTTTATGATGGAATGGAATCTGAGCCCAACGGAAAATCTGTGAACCCATAGATATTTGCAATCTCAAGACTACAAACATAAGAATGCAAAAATGCCAAACCTGAGGACTAAGATGGAATGCCTCTATAGTTTGTGATCGAATTCGAGATCAAAACCATAAACAAACAGATTGCCATCATAAAAAAAACAAATCTAAGTGATGGTTAGTTTAAAATTATTGAAATAAAAATAAAAAATATAATAATCAAAGTTAATAATAATAATATGTATAATACTGTGTGAAGATTTAAAAAAAATCACTCAGTTAAACAGTAAATATACTTTTTTACTGTCCCGTATTTATGTTGTTTGAATAAAATACATGGAGTTTTAATTGATGCTACTGGCAATGGTAAGAAGTTTTAAACATTTGGTTCGTATTTTCAATAATTGTATTGTCTAATATTCAGAGACATTGATAGTTTTGTTTTATATTTCTAAGACGCAATACGGACATACGGCATTCGTTTTCTGACATCTGTCGAATGAATGTGCTTTTTAGGGTTCCGTAGCCAGCCCGTAGTAGGTCAGGTAGCCAGGTATAAAGAGGTGTACGTGACGGTGGCGGAGGAGGCTGGCCGGCTGGACGCGGCGCTGGCCGAGCGGTTCAGCGAGCCGCCCGCGCCCTACGTGCCCGCCGCCGCCGGCGACTCAGGTAACTAACTACATATGTTCTAATTAATATCACTACTAACTAACTTCGCGTTAGTTATCAATAGCAGTGCCATGGGTACCTATTATTTTATAGAAACACCTTTCAACGAATTTAGAATTACGAACAATTTTCATTTCACGAAAGGCAATTCTCGCCGCACGAGTTCATTTTTAGGGTTCCGTAGCCAAATGGCAAAAAACGGAACCCTTATAGATTCGTCATGTCTGTCCGTCCGTCTGTCCGTCCGTATGTCACAGCCACTTTATTCCGTAACTATAAGAGCTATACCATGGAAACTTTGTAAGTAGATGTATTCGGTGAACCGCATTAAGATTTTCGTACAAAAATAGAAAAAAAAACAATAAATTTTTGGGGTTTCCCATACTTAGAACTGAAACTCAATTATTATTTTTTCATCAAATCGATACGTGTGGGGTATCTATGGATAGGTCTTCAAAAATGAATAGTTTGCGCGAGAGACGCTTCCAAAGTGGAAAAATGTATGCCCCCCCCCCGTAACTTCTAAAATAAGGGAATGATAAATGTAAAAATAATATATGATGTACATTACCATGCAAACTTCCACCGAAAATTGGTTTGAACGAGATCTAATAATTAGTTTTTTTTAATAGGTTATAAATCGTAAACCACATTTTACCTTTCATTCAATCAACTCTAATATCTTAATTTAAAAAAAAACACTATTATTAAAACATCGATCAAAGTTACAACGAGGTAGGTACAAGAACTTTTATATTATGTATTTTTAATATCTACGTTATAAATCCTAAACCGCATTTTAACTTTCATTCAATCAACTCCAATATAATAAAGAATAAAGAAAAACATTTATTTAGATGTATAGTGGTACGGAACCCTACGTGCGCGAGTCCGACTCGCACTTGGCCGGTTTTTCGTTTATCTTTTGGTATCGTTGCTTTCTATTGTTATGTTTTTGTTTCTTACTGTTACTGATAGATTTATTATTAATGTTACATATTACGATTCAGACACTACAACAGCGTCGACAAATAACAGTGAATACAAAAAAAAAAAATTAAATGTTTAATTTCCACCCTTCCATAATGATACATATATTTAGGTGTCCAAAAGTCTGCCAGCCAATATCTTACTGAAAAGCATGTAGGTATCGGTACTTATATTTTCTGATTAAAATTCATACATTTAAAAAAATATTTGTAAAACCTGACCTTAGTCATTTCTTTGATTACACCGCATCACATCAATGTTAACACTGCTGCTTGGTGGTAGGTTAGGATGTGGATTTATTAGTAATGCCAATAAATATAATTATACATGTACGACTGATAACGGGCTCATATCATTGTCACATAATGAGACTTGTAATATTATGGACGTAACAAATAGTTCCATTAAATTAAATGAATCATAATTGTATCATCGGGCAAATTACGCACTTCTGAAGCTAACTCGAAGCGGACATGTATCACTCTATTGACATCGTCATACGCTAGTTATAAGGCAAAGGCTTGTGAAGTTAGATGTTTGCTACGGACGCCCGTTCTTTGATGAAACTAGGCACATACAGGATGTTCTATAACTCAGCATAAAAATTACAGCATAAGATTATCTTTATGCCTACCTAAAATTGGTGAGTGTTCAACCACTCTAAAAACTAGTTGTTAAAGGGGCTTAATTATCACATAACAATGCAGTTTAGTTTACGCTGCGAGAGAAGGACTGAACTTTATAACTGCTATAGCTCTGTCTTTTACGCTCGCCGTAAAATAATTTGTATTGCTATATCATAATAACCCCCCAGGACCTGGAAAGGACCTGCTCTCCAAACGCGGCGGAATGCCTTCGGGATTATTAATGGATTTAATTCATACTGATGAACAATAAAAATAACAATATACTTTACAAATCACTATGACCGTAGATGATGACCGTATAGATATTAGTACTTTCGACTGTACACACCATTGTATCATGGTTGCAGTGCAGATGTATACAGACATAAATGTCTAATGTAAAAACCAAAAAACAAACTTTGTAAATTAGCGTCGAACCAGAATCCGAGGGTACATTTTAATGGAGGGGACATGCCTCGCCGGACAATAGAGTGTCGTCACTAGGTCCTATACTCTCACTACCTGGGTTGAATTCAAATAGTTTCCTTAGCACCACAAATAGGCAGTGGCTTGCGAAAACAAAACATTTGGAAGATAAGTGGGAGCAAAACATGTGCAAGATTAAAAACAACGCATTCTCGTAATGATAATGAAACAAGTGTAGGTAGGTTATCAAAGTGACATAATATAAAATGTAAGTCAACTAAGTTTACTTTATTATGTGAATTACTAACTATAATGGGCTCAACTGTACAATATGTGTCACCGAGTTCGAGGCTCAATTTTTTTTTGGAGAGAGATCTGATGATAAGAAACATTTTCACAAAGTTTCAAGTTGCGGAAACGCATAGTTACCGAGAAAAAAAATGATAAAGTTTAGTCTAAATTAATACAAGTAGGTAATCGGAATGACATTTGTCGGCAATAGAAACGGTGCGTTCCATTTTTCGCAGTATGATTATAACAAAAGTGAGGTTTTTATTTCAAGGTGTATTCTGCTTCATCTGTTCTATACTCAAACTTGTTGCTTATAAATTTACAAACGTCATCAAAATTTAATATTTCGCGTTTTTGGTCGGTAATTATGCGAAAGTTGTAATTATTATTTGTAAAACACGTGAAACGAAACGCAAACGCCAATTTACTTTGACTTTTTCACTTCGTCCGCCAGGCGTCAGTCAGTAAAATTGTTTGTTTGTACTCGCAGTTGAGAGCGTTTCCGTACTCCTGTTGATACTCAGTGACTACAATGGTGTTCCCGAAGCCCCAGGCCTCTTCTTCCACCGCCCCGCCGTCCGAAGAGTTGAGTGTAGTGCAAGTGTTGGACTCTGATGAGCCGCTTGGTACGAAATCCTCTTCGGCATCCCCGTATGTGCAAGTTTTGGAATCTAGTGAGCCGCTTGTGCCTACGGTTTCTGTGTCTCCGTTTGTGCAAGTGTTGGACTCAAGTGAGCCGCTTGTACACGGAGTCCCGTCTTAGTCGAGCGTCCATGACGCTTGCGTAGGGCTCGAGGCTACAGTCTCCCCAACCTACACCGAGTCGGTGGCATTTACGATGCCACCATCCCCTGTGCCTGGCTATTCTACTGCTACGGATGATGATGCTGATGTAAGTACTTATTTAATTTTCATCTATATTGTTTATGAAGTTAGGTTAAATAAGGTTAGGTTTGAAAATGTTAGGTTTGAAAGAGTTAGGTTTAAAATAGTTAGGTTTGAAATAGTTAGGTTTGAAATAGTTAGGTTTGAAATAGTTAGGTTTGAAAAAGTTAGGTTCGAAAGGTTAGGTTTAATATGGTTAGGCTAGGTTTTCTTGATTTTCCTTGAATCCACATCATTATGGGGCTTGAAAGCAACAGGTTTGTGCTTAATTAGCTGTAGTTAATATATGAAATACTAAATTTTCTAAATACTAGTTTGAAACACTAAAACCCAACAACTTCTGGGCAGAACCGACTCGGATAGGTTAGGTTAGAAGGCTAAGGCGGGAGCTCGCTCCCGCCTTAGCCTTCGAGGGGTTTTTTTTTTACATCCCTTGAAAAAACTATGCGAAACAATTTGATTGTAAAATTAAAAAGGCCACATATACATTTTATTTATTTATTTATTATTTATATTATACGTGCATTATATTTTTTGATTTATATATGTGTTATATCTTAGGTGTCATGTACATTATACACTTTAATTGTTATATCAATTGATATTATATATTAATAACGTTATATTTTATGGAAATAGTGTTACTAAGGGCCGGAGCAGTTGCAAATCACTTCCTGTCCCTGAGCCACTCTGTCCCGGAGTCACTTTCTGTTCCGGAGTCACTTTCTGTCCCGGAGTCCGACGCTGAGGTCGAAGGTTTGCGGAGTAGGCCCGTAGGCCAGCGAGCGCAAAGAGGCCTGGAGCGACGCGAGTGGGGGGAGGTGGCGAGCGTAGCGAGCCGGCGACGTCCCGAGCTAGCGTAGGGACTCGTGCGTGAGCGGCCGGAGGGCCGACGAAGCAAGCCTTCGGGCGAAGCCCGCGCCTCCCCCCCCTCCCCCCCCTCCCCCCCCTCCCCCTACCCCGCACCTCACCCCCTTTCATCCCCTTCTCCCCCTTTCTCTCCTCTATGCCCAGGTGAAAAAGTAATTTTTTCCTGCTTGTTTCAGTTAGTTGATGGTTACATTCACAGAAAAGTGAATCACAGTGATCCTGAAAACAAGTTTGTGGCACCAGATGGGACACACACACACAGCGAATTGAGAGTCACTGGAGAGGGTTAAAAAGGGGCTTCCACAAAGATAATTATAAACGTGATTTCACAAATTGGCTCATCGAATTTTCACGGAGGAGACGAGTTACATTTAACCATTTAGACCCGTTTGAGGAATTAATTAAAAGTATAAAATATGTCTATAATGTAAATACAACACAAACATAATAGGTTTATTTAGGTTAGGTTTTTATATATATATATATATATATATATATATATATATATATATATATATATATATATAATGTATATATATTAACCTAACCTAACCTAACCGAACCTAACCGAACCTAACCTAACCTAACCTAACCTAACCTAACCTAACCTAACCTAACCTAACCTAACTTATTATGTTTGTGTTGTATATTAGATATGTGTATATAATAAAGTGTTAAAAAGTGTATTCTGTTGTTTTTTTGACATTATATGACCTTGACCACCAATTTATGACCTTGACCCCCACTTTTTGTCATTTTACGACATTGACCAGTTTTTTTTTGTCATTTTATGACCTTGACCATAACTTTTTGACCTTGACCACCAATTTATGACCTTGACCCCCACTTTTTGACTTTTTTATGACCTTGACTACCCTTTTCCGCGTTCATTTTTCCCCACCCTAATACTCCCACATCCCACCGGGTCCCGAATGTTTGAAATGGCGTAGCTTTTTTTGTATGCTTTTCCGCATTTTCTCGTTTTCAAAATTACATTATAGACACTATTCTACATCCAAAAAAAAATAGTAGGTACTTATAATCAATGACACATATTGTACAGTCCTTCCCTATAATGAATTACCTGCATGTTACATTTACAAGGTTATCTTTAGAATAATATCTTTTAAACGGGCCAATTGATTTTCATGAAACCTAGCTAAAAACAGCTTTAGAAAACCTTCTTTCAACTAAAAAAACACATCCAGATGCGTTCATCCGTTTAAGAGATACGGTGCCACAAACAGACACACAGACAGGAATACACAGACACACACACACACAAACCCCCCTTTTTGAGTCGGGCGGTTAGCAAAGTGTCAAACGTTGTCAAAATACCTCAAAATCATCCCAAGAGGCAGCTTATTGAGAATGTACTAGGCAATCAAATATTGTATTAATTCTCGAGTACATATGTTTACGACAACTAATGTTATCACAAATACGAGAAGTTGGGTGACGAACTGTTAACGAAATAGGGATGACATCATGGAACCACTATTCGACAATAATGATGTAGGCATAGAGCTTCATGGCAAAGTTGTCCTTCAAGTATGCGTTGTTTTTTTACTTAGTTGTAAAATACATGAGTAATAATAAAAGGTTATCGCATTACCAATTCTATTGGTATTTATCTAATAAAATAGGCTCCGTGAACTCGATTTCAACATCTTGTTTGTATGGAATATTGAAAGCCTGGCTCGGAATTAAATTCATTCACCATAACCAACTTATTTGTTTTTAACACCAATGTCAAGGATAAATTAGTTATTTATATCACAGTAAGTATTACCTCATCCTTTTTAATCACGATTAACAAATATTCACCTGTTTTTTAAGTGTCGTGTAATTATGTAAATTTTCTAACCATGCACCTCCCACACCGCAGTGTTTTTACGACCCTCATATCACAATACTGGCCAATTGTTGTACGCACAGATGTGCGTCTTGAATCTTAAATTATTGTCCTTGGAAGATTCCAAGGACAATAATTTAAGATTAGGCATAATGTCTCCGGTCCGTCCGTTTTCCCAGTGTGGTACCATAAAACTAAAAAAACTGGGAAACCCAGGTAGACCACAATCACTGGACAATGCTGGACGCATATTAAGTTAAAAGTATAGTTATCGCCCCTTTGTTTGCTCCTGATCCATGGCATCAACATTCAACAACATTCATCATTATCATCAACAACAACAGCAGCAACTTGACGAAGTGTCTAACACTAGGTACATAATATAAACCGCTGATAGTTCTGTTCCTACGTACCTAAACCCAATAAAAACCTTATCAATTTTTAACCACTCACACTAGCAAATATAGGTAAGGTAATATAATATGTATTCAACAAGTCTGTACACAAACTATATTTTCATAATATGTATTATGCAATAAATAATAACCTAGGGTGTCCTAGGTTATTATTTGTTCATCTAAATAATTGTTGCATCTTAATCGGTCGGGGAATCGATGTATTGTTGATTTGCTGTGTCACAAAATCGATGGGCAACAGATTTATATATATGTAAATATTTCTGCTAAATTGATGTGTTGAAATTTTACATGCGAACACAGAACAGCAAGGTATTTTCCTGGTTGAAGCTTACTACTCTTTGAAGATGACATTGATAATGTTAGGTAATAGACTAAAGAGGTAGTTTAAGTAAACGTTTAAGAACATTTACCAATCTTATTCCTCGGTGGAACTGCAGAGTCCGCGCTGCGTAAGGTTACTTCTAGTAATATATTCTTTAAGATACCAGCAAACATTATTTCGGACTACATATATATTATGCTACCAGAAACTAGGCCCTGCCCTGATTTAAAGTGGTGCGAAAAGTACAGGTGCCTCATGGCATGTTAGACCGGTTTTCAAAAGTAATTTGTGCCGAAGGGCATGGATTACTTGGAGTCAATCCGTTGCCTTGATCCGCGCATTATTTTTTGGCAACATTTGTACAATGCGGCTAACCTAACCTAACCTAACCTAAGCACAGACACACTGAATGATGTTTACTACCTTATATCTAATACCCCAGCTGATTAGAACTCGTTTCTTTTCTAGATAATATATCATCTTTCATCGTTGTCGTCTCTCGGGGTAGCTTTTTTTATAATACTTCATTGATTTTCTTTTAGCAATAAATCACGTTAAATGTGCGTTAAATCGTCACTCCTTAACAATCAAACACTCTCTCGCCTTTATTAAGGATACCAAAATGGAATGAGGACTCTCGGAGTAGGGACGCATGGAAATATTTTTTTGACATCATAACCATTCAATTAGAGTATTTACAATAGGTAACACAGAGATCCCACGCACAACCAACGACTCAATCACAACAGAATCACCTCTTGGTTTACGTAATATCCTAAACAATTCGGCCTTCGCGGAGCTTTGATGTTAGTTCTCTAATTAATATGTACCGGTAAAGAATGGCGAACATTGAGACTCTATTAGCCAGTGAGTCGTTACTGCGAAATACAGGGTGATCAATTCAAATGAGCATAGGTACTGGTCATTGGATTAGCTAGTCCGAAACGAAAAGAGATAGAGAAATTTATTTAGATTAAGAGTATTGTGAAGCGCCGCTAAAATCGCTTACTTGTCAAA
Organism: Acleris sparsana; assembly: GCA_923062465.1. Lineage (NCBI taxonomy): Eukaryota > Metazoa > Arthropoda > Insecta > Lepidoptera > Tortricidae > Acleris > Acleris sparsana. The sequence goes on along the minus strand of OV281291.1, from coordinate 12,811,804 downwards.
AAAAACCATACAAATTTATTTAGCTCCGGGCGAAAACGTTTCTCACCCCTATATCAAGTCCGATTTTCACGATTTTTGAATATGTTGTAGTTATTATAAAGACCCATACTATCCGAAAAATTAAGTGCCAAGTTGGGTCATAAATCATCGGAATTATGCTATCACTTTTGCACCTGCACGGGCCTATGGAGTAGGCCGTGCAACAATAGTGCAGGTAGCGGTAGGCACAAAAAGGAACTGACGTTTATTACCCGACTCGCCACGTTGAGTTTTTTGTTTTTTAAATTTGTTTTGTCTAAGAAATATTTACTTAGAAAGAAAAACGTAGACATAGTTTTTCATGATATCTATAACATTAAAAAATCGTAAACATCGGACGAGTATCAAGGGGAGAGAATCATTTTCGCATTTTGTATGGAGATTTTTAGCTTCACAATCGTCTTAAATACTCTAAAATAGTATTACTCTACTTTTTTATAATATTTTTTGCTATTGTTTATGTTCATTTTATTTTAACATATTCTATGTCAATTTCTGAAATCATCATTACGCATTAGCAAGGATTTACACCTAATCTCGGTCGCGAAACTTAATTCTCAAAATCAATAACATTGATTCCAAGAAAATATGTTTCCTTTTCCTCCTATAGTTTTGAACTTCCCCATACTAATCCAGATGGATTCAACCTGTATAATGATGCCTCCGCTAATTCGGCGCGTAGCGCGCAAGTACTCGCCTTGACTTATATTTTAAGTCTTACTTATAAGTGATATCTGATATACTAGTGTTTCCGTCCCACCCCACTTCTTCATTTGACTCGACTACCCAAAAAGGCAGGTAATGTTATTTGGGTGTTTGTTTTTATCCATGTTTCGTTGTAACACGCTGCTGTAGGCTGAACGCGTCGACACGGTGCGCGGTATCTTTAGATTGATATTGACCCAAGGAGTGTTTTAGGCTATAATAGAACCTCCTCAGTCCTCATGCTGCAGGGGTAGTCGGGATATGAAAGCTCCCGTTTTTGTTGAGACTTTTTAGAGTTCCGTATTAATCTAACTAGCTTAGAAATTTTATAGTTTATGCATGTAATATTTCTTCTTTGTAAAGATCTTTAAACCGAATGCCATCTGTAGTCGTCTCTTAAAACTCCCAAGCCAATCAGAGAAATAGTAACTGGCCTCGAGCTACCGCTCGGCTGCGACTTGCGACAGTCTCGTATTTTGTAGTTCGAGCAGTTTTCAACAGATGGCAGTGGCGGTGCGCTCAATTTAGTAAACAAAATATACTTGGGAGCAAAGAAATCGAGCCACTTAGTATTGAATTTCTATAGAAAGTGGCTCGATGTCTTTGCTCCCAATTATATATCAAAGTATAAAAAGGAAGAAAAAATATTATTTTCATCACACTTGCTCGTAAATGGTGTTATTCCATGCCTGTATACAGAAGGACAATGGCCTAAATTGTTCCCGCGGGAATTATGGCGAGTTTGTCATCCCTAGGGAGTAAGAGTTTCTTTTTAAAATTTGCAACTCTTTCGTACATCATTTCTGACTATGGAGGTTTAATTTTCAGCCAAAAATTAAATCGGTTTCTAATTTCATCTTTAAAAATTAGCTATAGACTAACTTACATTACACAAAACCTATACGCTTCATTAAACTTCATTATTTTTATACCTATTTCAAGTTTATATCAACATTTATCATTAATTTTAGTAATTATACATTTTTATCAAATTGGCTAAATTTGGCTCGAATCCAGGTCGAAACTAAACGCAGTTATTATCTGTGGTAGAGGTCACAAAAAAAATATCGTTTCCATTTACGTTCCCGTTCGTCAAAAGTTATTTCTTTATATTTTGCAGAGTTAACGTGTTTTCTCTTTGTTTTTTTTCCTCGCAAATGTGATGAAAACCATTGTGTGTATCACAGGCAGTAAGGGGATTACTAACTCGAGTCATTAAAAGCCCTCCGCCTTCGGCGTCGGGCTTCTAACACTCTCGTTAGTAATTCCCTTCATACTACCCTTGATGCACAATGTACTATTATGAATTACGTTTCTAGCGACATCTATATATATTATTTTTTGCGTAAATATAGGCGTTCAATTGAACCAAGCTCGTTCACTGGGGCCTTACTGGGGCGCACCACCCATAGTTCTATAAAATTGTCACGGCGCAAATCACCAACAAACGTCAATCAAAACAAAAGTTCGAAAATATGTAGACATGACTCGACCCTGGGAATCTATTCAAGACGGTAAAGCAAGCTCTTATTTCATCATGTCAGCCGAAAGACGTCCACTGCTGGACATAGGACTCCCCCAAGGCTTTCCACTCAGACCGGTCTTGTGCTTTTCGCATCCACCGCGGTCCCGCGATCCTGACGAGGTCGTCACTCCATCTTGTTGGAGGCCTACCTACAGCTCGTCGTCCGGTCCGCTGACGCCACTCCAGAATATTCTGACCCCATCGGCCATCAGTCCTGCGAGCAATGTGCCCCGCCCACTGCCACTTCAGTTTAGCTATTCTTAGGGCTATGTCGGTAACCTTATTTCTACTGCGGATATCATCATTTCTGGTTCTATTACGCAGAGAAACCCCTAGCATAGCCCTCTCCATAGCTCTTATTTACTTGGCAATAATAGCGGCCGAGTTAAAAACAATACCTTAGCACGTTAAAGACAATGTAGTGTTCCCGTGTTGAATAGAGGCCCTCGGTAAAAACCATATCGTGTTTGATGTTATCGTATTGTCACCGTTTTGATAGCTTTTATTTACTTGACAGTAATGGCGGATGACGTCAAAACAATACCATAACAGGTGAAAGACGATAATATGTTTATTACCGCCTCGGGAATAGAGGCCCTGAACTTGAAATTGTGCGCCCATATTTTTGGAACTTCGGGATGCTACCATTTCATATGTATTTTTGCAGCTGAATTTACTTGACTCTATAATGAATGAAAAACGTCAGCAGTGACCATCACTTCATTTTAAGCGAACATATATAGGACTATATGGTAAAATCCATATTGTCTTTGAGTAATTATCGTATTGTCAACGTTTAGATAACTCCATTAGCTCTTATTTCCTTGAAAGTGATGGCGGCCGAGCTAAAAGCAATACTATAAATCGTCAAAGACAATACATATGGTTTTTACCACCCAGAATAAGACCCTGGAATGGTCGTGTTTATCATTATCAATAAGGATAAACGTGGATAAAATATCACTTTCTGACCATTCTGTAAGTGAGAGTGACGGATATTTTATCCACAGCGATAAAACGTTGAAATAAAAACGCCTATAAACTAAAATAACGCTTATATTTATCAAAACTTTCTCTATTCAGGCTTTGTACCTAGACCGGCTGCTGCTATCGTCTTTCTGCACGGAGCACACCGACAGCATCGCGTCGACGGCGAGCAGCACCGCGTTGGCGAGCGCGACGATCGCCGCGGCGCGCGAATGCGACTTGCGCGTGCACTCGGGCACGCCGTGCCAGGAGTTCAGCGTCATCCAGCCGCACGCGCCGAACAGCATGGCCCCCGTGCCCGACCAGATGGCGTCCACGTACGCGTCCGCCGCCGCCGACACCGCCTCACCTACACACCGGTCACGGAAAATATCATACATATTTAACTACACAGCCGGCGCGGCGTGCAACATCTCCCACTATCCTTATTTTCCTCGTCTTTACATCGACCGAAAGGAACAATAATCGTTTGCGTATAGATTGTGTCGGACGTCCGAAGTTCGGGCGGCAAAAGCAAGTGAGGCTACCGTGACCGAGGTGTATATGTTTTGTATACGTACCTAAGGGGCCACCAACTTGAATCTGCCATTTACTTATAAACGTGGACAAAATATCTGCCACTTTCTGAACAGTATGTAAGTGCGTGAATGACGGATGCTTTATACACTGCGATAAAGGCAACCATAATACAGGCTCTGCACATATTTTGGCTTTGTTTGGGATTTGATTCAGAATAACTAACTGTTCGAGGAGTCCGCCATTGCAACCAGCAGATTGCCTATCGGGGCCTATCAACTTCTGAACCAATTGTAAGTAGGTACAAAATTAACCGTGTTTGTTTTAAGACGATGAAATGTCTGGAAATATACACTTTTCATAAACTGGGCCATAAGAGTCTCCGACCAAAGGATCTGCAGTCATAGTGCCCGCCATCTGGCCTAAATGATTTATTATAATTAAAAATACACAGTACTAGAGCTTAAATTGAACTGCATCAAAACCGGGCGAGCTTTTGACACAGCGTTAGGATATTTTGAAACACCCGATATTTCTCCTTACCAGAACTTAATGTCAAAAATTTGTTCTGATTATGATGTAGGTACTCTTTTCCAAATTATTACAAAGCCACTCAAGTCGCATTTATACAAACATATAAAAGCTGAATCACTTCACTCCGCATTCAAGTTTTTCTATTAAAGAGTTCATATTATGTTAGCAACTATTAAATTATACCTTAATCATACGCTGGTGGTTTCATCGTCAAACTCCTCAGAGTCCAAGTAGGCCAGACTACAGTCGAGAAACATGAGGACCGCAGTGAACACGGAAAAGGAGCCGGCGAGGATCGCTGCCAGGTGGTCCCCGGTGCGGGGGAGCAGCGACTTGTGCAGCCTCGCGCTCAGCAGCATCCCCCCGGTTATCGCGAACATCCCCGTGCCCAGAATGCCAAAGTACAAGTCCTGGACCAGATCCAGCGGCGCTAACAACATCTCTCCTAAAATATTTTTCGCTATTATAATACGCAGTCAAGAGAACGGTGTAGCTTTTCGACTGGGGCAACACATTATAATTTGTATAAATGCGACTTGACTTCTAGTAAAGGTTCTGGAGTTACAGAATTGATTCATTCAACATAATTCTCATCATGTTTTTAACATCAATAAAGAACAGATATGACATGGGTACATTATAATTGAATGAGTTTCCGACATTATACTTTGTATTATTTACTCTTGCAGCTTCCAACTGTTTGCGTTTGTATAATCATAAATCCCAAAGCACGCAAAGGAACGTCACGGGTTAACGCATTCACTGTCGGCATTGTTTTCCAAATTTTTCCCAGGTACACCGCATGTTTTGTTTAATACAAAGCTCTTATACCGTAAGAACGCACATACGAGTTCAAGGCACTGGGTAAAAGCAAGGAGAACGCTGACATGCGTTGCCAGCAGTGAATGCATTAAATTAAATACCTACAGCCAGTAGTTAAATCCACGTACCTATAATCTCTCCGGAGAGTACAATGACGAAACCGACGTAAGTGCCAGAACAGAGAATGAGAGTCGGCACATCTGTCAAATCATAACTGTAGTGGTGTAGTGTCAGACACGCTACTGTGAGCATCTGAAACCGGCATCTAAGTAAATGACAGAGTTTCAGGCATATAAGGCTCCGTTTTAAGATAATGAGCCTTTACCATTTGCCATTATAGAGTTTATGTAAAGGCAATGGAGCCATACTGTGAACCATACATACGAGAATAGCACAAAGAAATGAACGAGCTTTACTGCGTAAGATTTTAAATCCACAAATTGTATCTAAACTCGTCATAATGCAATGTATCGATGAAATATTTTATTGGACTTTCTCATTTTGTATAAACTTTTCTTCAAAAGATTAAGTAGAAAGTAGTCATTATTAGAGAAGGAAATTAGTCTTTAAATGAGACATTAATTTTTCCAAAAAAAAAATAGCGTTAGTAAACCGTCTTGTGTGTCACTTTTCGCTACCCTTTTGTATCACGTTGTTACTTGTAAATACTTACTAATTCCATGAATTTTATTAAACATGTTGGTATTAACATTATTTAAAGTGTATTTGAAATATAAAACGAAAAATATTTTTAATATCAAAATTTTATATCTAACAAAATTGATTAATTTACATGACATCCAAATTTGACAGATGACACAATAGCAAAAGATAGAAAAGCGTTTAGCGTGATGGTGGCCAAACAACTCAAACAAGGTTTTACTACAGCTTTTCATATAGAGGTTGTTCATGAAAAATTTAGTTCACTTGCTAGGTTTTTAAAGATCCAAGCTTATTATTTAAGAATTATCTCCAAAAACTACAAGTACAGTTAAATAATTTTATTAACTGCGGACTTTACATTAAAATTTAAAAGTTAAAGTTAAAACTAAACTTATTTAAAATAAAATAAAATAAGACTAAGCTACTCAAATATTAAAAATTAAACATAAACACCACTATAAAAAGAACACCCCCTCTAGCAGGTCCGCTCGCGGCATGGTCCCTAAGACACTGGCTGCATTACCTCTCTGGATGGCTAGCCCAATCCTTTGGGAAAGGTAAGCGCCAGCTCTAGGGTCTCCGGAGGTATCGATGAGCCGGGATGACAGGGCCTTAATAAAACTTTTCATGTCAGCTGACCAAGGTCCCATTGTTTCCACCGCAAGCGCCACAAATTCGTAATTATTTAATAATGATGAATATTTGCGGCGCTTGTTGGTTTGGGCCTGTTCAGCTGCTGCACCGGCCCGATTACGGGTTGTCTGGACGTGAGAAAGGGCGAATGTATCAACACACGTCGCGTCCCACACCAGTGCCCTACCTAGTTTCCACGGCACCAACGTAGCTCCGTCTGGTCGCTTGCCATCGTCTCTATGCAAACCTGCTGGTTCCAGGACAGCAGGCACAGAGACAGTGGCAAGCGAACGACGGATCAGATCATTAATTGTGCCGTGGCGGTACAAACGGCCAGCACTTCTAAAACATGAAAGGCCATGTCGTCCCAGCTCACTCACTTCCTTTCCGCACGTACAAGTATGAGGTTCACAGATTCTGGCTCCAAGCCGTAAGCTTATTGCAATTCGCAAGCAGCTTGGGTCCAAGACTGTGCCTATATTACGGGAAGGAAGAGCGTGGAGCCAGTGGCCTGATTCGCCTGCTGAGACAGCGAGGAGACGGGCGCGATCTAAATCGTCCGGACTATTTTGTAGAAAAACTTCATAGTCCGAACGGCTTAGAAAAGAGCAAATAATTAAATTTGTGACCCACCTTACTTTCAAACTCAATGACTTTGGCATCTCTAATAACAATGACATCTTCAGGCAGATTTTCGAAATAAACCAACCCTAAATAAAACAAATAAATAGGTAGATGACGAGATACGAAAAGTCACGAAATATACCAGTGACGCGATTGGTTTAAAACGAAACGAATAGAAACCCCAGTTAGCGCAGTGCATCTTGGCAGCGCCCTCTAATTCGATTCGAAATCAGAGAATAGTAATACCTACTGTGCCGCGGTACGGAACTCTCGGTGCGCGAGTCTGACTCACGGATTTTCCCAGCTTAGTCCTGGTACGATTAAGGCAGAAGAACGTGAGACGACAGGTCCGTGTATGGTGTTTCTGGGCAGCAAAATTTAGACAACGCACGCAACAAAGACAGCTCTATAATAGGTCCAACAACGTAAAGACAACAATTCAGATTAAAATGATCAATATCTCCGAAACTAGTAACAATCGCTGCACACACATAGGTGTTAAATCGATAGCTTTTTAGCTGCTCTATCAGCCCTTGGCGGATTAACTTCGGTTTCTGGGACACTCTGTATATTATTATTATCCTCATTAAATATAAATATTGATAACTATAGGCCGCACGCAGAAACTGTTAATGACTATTATGCAAGTCCTTTCTAGTGACGATTTTTCGTACACAAGTTTGAAAAAGGAACGGGGTTAATTGTCTCTAAGATGTTTCTGAGTACGGCAATAAGCAGTTAAATACAAACCTACTATAGTATCTTTAATAGTTCCTGAGATTTTCTATATTTAGACATAAATAGTTTACTTGAGCTACATTATAAAGGAATTATCTATGCAGTAGTCGAGTTAGGGCAGGGCACGGATTGTTATTATTGAGTGAGAGTCGATCGCCGCCGTCGACCTAAAAGTGCTCGGAAATACCGTGATCCACGAAAGTTCAAGGCGCTCCTGCGGTGAATAAGGATGCTGTTCTTATTTCTTTTTCAATAGATTTCGATTGGCCAATCAATGTAAGTGACTTTGCGGAATAGTTTCGCGCCTTAGCTGGTGTTTTGTAGACCTCGGATGCGTACTTAAAGATTGTCTACTTTTGTTAACAATGCTCCATTCTGTTTTTGTCTGCATCTAACCTTCAGAATAATATTAGAAAAAAACCACGAGAAATGGTTCTAATGTACAGAAAGGAGACATATTTTTTGTCTGCCTTGGGTACCTTTTATTTTATCGAAACACCTTTCAACGAATGTATATTACCAATAATTTTCATTTCATCGAGAGGCATTTCTCGCCGTATGAGATATGAGTTTAGTTAAAAAAATGTATTTATAAATCTAACCTAACGTAACCTACGTAATTAATGTTTAAGATATTCTTAGATAGATAATAGCGTTCGATGATATGATACAATTGTTGAAGCGAAATTCGATAAAATGATGGGTTACCGTCTGCCTTGGTTTTTATTCCATTTTGCTTTTAGTCCATCTTCCTTCTTTATCGCATCATATCGTTTGTCGTTATGTACGGTTCCTCGATAATCCCAATAATCCCAATCTATTATGCTATCTTCTTTCAGTGATACTCGTCCCACACATTAGCTCTTAATTGTACAATTTTTGACACCCCGAATAAAAACGTTTTTACATTCTAGGACAAAACAATGAAAAACCGAAGTCGCGAGATGAGATATTACATTTTTAATTTCTCATTCAGCCGCTAGATTAATTTCGAGAGAAAACAGGCAACAAGAGAATTCAGCGACAATGAAATTTGTTTGATGGGATATTTTAGCATTTTTATTAAGGTGAAATTAAAATGGGAACATCATTTTAAATTATTTATACATAAATATGTAAACAGGAACAGCGTAATGCTGTTGTGGCGACCAAGATGAAGTTACTGAGGGAGGAAATTCGCTGTAGGTAACGTACATCGGTATACATACAGCAATATCCAATTCGAGTAATGTCTATGGTTTATCATAGTATTTAACTAGGCCTGCATTCGGTTTCGACTTAAAAACAAGATAATGTTTTTTTGTGTGTGTCTTACTTGACTTCTACGCCAATTGTCAATAGATATTATTTTTATGAGTAGGGTATATCTCAGGAGTGGTCTTGCTTATTTAAATATTATTAAGATCTGGGGTGTTATTATGACGTAACTATGCAGTTCATTTTACGGCGTCCGTAAAGGACAGAGTTATAGCACTTATATAGCTCTGTCATTTTCGCTCAGCTTAAACTGAACTGCATAAGTGCATAGCTATATCACCATAACCCATGAAATCCATGGAAAGTCGCAGTCGGAGTCGCATTGATTTTTAGAGATTTAATTATTGTTTTGTAAAGCGTTCATTTTTTCTATTACTGGCACTATACAGAGAGAGAGTCCCAGGGAGGGGGTTGCGACATGATCGGAAAGTACATTAAATGTTACGACATTTAGGATAGGATATTTTGCTGTATCGAAACATTTTTTTATTTTTTTCAAGTTTGTAATTTTGCATTCTAAGTTTTTTTTCTATTGCTTGCTTTATCTGGGAATCGTACGGACCAATCGTGAACAAAATAAAAGGCCTGTATTTCTATGATGCCAAAGAGTAGGTAATATCTTAAAATAATGCTCCTTTATTTTAAAATACTTATTAAGTAGAATTATTTTTTGCAAAACTACATTTACGAAATATAGGCATTATTTTACATTTGGTCGGTTCAATTCCTAGATGAAAGTAAATTTAAAAAAACTTGAATGCAGTAATACCTGCTTTAAGAAAAACAAATATAAAAAAATATATCATTATCTATAATATACAAAGTACCTACTTTCGTGTCGCATACCCGTGGGACGCCCTGTATGTATTCATGTACTACAGAATACCGGTTCATTTGAAATAGTTTCAATCGCGAGAGGTCAAATGATCGCGCATATCTGGGAAAGTAGAGCAAAGCGATATCGCTTCTTGGTCATCCCGCAGGACTCGAAAAAAGGACGGGACGTCCCAAAACAATCAAATTGTCCCACAAATTTTACGAGCAGCTCCAAATCAATTTCCAAGATTTTATTGTAGCACTGGACATAAAGTAAAGTTGTTATAGTGATAATATTGGCAAATTCGAAAATGACTGGTTTAATTTTATCATTAAACCTTTTTTAATGAGGCAATGAGAAGGCACACGAGCGTACAGGCCACCTGATGGTAAGTAGAACCTGAGACCCGAAACTACAATCTCAAGACTGCAATCCTAAGACTGCAAATTAGTGGCCAACCCTGAAGACTATATAGTAAGCCTCTATCCTAGTCATTTCACCGATTATCTTATCGCCACACCAGAACACAAAAATGCGAACACTGCTGTTTGGCGGTAGGATAAGGGATAAGAAACACAAGGCCCTAATACCACAATCTGATCTTGTATTGCTTACGTTATTGCACTAATAAACATACTACACAATTCTTACAATGGATAGATTAAAACCGCATTGATTGATGCAATAACCAAAACAACCAACAGCACGAGTACATTGCATGATGCAAGCTTTTAGATTATCCTAATACATATGCTCATCAAGGAAAAAATTACAGCCCGTCGCTCGAAGCAATATCTGGCTTGAACTAGTTTGAGACATCTTCATAGAAATTATTTCTTGCAATTCAATTCTGAAGAGCGAACGTTGATTGCATTGTCCGCGCAAATTGATAGAAGCCGAGGTATTGGATTCTCTCTATTTCTATTGAATAACATTTCTAATATCCCATTATTAGGTTTATTTTCAGATACAAGTGTTCAGTAATTATAACAGCTTTGCGCTCAAGAGGTTATTGGATAAAATTTATTATTTGTTCATTTTGACGAGATCTAAGCTAATCTAACATAATCTTTCTTTATCTCGATAGGATTGAGTACGTATCAAGAGAAGGGAATGTTTTGGTAGAGATGCTTTACAGCTCACCAATAGTTTCCTAGCTTACCTACTCGTAGGTAGATACTCAAACTGGCTGCGGAAGAAACTGACACAAGTTTAAATTACCTATTTTAGTTTAGTCTCAGTTCATTCCTTTTTATGTATAACACTAGTTAGACGGAACCGCACTTAGGGATAAGTAATCCTTTTATCAGTATTGTGCGGCCGCTGAAAGTTCATAGTAAGCGTGACACGAACATAAAGTTCCGTTCAACTTTAACTTGCCTAAAAACGTACCGAGGTCGTTTTATGAGCTCAAATCCCGACAAGTTCCAGGCTGAAAGGGACAGATATATGACTTCTATAGCTCTGTCCCTTTCATCCACTGGAACGTCGCAAACTTTAACAGCTTGTAATACAGCCTCTGATCTTGATCGTAAAACCCGCGAATACGGATCACAGTATTGAAGGGATCGAGGCCAATCTCGTTATTGTGTCGGAGGACGAGAAATGTGAACGGTTCACGAATGTTCCGCGCGTCCCCAACCTTGTGTCACGTGACTATCGTATTTTTAGATGAATGGAAACGAGGAAGACTACGCAAAGTGTATTGTTGATCTATAATCGCGTCAGAATGGGGACAGGAATCCACTATTATAGGTCAAAAAGGATACTTGAGATATACACCAGTGACAACTATACTGTCAGTTGCGAATGCAAACGTGATAGCGACAGCCACCCGAAAGCTGTTAAGAAACTGGGAATAAAAATCTCGGATCCAGATATCCTTTAAATTTGAATCGGGGATAATTTACATTTAGTATCTTAAGCAAGAACCACTTGAGACAGGCTCCAGCCAAATTAATTTACGCAATGTTTATGTAATATTTGTCGCATTTTGGTAAAAAGTTATCGTCCTCTTGCCATCATCTGTTCGATAGTGCAATAATTTACAGCGAATATAAAGCGAATCCTCCGCATAAATGGAGAGGCCTTGTAAGAATCAATTTTGTAAACAATAAAAGTATTTTGCAAGCGCTGAGTGCGAACGTTCGGAACAGTATCATTGAGATTGCGTAGCTATTATGCTTTGCCCGTGACTTTGCTCGCGTATATTTATTTATTTCACTAATATAAATTATGCAAGTAGGTTTGCATCTTAGTAACTTTTTGTCTGTTATGTGGAAGCGATTTTGATGATGTTTTCGGTAAAGACAACAAGCCAAATTAGCCAAATTAGTGGTCTTTGAGTTTTGACACAATCCCTGTTCCTGTCCAATAGCTTAAAATTATGACGCATCTTAGCACATTTTGTATTTTCGGAGTGCAAGCGGAATTCAACTTCATGTTGGCATTTGGAGAAAGAATAGGTACTTTCTGTTCAGAAAAGAAAGAAACAAAGAAACAAATAAATAAATATCAGAGGATAGTGTCACACCAATTGACCTAGTCCCAAACTAAGCTCTAGGCTTGTATTATGGGTACTAGACAACGATAAAAATACTTATATACTTATACATAGAAAACCTCCATGACTCAGAAACCAATATTCGTGCTCATCACACAAATATCTGCCCTTACCGGGATTTGAACCCAGGACCGCTAGCTTCGTAGGCAGGGTCACTACCAACTAGGCCAGCGCGTCGTCAAAATTGCACAAGAAAAAAGTACAGAAGGTTCAAATGCGTACGAACTAATTTATAACGCTTTTAGTACTACAATAATAGAAAAGGTTCTTTAGGCTAAGCTTAAAGTAAGTACTTAATTACAGCACTGCGGGTAGGTAACTGTAGAAGTTTCGGCCGAAGTGTGAGGGAATTAGCTACTTACGGGTTTAGTAATTTAAGGTAAGTAACTATTCCGAATTATCTTACTAAAGCTTTTAGGCTAGCAGGTGAAGTAGCCCCAATAGCATTAATATAGTTAGATTTCTACAGTAATCCGATTTAGTAAGGAGTTTAGGTGTGTAATGAAATTGAATTAACAAAGATGCAGAAGATGCCTCGAGAAACAAATATCCGCGGACCAACACAAATGTTAAGTAGTGAGATTAATTGCTCATTTCAGAAATCAGGTTTGTCAAAAACGTTAAAACTTTCCGCTCTCTGTATAAGACCCCAGAGCCTAAACAATATGCATAAAGCTGACGTAAGCGATTTCCAAAAACTGACAAGGGTAGGTATGGAATGGATAAAAGCGGCCGACGCGATTGATAGTCAGCTCACGTCAATCCTGTACATATTGTCAGGTTTCAAACATTTCTAAAGTTGCCTACGCTGCGCTGCCGAATACTTGTTGAAACACGACCATTGTCCCCACGTGAACAGCCTGTATATTTTTATAATACAGTATAAAAATAAATAAATATCAAAAACGCCTACAAACATACACAAATTCTGTGTTATTCCATAATATAATTAAATTACTATATTATACAGTCAGCTTATGAAGCAGCATCCGATGCCAATGTCATTAATACACCAATTACCGTCGAAAATTTTATGCGCACACAATAGTGCACAGGGTGTTCTTTTAAATCGAAGTAACAAAACTAAAATGTTTAAGCTGCTGCTTCGAAACCTACTTATGACGATGACTATAGTCACGGATGTAGCAAATTACCAACCAATAATAGTCATAACTTTTGTACAGTCAACCACTTTATTTATTCAGCCACCGTCGTATAATAGCCGCGTCAGGACACGAGAAAAAATTAATCATTAATTTTTGGGATAAGGCTCCATAGTGGAGCAAATATTTATGATGTTGACCGTACCTTGTCCCCGGATACCCGTAACTATCAAACCAAATTGTCAAAGGTAATAAATGTGACCTTTCTACTCGCTACTCGACTAAACTCTCCGACTGCTATAGCATGCCTTGAGTTTGAAATTCACCAAACACGAAAATGAATTATTTTTGAATTATATCTATGTGTATGATTTTGAACTGAATATTTCCACAGGAAAATACTGTTAATATGATTAACGGTCCTAGTAGAACCAATAAAGACGCGCCTTTTTTCATTTCAATCATTTAATTAAAAAAAACAACGTGTCATAGGTACCTACGTACGTGTAAAAAGTAGTTGGCTGGAAAATTGGAATACGTTATTGGGTTGTCCTTATGGACATGCAAAAAAATATTCTTATCTTTTGGGTTCGTTGCTTAAAAGGATGGCTATTTAGAAGGGTGAATTTTCGAGACCGTTGTTTTTTCGTAATTTCGGTGGCGCATTTTTTTTTTCATATTACGGTAATAATGTATATATGTCCAGAAAGATATTCTAATTGTATTTAAAATACTGTATGAGGCACCCTTCTAAAGCCATTATTTTGGTTAAATACTATTTTTAATTTTTTTCGCGCCACCGAAAATTACAACGGTACCACCGAAATTACATCATAAATTTGTTTAAAAATAAGTAATGAACATATACGTTTAAAAGTCTTTTAAAACATGTAATTAAAATTAAATTAAGCTTCAGCATGATTTTAAATATTTTGTTTATTGAAATAATTGAAACAACAAAATTAAATACAATCATTTATTAATTCTCAATAAAAAAACCATTTTTATAATAAAGCACAATGTTAAAACATTATATTACTTTTAAGTAAAACTTATGTTATAAACTCTAGAATAATAATCAAAAACTTACATGCAAAATCAGTCTTTACAACAATACTGTTTTTTAGAAATTAAATAATATTCTCAAAACTTTAAAAAAATTATAAAACTTCTTATATAATTATAAATAAAAAAAAATAATTATAAAACTACAATTCATTAGTCCACTCAAGAAGCATTTATACTAAATCTATGATACTGTTTTTAACCAAATCCCATATAAAAATAACAAATAAAGCTTGATTGGTAATTTCGGTGGGGCATTTGTAATTTCGGTGGACAAAAACGCCACCAAAATTACGCCACCAAAATTACGGCAAAAAAGGTTTTTAAAGATATCTGCTGTTCTATATACTTTATTAAAACATGCATTACAGGTTGAATTAAGCCCGTAAAGGTTCTATATATATTAAAAGATGAACTAAAATATACTTATTTAACGTACATAAACCACGCGCCACCGATGTTACTTTACAGGGTACCAAAATACATCGCGAAAAAGACTTACCTCGCTAGCTCTAATATCAACACAGATCCACGTCCACTCGATTCGATCGCGAACGCACAACTAACGGTCTCTTTAATAGAAAAACAAACATGGCGGTGAGTCGCTAGACGAATGAGATATTAGCAGGTATTTACGAGTCGTTTCGTGAGTGGTCGGCGCGGGACAAAGACAAAGCGGTCTGCCTAGTTTTAGATATTAATATTTTTGTATTATTAGACAAATATTAAAAAGCGTCAACAAATAATCTTTCCAATGATGTATAATACTGTTTAAAATGTTGCGTGCACACAAAGTTACGCGAGCTTGTTTGGACAAAACTGGAAGTGTGACATACCTCAGAGTGATCATATTCACATTATTTTGAAAGTTCAATATTTTTTTTCTGAGAATTGGTTTACATTTGCATGATAATTATGTATGGCCTCGTAATATGACATTGTATAGGATGTAAAACCATTTTTTTTATTTTTTTTTATTTGTTGTTTTCCGCATTACACAAGTGTGACACCCAAAAATGCCTGTTTGAAAATTCACCCAGAAACGGTTTTTTTTTAAATACATTTTAATAAGTTTTTTTTCCTTGTTACTGAATATTTATTACGTATATTTGGTTTTTTTTCTTTCCTTAAATAGGATGTTTTGTCTTAATTGCAAACTTTTTATTTGGCTGACTCTTCTTCAAGTTACTGCACCTGACTCATATGATTCGAACTTGTGACCTCGTCGTAATGTTGTGGAAGACTATACCTAGTGAATGTAGGTACTCTTGTCATTACGAATAATGAGGAAACGTATTAATTGTAAAAATTGCCCGAAATCCTTATTGTTATGCAAGACAATATTTTATGACCAATAGTTTTGTAAATATTTACATTCTTCCGAAATAACAATGCTTGCTAATGCTAATGTATGTAGGTATTGTCGGTACACCCGTCAAAAGTAATAATAGACATTTATTCATAAACATGTACCCTTCTACTTCGTCGTCCTTTTTTTAATATCAAAATCAAGTTAATTACAAATATAAATACTTATAATATATTCAATAGGTGAATGCCACAGGTATCCTATGGTAAAATCCTATGTGCTTAATCCAATTAGTTTACCAAGTTACATTTGTTCTATTCCGCAATATCCGCTCTTTTCGAACACCATGTACCTATCTAAAATTCCGATCTATTGTTTTAACGCCCAGCGGCTGCAGCACAAAGTTTGCCTAAAAAAGGTGTTCTACATCCTTACAGGGTGTTCCAATGTTCCTAAGCTCGAGGCGTTCGGATGCACCGGCCGATATCGGCACGCACAAGGTGAGGCAACCGAGAAAGGGCAAATCCGAGCAATATAAAACGAGGCACACCAATGCAGGTAGTATTCCGCAAACAGCTGAACATCGGAGAACTGGCTCAGCACCAAATTATTGTGCTCCAATTATGACCACTGCTCTGGTGAGTGGCTCCTTTGTAACCCCGCAACGTATCGATCGGATCGTGCTATTGTTTCGAACTAGGTCGTTTCCTGTAGGAGTATCATCAAGTTGAAAATAGGTTTTGTATTCGTGCTGCGATTCAAAATTAATGGACCACAAAAAATATGCAAATCCTTCAATTAACGTAACACAATAGTGGGATTTCAAGTCTTATCGGGATGGGAAGTCCGTTCAATATCACGCGCAATTGTTTTGGTTTGCATCCAAACCAACATTATCTTTTAATAATAGCGTTATATAAACTTTTTAATTAATTAGTGGTTATGGTGTTACAGTTTACATTATCTTGCGCGGCGCTGATGGCCGTGGCGTGCTGCGGGCGCTTGGAGCAGCAATACCTTCCCCCTCATGTTGGCAATGGGGGTGGAGGCTTCGGCTCCCATGGCGGATCCAGCTCATTCGGGAGCTCCAGTGGGTCGTTTTCAAGCTCCAGTGGCTCGTTCAATTCGTTTGGAGGCTCTAGTGGTGGATTTGGGGGTTCAAGTGCTGGCGCCAAGATCCCGATTATCAAATACGACAATGTGAACAACGGTGACGGCAGCTACCGTTTCAAGTAAGGAATGCGTGTTTGAACTGCCCTTGTTATACAGTAATCTATTGCTGTGGAATTTAGTAGGTACTTACTTAGCATAATTTGATGTTTGAATTTAGCTGCACCTTGCTTATTCTAAGCTAACAAAAGTTAAACCCATGTAATATTACAGTTTACTCCAACAGATAATCAATCGATCCTCTTTAAAGTAGGCATACATACTTACCGACTCGCTATTTTTTTCCCATATTTTTTGCCCCTCTGAATTTACCTACATACAACATTATAATCTTTAATCTTTATTTTACTAGGTCAAGGTCTTACTTATATTTTATATCTGCCATCAACAGCTACGAGACCGGCAACGGCATCTCCGCGCACGAGAGCGGGGCCCCCAATGCGCGCGGCCCCGAGGGCCCGGCCGTGACGTCACAGGGGGCCTTCTCTTACCGCGCCCCAGACGGCCAACAGATCTCCATCTCCTACACCGCTGACGAGAACGGTTTCCACCCCGTCGGATCCCATCTCCCCACCCCTCCCCCCATTCCTGACGCGATCCTGCAGTCCATTGAGTTCAACAAGCGCAACCCGTCCTCGTAAGTCGACTCAAACTGATTTTGCTCTGTTATTAATTTAGGAACATATATTGAACTTATGTAATATTGATTGAGTTCGTTTTTATGGCCATTCTGGTACCTGGTTCGTATATTGGAAAAATCTTGAAATTCCCAATTATGTGACGTTTCTTTTTCCAAAACCTATTAATGTTCAAATGTTAACTCAATGTTGTATCAATTATTTAAGTTAAAACTGTTCGTAAAAACTAACGTTCGGAGATGTATAAATTCGGGAGACAATCAAAACCTACTGGGCCTAGAAGCTTTAGGCTTTAATGGCATTATTATGTTGACCAGTGGATAAGAAACTAGTATAGACAAATGTTATAGGTACTAATATTTTTAAATTTTCAGCGAGGGTGCCTACAATCCCGGCGCAGGCGGCCACGGCGGCAGCTCCGGCGCCGGCGGCTACCACTACTGATCTCACCACCCTCCGACCTCACTCGCCCACCCGCTGTGATACACGACGCCACCCTATTTAATTAGCCTAGGACATAGCTTTATGATGTAAATAAGCAGAGGAATAAAGTATATTGAGTATACGTTTTGGTTTTAGTTCCTATTTATTTATTCATCTGAATGTTGGACCCCTCAGTGTAGGGTTCGCCGTTACCACAAACACTATAAACTATCTCGAAAAAAAAATATGAACGAATTGTCTATTTGTAAAGTTAAATATTTGGTGTTGTCTTAGACGATTTTTAGTAAAGTCCAATGACAATAACAAGTAAGTATACCTGACTGTGATTGTTTTTATGTAAAGGTGAAATAGTAATGATGATATGTTACCTTTAATTAGTTTTAAAAGGTTGATTATATTCATCATCATCCTCGTATTATTATGCTGGGGCGACAGAGACAAAAACCTCTACATTTTCAATGTCAAAAATAGTTTGGAAAAAATTAGCTTTTTGACAAGAGTCGGTCAGTGGTTTTGGGCTTAAAACCACTAAATTTCATAATACCTTATTCACTAATACCCCTAACTTTCAAATATTTATGGGCTTATAATACCTAAATGTCAAATTGTCTCATTCTTAAAATGAACGAAACTCATTATGACTTTGACCTAAAACGTCTTATTCTCTAAATACATAAACTTTAAAATAGATTAAAATGCACAAGAAAGAAATTATACGATATACTAAAAATATTAAATTGTTTTGAAGTTTAGGCATTATGAGACCAAGCTATTTTGAAGTTCGGCCATATTAAGATTCCGGTGTTCTTAGAAAAAGAAATAGGCATTCTTCAGTTTAGGTATTTTGAGGCCAAGAAGTTATCTTGGAATATTGACAAAGAGGTAAATAGTAATTTCCTAGTTAGCCCAAAGCGTATTTTCACCGTAAGTGAAAAATTTTCATCAAAAAATACAATGTTAAATAGAAATTACTTGTTCATAATTTCTATTTGTTATTTGTATAACTTACAATTAACTTATAACTTTGATAATACCTACTCGACTTACGTTGGCCTTCAGGCTACTGTTGATCATAGCAGGAGCAAATAGATGTGTGGGTGATCACTCAGTGATCACAATCATAAGTTTTTCCTCAAAGATTTCATTTTTGGGACACTTTTTTGCTGCCGATTGTACTTTTTTATGCAAAATCTTTATCTGCTTATCAAGACCAAACTATTGAGCCCTAAAACGGTAGATCTACGTCAATAATAGCGGAGATCACGTCGCCACCTTCCGACCCTATCATCAGATCACCTCTTAGATACCATAATATTGCATTGTCATCGGGTTTACATATGTGGACCAAATTTCAGCCCATTCCGTTAACGGGAAGTGGGTCAAATTTAACTTGCCTGATTTGACCCGTACATACATACATGGTATGTACAGACATTGCAAGTTAAATTTAACTGTAAAGCCTAAAATTACTAATGGCAATGTGGATTGCGATGAGCTTCTCTCTAACCTATCTTTCACTGTTCCTACCAAGACCAAAAGCCATCTTCCTCCAATTTCTGTTCCTTACTGTCCGCGTAAATATAGACGTAACACTTTTCTCAGGCGTGCAAGTATTAATTTAAACAAGTTGTCTAAAAAAATGAATTTAGATATTTTCAATAGCAAAATTCCCCGTGTAAGACGTGACTTAACGTGTGACTATTTTAAATAATGTTAATTGGCGGTAAAAATCCATAAAATCTAGTTTGGATTAATTTTGTAACTCTTTTGTCCTTTTTCCTTTTTGCTGCCATTTAGACTTTGTTTTTACTGTGCAGTTTCTGCTTGAGTGATTTCTCGCATGTAATGCTTTCTTTAAGGAAGTGTTTCTCTTTGTTCCTTTCATTATATTCTATTTCTATCTGTGAAAACCTGTAATTGGCTTTATGTGTCTTATGTTATGTTTAAGGTAATTTATCAGCTGTTGGTTTTCCTATAATAAATAAATAAATAAATAAATAAATAAAACAAGTTTTTTTCTTGTAGGTAGTCATAATCTGCTGTAATGGTTATAAGAAATACTTGTGACTTTATTTATTACGACTGATTACGACAAATTAATAATAGTTCATATTTTAATCTTACAAAAATCTTCGTCTCTACGTAAAAAAGTGTTTTTATTGTCAGCGATCTTTATCCATCAGTAAGCCAGCAAAATTAAATGCAGATGGGAAGAACCCGTGATGATGATGATCACGCCACGAATGTATATTCCTCTCCATAATACTTGTTACCAAAAAAAATAAAACATACACCGAAGTAAAATTGAAAAAGAAAGACAGTACTTACTTGTGCACTTGGTAGATTATTATGTACCTATAATAATGTGAACTTAGGCTTCGATATACTTACTTGAATTAGTTACGTGAGCTTCATCGGTTTTATACGATCTTATATTAATTATTCCACAATTATTCTAGTTGATTCCATACAATATTGGCTCTTCGAGGAATGCTATAATATCAAAGCTTTACGGAAATCTTTTTTTCAGTAACCGTTCACAACGTTCAAACTATGTTGTAATACCTTGTTTTGCAAGATAGCAATATTGAAGTTTGAAAATTCGAAGTAAAGCGTAATAATAAATTACATGGGATGACAATTACAAAACTAAAATTACATTTTTAAATCTTATTCTATTTTAAAATTAAAAAGCTATATCTAAAAATGGGCCCTGCGGCATTGTCCCGAAGATGCTGGCAGCAATGTCCTTGGTCCCGTGGAATATAGGATGGGTACTAGTGTGGGATGCAACCTGCGTAGGCACGCTAGCCCCATCACATCTCCACCGGACCTCTAATAGAGCTGGTGCGGCAGCTGAAGCAGCCGAAAGCATAAAGGTAGGCAAATATAGTGGTCTCTGCCCGGAATATACGAGTATGTTTGTTCCATTCGGCGTCGAGACCCTTGGTCTGTGGGGTCCTAGCGCTCAAAGACTCTTCAAAGAAACTTTGAAGAGGTTCATTGACTTCAAGGGAGACCGATGCGCTGGCAGTTTCCTCGCTCAACACATAAGTTAAGCTTAATAATTAGTTTATACTTGTAACGATGGGTTATTCCCACCTACCTGCCTAGAGTTCAGTTTGAGACTAAGTAGGTCAATTTGTATGAGTTTGTCCCTCGATATTTATTATGTGTGTATCAGAGTATCTCTGTGATGTGTATCAGTGTCTGGCTGTAGCATCCCAACATAACACATAATCAGTATTATATTTTGTAACTATCAGTATAATTTTAACTCTCTCACTTTCTTACGCATCGCGTTAAAGAAGATAAAAGCTTCAATTAAACTGTCTGATAGTTTAGCGATGATAAAATGAGCTCCTTATCATGTAAGTACCACAAATCCTTGTTTGATGCGCTATTACTTTATTATTTTCGGCAAATTACCTATATGAGCCAAAAAAAAACTTATATACGCGGGATTTTACGTGACCCATTACCCATTACGCACCGTCTGTCGCAGTTGAAATTGCTCTTTGTAATATAATAATACTCTATAATACGTCAAAATAACAGAAAACCCTCGCCCCTATAGCATGTAAATTTGTAATGTAAGCGATGAAAATAAATACAAGAAGTAAAACTAAGATAAAAATCTAAGAACTCTGATATACTTACTTATCGTAATTTTGCCATAAAATGATTACTTATCTGTTAAGTTTTAAATTAACAATTAGAAAAAATCTCTTTGCAAAATATAGTATAAATAATTTAAATCTAAAGAATTTGACTAAATCATCATATAAATAATGACATCGGAGCTATGTATGAGGATTTGCGGTACTTTTCTACTTAATACAGTGTGTAAATCCAATACGAGCAAATATTTTAACGACGGTTAATATGCATCCTAATTAACATAAAAACATGTGTATCGTTAACCTAAGTTGTAATTTTTTTTTTCATACTAATTAATTCGCCACGCAATGTATTACAAATAACTCAATTAACCTGCAATTAACTGCGACTTAAATCTTCGTTTCAACTGACAAGGTTTCAAGTGGTTCGGGAAAACTCGGTTAGACTCGGGTCACAGTCGTAGTTATGTGTATTTAAAACTTATTTAGAATGAAAAGCAGTGGAAATGCTTTTTATTTTGTTGTTAATTTAATAAAAAACACTTAGTTCATGCACATACTGATTCCTTCACACTTACAGAAATTAAAAAAAAATATCTTCGTTTAATCCTTAGTTGATCCACGATGTTCCAAACTCAGCGATGTAAATCAGGGGAAACCATTGTAAAATCACAAGACAATGTAGATACCTGTTCTCCATAATAATGCAAAATTATAACGTTTTTGTTAATAAAAATCTATCAACAAACAACCAAGGCACACAGCATTGATTGATACTTTAGGTTATGTGACTGACGGCCACTCGTAATGACATAAGGTCAACATTGGCTATACTCACCTGCCCTGCCAAAAGAGTTTTCTATCTTATTGGCACTATGAAAAATATTTTCGTTTCAAGCAGAATTTTTACTAGCTTTTGCCCGCGAGTCTGTCCACGTAGAAATTGTTTATCGCTTATATCGGGATAAAAACTGTCCTATGTGTCATGAGTCATAATAAGTCGATCCGTGGGTGTCGAATTCCTACAAAACCGTTAAACCGTTTTTGCGTGATTGAAACACAAACATCCACGGTACTTTGCCCGAGTTAACTTTGTAACTTCTTTCATTTCTTTTAATCTAATCTTTATTCTACAGAATAATTGTACCGAAGGAAGTTAGACACCTACTTAATTCTTAAAGATTGCTAAGGTCTCTCCGATATACAAATCAGGCACCAAATCTGATCCAGGTAATTACCGACCTATTTCTGTATTACCAGCTATCTCCAAGGTATTTGAAAGGATTATTTATAATCGCCTTGATCAACATCTAAATGACATTAACTTTCTATGTGAACGACAATATGGCTTTCGTGCAAAATCAAACACACTTTCAGCAACAATTGATCTAGTTACTAAAATTAAAACTAATATAGACGCAAAAAAGATCGCACTGGGAATATTTATAGATCTAAAAAAAGCTTTCGATACAGTAAGTCATTCATTATTAATAAAAAAAATAGCTAACACTGGAATAAAAGGAAAAGCAATGGAAATCCTTGCTTCATATCTATCCAATCGCCAACAAATCGTTAAAATCGGAAAATATAAAAGCTCGACTGAAAATATTAGCTGTGGCGTCCCTCAAGGATCGATACTTGGTCCGCTCCTGTTCCTTATATACGTCAACTCTATTAGCCAGCATAAACTACACGGTGAAATAACCTTGTATGCAGACGATACTTGTATTTTTTACTTTGGACATTCTATAACTGATATCATTGAAGCAGCTCAGGAGGATCTAGATTCTTTGCATACATGGTTTCAATATAACTTACTCACGATAAACATCTCTAAAACCTCATACATTATTTTCAAGGCTAAAAATAAAAAAATATATAACCATAAACCACTGTATATTAACAATGTTAAACTAAATCAATCACTGCAGGAAAAATATCTCGGTCTTATATTAGATAGTGACTTGTCATGGAGGGCGCATATTAATAAAACGCGATCCAAACTATCATCCCTATTGGGTTCACTGCGTGGCGTTATCCATTGCTTTCCTCGTCAGGTTCGTTATAATATATACTTCTCACTCGTACAATCTCACCTGCACTATCTCATCGAGGTATGGGGAAATGCCGCTAAATCAAATTTAAAACATCTTCAAACCACCCAAAACAAAATAATCAAACTACTTTTTCATTACGACTTTCTTACTCCGACTAATCGAGTTTATTTGGAAACGAAACTTATGAGTCTAAATCAATTGTACACATATAATACTTGCTTACTTATAAGAAGAATTCTTAAAAAAGACCTACACACTGAAATACAATTTTCTACAAATAGAGAAAAAGGAAAACGAATACTTCGTAATGCTGACAACCTTTATTTACCTCCGCCACGTACAAAATCATTTGGGAATAAAAATATAAAGTATGAAGGAGCACGTATCTACAATAATTTACCTAAAACAATTAAAGAAGCCATCTCCTTCCATAGTTTTAAGAAAAAACTTAAAATTCACATATTAGAAAATATTCCAATCACCTAATTACGGCCCTGCTCGCATTCCAAGTCTGCGTACTGCAGCAATCAATTGTATTTTGCTTCTACCCGTTTTATTTTAAATTTATGCATGTTTTGTTTTATTTTTAAACTCAAATCTGTTATGTTAACGTAGTTTTAACTTTTATATTACCATATGTAGCACAAGTGCTCACTGGAGAAAAGCTGTTATACTTAATTTTAATAAGATCTCAATAAGTGAAATGTAAAAATTTCTTTGAGATGATAATAAATTCTTTAAACCGAATTCAAAGTTTTGCATACTACAATAATAACATTTAAGTACTTAATCCCACTAATCCCACTAATAAATGTAAAAAATTCTCATTCTTTGCCCGTGGTTCTACTGCGTAGTCCTACTGACCAATGATTTCTATTTCAATATCAAATTGACAGGGTTGACGGATCTCCGCTGGCGCGGAGCTCCTATTTCTGGGCGTTTTAGCCCTTCAGGCCAGCTGCAAAACTAACATAGCTTAAACCTAGGTACCTCATATTTATGATACTATTTTCGATCAGTAACGATGATTGAATAAATCGTGACACTGCTGTATTGTGTTATTAGCTATACACAAGCGTAGTTCTTTACCAGTGCAAAGGTTACGACCAGCGACTGTATCGCGGGTTTTGCAACTGTATGGTGATTTCATCGCTGAAAAAGATGCTATGGGTGATCTTCCTAAGGGACATTAAGACCTTTAATGAGTAAATGGCGAACTGGACAATAACGCGAATATCAAATTTAATTTTATTTACAAACATAGGTACTGGTACTCTAAAAAAGATACTGTTGAAATTTTCACTGCCGCCGGTGTACATGCCTGAGATAGCTGTTCTCCACGTGTCGACCGTGTACTTCAATACAGGCTTCACAGCGTCGTTTAATGGAGTCTATGACATGGCTGAGATCGGTCGTTTGTCTCAGTTTTTCAAAAACTTCGGTTATTTTGTTTTTGAGCTGTTCCACCGACGTCCTAGGTTCCGAGTACACCTCGTTCTTAACTGCCCCCCAAAGAAAAAAATCGAGTGGCGTTAAATCGGGAGAACGAGCCGCCCAGCGACGTGGGCCAACCTCCCGAGCCACCTGTCCTCAAACATTGAATTGAGGACATTTCGCACGCGAATTGCCGAGTGAGCCGGAGCACCATCCAGCTGCAGCCATGTCTGCCGGCGTTCTTCTTCGGGCAGCGTTTTAACGTAGTCTGCTAAAGGCCCATTCAGAAGCTGTATAAACTTGTCTGTGTTTAGGTTACCGTCGATAAAAATAGGCCCGATAATACGATTGCCATGAATCGCAGCCCAAACGTTTACAGCCCAACGATACTGGTGCCCAGTTTCTTTTAAATTGTGAGGATTTACCCGTGACCAGTAATGACTGTTACGCTGGTTCCAGACCCCATTCCGTGTGAATGTACTCTCATCAGTCCAGATTATCTTGGCCAAAAAATCGCCGCCTTCTCGATGTTGGCTGAGCAACCACTGACAAAGTGCAATTCGTGGCGGCAAGTCCCTGGAGAGCAAAGCGTGAGCCTTTAAAAATTTGTAAGGATGTTGCTTGTCGCGCTTGAGGATATTGTGCACCACCGTTTGACTCACATTAAAGCGTCGCCCAGCATTCCTGGTACTATCCTCTGGGTTAGACGAAAAATGGAGCAGTATTCGATCTTCTGTTTGAACGGGAACCTCTCGATTCACTGCTGCACCATCAGTTCTTCCGGTCACAGGCAAATCCTCTCGAACTCGCTGTAATGCGTTCACAATCACTCGAGCGCTACTCGGAACTCTGCGATTCGGGAACCGCTCTCTGTACAAACTTAACGCTCTGTTTCCATTTTGTTGAGCTTCACCATATGCTAAAATCATATCACTCAATTCCTGAGCACTAAAATTAGATGGTCGCGGCATTTTAGATTTATGTAACTGTTTTCCAGCATATTTTATGTCATAGTTGGATGCTGTTACGCAAAAATGCGTTATCCCACAATTATTTAGCAATAAAATGTCAACCCACAACAAGAGTTCTAAGGGTTGACACTTTATTGCTAAATACTTGTGGATTGACACATTATTGCGTAACAGCATCCAGTTATCCTTTTTTACTACATGATGGGTTTTCTGTATGCAGTAGTGCAATTCCTCATATCTAAACTGTTTTCATAATAAAGAAGTATGTAGGTAGGTACAATACAACTTCTTCGTCTATGGTCATCTGAATTGATTATGAAATTGTCATTACCACAGGTCATGACTCTTTTGACAGTTACAGTTCTTTGTTGATAAATACCACATTAAATCCGCTAAATTAATACATAATCTGTAAATGCAATATTATCCATTAATAAAACCAAGCCCACAAAAAAGATCATGTCAATAATGTGTGAATAATGTATGTGTGTGATAGATGACACACTGGATACCTAGTAAAGATAAGTAAGTAGTATGTACGACAATTTACGTGCATGGGTGCATTAAATTATGATCGTTTCACGTTAAAATCAATAATAATACAAAATAAAACGTTTTTGTTTAGAGAACAATTCTAATTTTTCACGTTAAATGCCATAATTACGCTAGTTTGGCTGCCGATATACGAAAGGTCTGAAAAAGTTATGCATTATACATTGCTGCTCGATGGGACCTTTAAAAATTAATTGCGCTCTATGTAATAGAGTTATTAACGAAATTCCACATTTACATGACTTGTAGAGCTATAACCTACGTCTAGTTTAAATGTTTGCTCGTATTCCATTTACACACTGTATAGTAAGGCCGCCAAGTCATGCAGTAAGGACTACGTTCCAGATATGCCTAGCAAAAAGAATGAGATTATGAAGCAATCTTCCGTTCAGGGTTTCGCTAAACGTGAATTATCACACCATAACAATTGAACCACGCGGCACGCGTAATGTCATATCGACCGAAAATTGCAAGGTGACTAGATCACGAATACTAACGGGGAAAAAAACAATATAAAAACTTGCAGACATCAGAAGACATCATTCTGTCCTCCGGCTTCAATTGAAGAACAGTTCAAGACTGATAATATTTAATTTAAATATATTCAGTATTCAGCAATGATCTCGCTAAAGGTTTGATACAATAATTCTATTTGGGGTTTCTTGATGGTATAAAGTTCATACCTTGTGTTAATTGTGCTTAAAGCTTTTCATAAAACGTAATTTCATTCACAGTATTGTTGGGAGGGTTGAAATTTACTGGTTTGCAAAAACCTTTTAATCTGTGACACTTTCATTAAACCTCATGAATCGATGTGGTTTGAAGGAAAACACCAACAGTACCTAATTCTATTCTAGTAGTAGCTCATAGTCATTTTATTCCTTTACAGACAATGGTATGTTTCGTGGTGGTGGCGGTGGCCTCTGCGGCCCATTACAGGCCTGCGCACTACGGCGGGGGCTCCGATGGCGGCTTCGGTGGCTACAGCGGCGCCTCGGGCGGCTTCGGCGCCCAAATACCCATCCTAAGCTACGAAAACGTCAACAACGGGGACGGGAATTATAGATACAGGTAAGATTCTTGAAAACTGCTAAAAAAAAACTTATTTTCTTTATCTGTAGAAAAACGTAAATTGACATATTTAAGTAATAGTCGTGTGGCTTTGACCATATTTTTACGTTGTATAGTATTCAAAAACAATTTCGAGGAAATGACTTTACTCACACAAATTGAACTGTCGGATTTTAAACTTTTTTTTTAAATATAGTCATTCGTGTTTTGTCTTTGGTTTTAGTACTAAAACAAACACAATGTCGTAAAGTTTTTACTATTACGGAAAACTATAGCCATTGCAATGCGCAATTATACTTTTAATTGCAGTGAAGTTGGTGGTAAATCGTCTACATAAAAAGTTAACTCAAACTCCAAAACACCATTTATTTTCTTTTAGGAAAGATTAATTATTTAGCTTTTAAAATAAACCTAATATTCCTGCTTCTAAACTTGTACTACTTCGCAATTTCTATTAAAAGTCCAAGTTTTTTTTTTATAAGAGTGGATGGCAAACGAGTATGACATTTGCGTAGAATGCCACACCACTCATAAGTTCATAACCCGCGTTACAATTATAGATACAATTATAATGCATCGCTCATACAGCTCATGTTTATTGAAAATAATCCTCCTCCATGTTGAAACTTCAGTCTAACGAAGTTATCAAACTCAGGGGAGTGTTAGAGAGAGCTAAGCATTACGTGGTACTTAAAAGCGAAAAGTTTTAAAAGCTTCAGTCTTCCGAGAACATACTCGTGTAACTCGTAACATTTCATTTCACATTTGACACGAGTGGAACAACAATATTCTCAAGTGGCACCCACCACATTTAGCAACAGTATTTACATAAAAGTAAGATCATGTTGCCAATTTTACTCCTAATTTATGTCAAACTCTTCAGGCAACCACAGCCTGGCTAGAAGAGTTTTGTTATGGCTATCGTTGTGACTATGGTCACATGGTGATGGTTTTGTTGGTCATCGACCTACTCTTCTTGGTAACTAATAACGTAAAAAATAACGTAACCTTCTTAACTTCTACAATCTTTATTGATTATAAGAGAGAAATAAAATGAAATAATTATATAGATAAACGGTACTTTTGCATAACACATAACGTCATTTTGCTCATACTACTACTTTAAAACACTTCTAAAATTAGCTACTCGTATAGACCCTCATTGTCTGCATCAAGCAGATTTCCGAGACTTCACCAGTTCTTTAAACAAGAGTACCTAGACTACCGTAGAATCCCTTCGGGTGATTGAGCGTCTATCTTTGATACTTCAGCTACGAGACCGGCAACGGCATCTCAGCGCACGAACATGGCGCCCCAAACGCGCCAGGCCCCGAGGGCCCGGCCGTGACGGCGGAGGGAGCCTTCTCTTACCGCGCCCCGGACGGTCAGCAGATCTCCGTGTCCTACACCGCCGATGAGAACGGCTTCCACCCAGTCGGCGCCCATCTGCCCACCCCTCCTCCCATTCCTGAAGCCATTCTGAGGTCGCTGCAGTTTAACAGACAGAACCCTACTTCGTAAGTCTATTTTATAGATAGTCGGAAGGACCAGCTTTGCGTAGAAACAACGCTCCTACTATATCAGTTCGCACAGTTTTTTCAGTTCCATTTATAGTTTACACAAAATGCTAATGTTTTATACTTAGAGAGGAGTACAATCCAAAATGAACATTATAACTACTCTAATTTCGCTCAATTTGGTAAAGAAAAAAGAGTGAGAGGGATGTGTGAAAGATCCGTTTTGTAATATTATGTGATTCAAAATTAACCGTGTTTAATTTTCAGGGATGGTTCTTACAACAATGGACGCTACAACAGCAACAACGGCGGATATCAATACTAAATGAATCAATCAGTGGTTACGTTTTAGGACCAACGACGTCAACGCAACGCTATGAAAGCTTTTTATTTATTTGGAATGTTTGTTCTGTTCATATTTTTTACTTATTAAGTTTGAAAATAAAGTATATTACAAATTTTGGCATAAGTCTAACTTTAATTTACACTCCAGTTGCGAATAATAATACCTTCATTCTTTTTAGAAAAAATGTACTTCTAGTTAAGCAAGGCAATTCAATCCCGCTTTCAAAACCTCATTTCCGCTTTAAATCAAAGAATTAAAGCAATATCAAATAACGTGAAGGGTTAGGTCCAGTTTTCAATAGTTAGAAGGTTACCTCGGTTACTATTTTATGCCGCAGACGGCAGCGGCGCGGCGGCGGGAGGACTAAACTTGGGTAATAGTTTCCTGCAACTTTCATGCAATTCCTACTCGGCTATTCCGTGTTTGAATTTTCGATAAGCGGGAAAGGAACAGCGGAACTGATTAACGGGTCTGGTTTCGAAGAACTGAGTGAGTGTTACGTGAAATTCATATTATTCCAAGAATTAATTATTGGTCGTTAATAAATCATTTTAATTAGCTGTGGCACGGTTGTTGGATTGATTTCAGCGACGTAGGAAGTTAATGATATGTTTCAAACATAAAGAGTAAATGATTTCAGCAAGCATATACTCTACAAAATAATTGGGTTTGGTAAATAAATAAATTGATTTGGCATACATTTTACTAATATAACATAAAAAAGTTGGCCCCTTGTTGGACGCCAATTATGGACAGTGTTTACAGACAGATACATTGTGAAAAACAAGCTAAATGAAAGGTGCCAGTTACCTAGTTTAGGAAATGGTATCCTCTGCTAAACAAAACCGAACGCCTTGGTAAACCCGACTGACCATATTTTACGGGAGCGTTCTTGATTTATGCTTTTCAGTGATATTATAAATATTATAATATACCTGTATTCTGCTAAGATCACGTGGAAGAGATTGTTTTCCAGCGTTAGCTTAAAACTACATCACCGCCATCTATAGGAGGTTCTTTATTTATCTATTTGCAAGTATGCATTTGTATATATGCATACTTACTCTTATTTATTATAAAAAGACACAAGTACAAAGGTGAACCCAATCCCTTCCCTTCCAATCCCTTGAAGGGGATTTCTTCCAGCCAAACTTTTTAGGGAAAAACATACTTAAATAAGAGCCTTGATGACAAAGAAACAGTCATAAATAAAACCAGTAATAATTAATAAATAATAAATAATAAATAAATATCAGGGGACAATGTCACACCAATTGACCTAGTCCCAAACTAAGCTCTAGGCTTGTACTATGGGTACTAGACAACGATATAAATACTTATATAGAGAAATATATACTTAAATACATAGAAAACATCCATGACTCAGAAACAAATATTCTTGCTCATCACACAAATATCTGCCCTTACCGGGATTTGAACCCAGGACCGCTAGCTTCGTAGGCAGGCAATTAAACCGACAACAATTAAAATAGATAAATATACTATCCCAAAACCAATACATTGTATCGCTAAGCAGAACTACAGAACAAAGGCTATTTGCAATTCACTTAGACACGCGACTTCTCATCGCCGTAATAAAAAGGACAGATTGCCACTTTCGCACTGAAAGGAATGCTAAGGTTGATTTAAAAAGTGAAGCGATAGAGATGATTACACATGAATAGACCCTGCATTAGAACTTTTTTTAATTATAATGACTTAAATCCTTAATGCCCTAGCTGACCTAGCTCTTAGATCAAAAGGGAGTACTAGCTTACAATTTAATAGGCGAAGCACTTTCAACCTTCTGGGGCAACCAATAATGTCGTTTGTACAGGTAGTGCTTTCGCATAAGAGCCCACTTACCATCAAGTACCCGTTTGCCTCCTTGCCATATAAAAAAGTATTCTGCTTATTAAAAGTCCTAACGCCTGCTTTATGTTTGCTGCAATGAAACTTAACTAGTAAAGTCTAAGGTTTTGTATTTAATTGTAGGGGCTAGCACATTCCCTGTATAAACCTGCATATTCGAGGTATACAAGTGTAAATGCACCTCATATGAGGTACAGGGTACAACCATAAGATTTTTATTAAAAAAGAAAAGCTTTTTGGAGTGTGTCACATTATGTGGTGCATTTACGGAGTGTGTTACAATTGAAAATATTGACTGACCATTGTGTTTCTGGCAGTGCTACTTTTTCGACAGTGGTCTCTTCTCGGGAACGCTTGTAGAGTCAAAAATGTGAAAATTTGTCCTAATTACAAAATTAATGAAAACACTTTCGTAGCGTGTATGGGTCACGGGTCACGTGCCACCTACATACAGGGTACGCCCAGGGAGCGTGGTAAATATTTAAACGTTATGGGCCCTTATTGTGGTCGCCTTAATCGCGGTGGATAAAGCCTCCTTCACTCTCGCACTTGATTACTGGTCAGAAAGTGACAGATGTTTTATCCAAACGATAGGCCGGATTAATTTTATATCGTTCGCATTATACTTATTGCTGACAAACGCCAACTCCGACTGATTAATAACACTAGCAGTAGATAGATAATTGGATTTGTCCGTTACACCATAGTGACTGCAGTTGGAACCGCGCTATAAAGCTCAGCGGACCTCAGCATCACGACTGTGAAATTGCTCACCTTTCGTTATTAAGGTTATTTACACTTACTAAATACTAAAACACGTAACCCTTACAAGTAGGAACTATTTATGAGTACTATGAGATTGTCAAGAAATCCCTTTTTATCTCAAACTGCTTTAGGTATTGACCTGGAATTAGGTATTAGTTGTGATATTACTGTAAGAAATCTACTAGTATTCCTACGGAAATTTTAATGACGGCTTCTATATTACGTGCGAGTATATAAACCTGGTGAACGTGACCACAGGTAGTACATCGCATTTGAAAGATAAGTATCTAATAAGTTAATAACATACAAAAAGTACCTGCATTGGAGATCGGTAACATAAAACAATAATTTTGCATTGACCGCAACTATAATAGACCCATTGCCATTAGAACATAATAAAACTTCGACCAGAATGTTACAGCATCTACATAATTCACATCGTGGTAGAAAAGCAATTTGAATTTTATTAAGGTTCTGTGGGGCCTAATAAGGCTGCGTTTATCGCGTGATAAAATGTGGATAACACATCCGTCTCTTTCTAACACATATTAGGACGAGAGTGACGGATGTTTTATCCACATTTTGTCACACGTTAAACGCAACCATACTAGGTCCCGCCGGTCTAGGTCACCGCCAAACAGCAGTGTTCGCACTGTTGTGTTCCGGTTTGGGGATAAGACAGCCGGTGTAATGACTAGCATAGAGGCATTCCATCTTAGTCCTCAGGGTTGGCAACGCATTTGCAGTCTTAGTCTTGTAGTCTTGTGAATGCGAATGTCTATGGGTCACAGTTTCCGCTTACCATCAGGTGGCCTGTGTGCTCGTTTGCCTTCTCTGTCATAAAAAAAAAAAAAAGGTCCGCTGTAGTTAAACTTGAAACCCTTAAAGTTTCGCCATGGGCGGTCTGTATGAAAAATGAGTTCAAAAATATTTTGTGATACGTCCAATAAATTTAAACAGAACTTTACGTCACAACAATTTAGGCTGACCTCATCACTTCTTGAGTTAGAGGAGACTCAAATATACACACCTACCTATAGTAAGAAAAATATAATGGAAAATTATCAGTTGTTTTCAGGGTTTGGAAAAATATCTTGTCCAGCGCTATTGTATGTCAGTCTGTAGCTAAATATACCTAGCACCTATTCAATGTTCCATCTCGGAACATCTGACTACCTTATTGGCAGCATCTTTGTCTCTACCTTCGACAGACATTTGAATAAGCCCTATCTCCTACTCCTATTGTTGTTTCATCTGTTGAATAGCATCCTATATTACATAAACACCGTATTGTACGTAGAAACGTAGGAAACGTTTATTTAAATATATGGAAGTGGTTCCGTCGTCACTTAGATTCGATCCAATTTCGTAGTCTGTTTACCAATGTTTATTCAACAAGCAGTAAACATGTATACATACTCTGATAGTTACAAATTATAGTTCATATCCATGTTATCGTGAAACATAAAACCATTCAGATACTTCCAAAATTATGTATGTAAACACGGTATTGTATAAAACGCAAAATCAAAACACAGCTTTTACAAAATAGGGAAGTACTAAGACGAAGTTATTGCTTCAGGGATCTCTTCTATGCAACCTTTGGTTGATTGTGGAAATTGAGAAAAAATACGTAGCATCGAGTAGATATTATTTAAGTACAAAAACAAACTTTACAGAGACTACATAAGCGAAATAAAGCAATGATAATAAAAGTAAAGTAATTAGAATTTGGTCCAAAGGTTACCAACATAGTCTACGTGGTCAGCAGAAAATTTTGAAAATCATTTCTCTTACATGATCAAAAAAAAGCAGTTAACGCACAATGAATATCTTGAAAAAAGGGTCGAAACTTACTAAAAAGCTTAGAATCATATTTTACCAAAATTAAAAAACAACAAATCGATTCAATACAAACATTCAGTTTATTCAATTACGAGTATTTTAAGTTACTTATGAACTACATAAATATCTCATATCACAGTCCATGCATCATGAGGTCACTTGACATTCTTAGTTCGAGAGTCCAGAACAGCGTTTAGAAGCGATAGGAGTTTCGGCCAGCGTTGTAGGCGCCATCATCTCTGGAAAAAAAAACAACATGAAGGCATTATACATAAATATAAATTAAAAGGCCAATCTTACATATATGGATCTATCTTTAATTGTTTCTGTAAGCTCTGTGATTATTCTAACTCTTCACTAAAGCAAAAAAATAATCTGGATTTAGGCTAAGCTCAATTGTCAAAATGTTAGTTTTAAATCTAATTTTGCTGTTAGTTTTAAGACTTAACATTCTCTTGCAAGTGGCCCATCCTTTTAAATTACTTTACATTTGTTGGTTTTCTCAAAACTGAGAGATTTTTAAAACTAACTTAACGTACACGTGCGTCTCTATTTAATGTTCGTTTCTAGCGGCTAGGCGATAAGAGACATATTTACCGGAGGGTTTCATAGTGGGTCAATAATTATTTACCGTAAGGTAAGTTGAAAAATTGGTATGTTTACATTTATTAGCACAAGACTGAAAGCTGTGGATGGTATACTTACGAAGGGTTCTGCCTGTTGAACTCTAGCGACTTCAGAATGGCGTCCGGAATTGGGGGAGGGGTGGGAAGATGGGCACCAACGGGGTGGAAGCCGTTCTCATCGGCGGTGTACGAGAGGGATATCTGCTGGCCGTCCGGGGCGCGGTAAGAGAACGCACCCTCCGCTGTCACCGCTGGGCCTTCCGGACCCTGGGCGCGTGGAGAACCACTCTCTTGCGCTGAGATGCCGTTCGGAGTCTCGTAACTGTAACAAGGCAAACGTTTAGTACAGAACCTAAGTTAGAATAATAGTTTAAAGTGAGGCGTCGCTTTCGTTTGCAATGAATACCTATGTTCTGATAGAGGAATGAATCGCTTGACAACTGACTGAAATGGGTTGATGATGCCTTTAGGAATGAATAGGGTCATGTGAAAAGAGAACACATTTACACTTAAATAAAGTAATTTCTCAATTAAATTTCTTGCACAGGTCTGCACGGATTGAGAATTTGTGACATTGCTACTTTGTTTCAATACTAGTTTGATTCAATATTTGGTAAATTTAAAACTTTTATTTGACCTAGGGTTCAGTGGGTAATCCAGATGGGAGTCATGACATGACATTGAGCCTTATTACAACACTTTATTGTATGTATATATATAAAATCACGTGTTATGAGAGTATTTGGCCCATTTTTAGTTGCCCTTGCAAGGGCAGATCCTAAGCCGTATATACTTTTCTTCATATACCTGAAGCGATAGTTGCCGTCGCCATTGTTGACGTTTTCAAAACGCGTGGCTTCGCCTGTGCCGCCGGTCAGGTGATCCAGGCGGGCTGCGGACACGGCGCCCACGACAGCCAACAACAGTATCTGAGGAACAATGTAACGATCATGGATGGATGGTATGGTAGGATAAGGTATGTACAATTGGCAAAATGGAAATCTGATCCAACATAGAACTGTGTCAGATCGTACCTTTTAAAAAGATCCGCCTCCCTCTCCCTCTATACATACATACCAAATGTTACAGTGCCACAGTTCAATGACGTGTCAGGGTTCCATATGCCCTTTTGGACCTATCTACAAAGAGTAGAGTGTGCGACTAGGCACGTGGGCAGGTCAGTCAGAATAATAATAGACTAAAGCAAGCTATATTATAAACGAAAAAATGTATGTACATGCATGTACTCTCTTTATTGCATAAAAATAAAAATATTACAATGTTGTTATTAAAATATATAATGGTTAAGGATTATACTGAAGTTTATTTAATTAATAAAAAGTTCCAATGGCGAACTTATCAGGGCGAAAGACTTCCACATAAAACCTGCTTAAATAATAAGGGGCACGTTATGACGTTAGCCATTGTTGAAAGTGTTAAGTTCCAGCGCAGCGTCATTTTAAAGTTCTGGATTGGAACGCTATTTTTTTTTTGTAAAAAAGTTAATGCTAGGATATCCTAACAAATATGTTGGTGCGCAAAACCTCACAAAATAATGCAAAATCGAGGTTGCCGCCTAACAATGGTACCTAGATATGATCAAAGTATCGACTATCAAATAAGTTAATTGTTGGTTCTTACCAGTTTCGTCATGGTTGTCAGGAGGTGATGGTGTTGTGTTCGGCGTCGGAACTCGCAGTGCAATCTCCGGGGATGTTCGACATTTTATATCGGTCGGATTTGCCCTTTCGGGAGGTTGCTTCACCTTGCTCGCTATTGTCGATATGCGATGAGCCTAGGTACGAGTCATAACATTTTAGCAGGCTTCCCTTTTGCCTGTTTTAAACTGTTGTAAAATTTATAATAAACTGTACTTTATGAAGAATATAAAAAGTTAAGAGATACTCATTTTAAAATGTAAACGTCATTTTACGATTATCTACAAAGAATTAAGGACGTAGGACAAAGAGGCCAGTTCTGGAACCAATAGGTTATTGGCAATAACGATCCGTTATAAAGATGGGTAGGCCTCAAGTAGTAAATTAAATAAATAAATAAATACACTTTTTATGGAATGTCCAGTAGCCGGGGTTATATAAAGTAGTGTGCCGTTAACATTGCTGACGTATAGATGGTGACCACTTCCCTTTAGGTGCCCCGTCTGCTAGTTTTTCTTTAATGGCTAAAAAAATCGTGGAGGATTATCTCTGACCTTGTTAATGAATATCTCTGACCGTGGTTTTTTTGTCAACACAACTGCTGTAAGAACTGTTGCGCGGCCCAGAACAAGCTTAGTAGGTAAACCTACCAAGTAACGGTTCGCTACCCATTATCCAAGTCCTAAAATAAAGTCATTTAGATAGAACCGCACTTATGGATAAATAATCCTTGTGTTACTATCAGCTTACCTGTTTATATTATTTTATTTATGTCAACTAACTAAGAGAAAATCTCTGCATGCTGCATCCTTCCAGAAGCACTTAAGCAAACTCTACGCAGGCCTCCTGCCAAGCAGTACTGTTTTCGTTTTTATTCTGTTGTCATGACATTTTGATTGTTAAGGAATATGTAATTTTATTTCCGTTATGATTTCTTTTCAAGATTTTTTTTATTCTTACCGCTGGCTCCTGTCACTAAGACACTCATATATTTGCCTGTCTAGGAACGCGCCGGCCGCGGCTCCGCCCTGACACGTCGGTGTAAAGTGCTGTAAACTATCTCACTTTAGCCTCGTCCATCAAATACTGCAACCGACATCCTGAATTTATCTTCTTTACGTAAACGTGCGATTGTAATTAACACAAATCTCTCTGGGCGTGGCAGCTATGCATATAAAGGTCAAATTGGAATTAGTATACAAATCAAAGGTCACTTACCGATATACTACTTAAAGCCGGAATTCCATTGCGGCGCACGTACGCCACGCACGCACAGGCCACACGCGAGAGCCATATGGATCAGTTGACAAAAGGAACATTTAAGAAAAAAAACGAAAAATACATGCTTATGGCTCTTGTCCCACTGCCGGTGAGGAAGCGATTAGCTATCGACTATTTTGTCGCCCAAGAAACGAAATAGTAGATTGTGTCACAAGGGAGCAAAATGAAATATTTAAGGCGAGGGCGTACATTGAATCCTGAACGAAGCGAAGGATTCTACAATTGAATCCCGAGCGTAGCGAGGGATTCTAAAATAGAATCCTGAGCGTATTGAGGGATTCAAGTGTTAACGCCCAAGGTGGAAATAATTTTGCTACCGTGTGACACATACTGCTTTTCACATCACCTATGAGGAAAATAAAAGATCTTAGTGATGAAACAAATTTAATTATTCACACATTCTAGATATGCTGAAATAATCAAATTTAACAACAGGAAATTATCGCACTTAACAACAATTTATCAAATTTGGCAACAAAATGTCCTTGAACAGAAAAGTGCCACTTTGATCCCTCCTAGCGGGGAAGAAAAGTCCCCTTTCCGAGTAGGTGATATGAAAAAAGATATAGTTCTCGTGTCAATAAAAGAGACACATATATTATTAGTAGATAGATCGCTGGCTGTTCACACTGCCGGCGAAAACTCTCTCCAATAGTTGGTCGAAACAAAAGATATAGATTTCGTGTCAATAAAAGAGAAACATGTGTTAATAGTTGACCGCTGGCTCTACTCGCTAAGTGCCTATAGAGGTTTGTCTTCTCAAAAGCGTTATTTTTCTATTCTTTTCATCATTATTTACTAACCGAGAAAAAAAACTGTGTTTGCTACGCCCGCTTTGGACTAGTGGTCGGAATGACGTCATGTTTTCATCATTCGTTTGTAACCGCGTTACGTAGCACTAGCTATGACGTAGAAAAGACCATGTGGCGTTTAAGCACTTTAGCCATTAGCAGATTATTTTATTCTCAGTAAATAATGAAAAAAAGTATGCTTCTGAGACAAATCCATGCACACGTACGTTGCATTGCTCAAAATTTCGTATTCAGCTTGCCTGCTCAAATAGCTTATCAATTGATACTGAAAGCTCTATTCCTGAGGCGTTTATTCCACGATGTTAAACATATTGCTTTTTACATGTAAAGATGCTTTTATTGTTTTTAACTCGGCCACTCTTACTGTCAACCAATAAAAGCTATCGTAATGTTGACGAAATGATAACAGGTCAAAAGCAATATAATTTGCGTCGTAGAATGCAGGCCCGACCGAGTATCTACAAACAGTTTGATACGAAGCGAATAATACCCATGGGTGCGTCCGCCGCGCTGCTATGGAATTCCGGCTTAATACTGGATTTCCATTATATGTACCTTTCCGATAAAAATATTGTATTTCAATAACATCTTTAGCCAAATTCCAAGTAGGATCTACTTATTAATATGATGAATATTGATAATTACTACCTATTATGCAGGCTGTCCCATAAACCGACGAGTGGTATCTTACATAATTAGAATCATTACGAATCAGTGAAGGCTTTAAACTTCGCTGATTCGTGATGATTCTAATTATGTAAGATACCACTGAAAACTTATGAAATAAAACATGAAATTAATAATAAGGCGTAGTTTCATCAATAGCCTAGTTCACCAATCCATATCAGTTCATTCATAGAACCTATTATTAGTATTCCCATCCTTCTTAAATAGTCTTTACACTGACCGGTGGTTGTCCGTGGGAGCATACATCTTTAGTTTGAACTCAGGGACAATCGCCGGTTGGTGTCCCATAACTTTACTAAATTAAACTTGTCTAAAGGGCCTCTGCGTGTTGGCTTCGGCTCCATGTACGCCTTCCAAAGGTCCGGGACTCCCATAGTCCCGTGATTGGTAAAGAATGATAATGTAACCTAAAATGTTTTGCATGTGTCAAAAATATAGTAAGAGTATTAGGTACGTTTACATCATTGACGGCTTTCTGGTGACACACCTACATCGCAGTCATTTACATAGGTAATTGCTTAATTGATCCAAGCGGGTTAGAAATATTTGTTGTCAACTTGCCTGTCACAATAACATTTTCACAAATACATGTTACAAATAAAAAAACATAATCACACATTGGCGATAACTTCACAAATGTTTTCATTTTGGAGAGTGCGAAAGTGAAAGCCGACAAACAATGTCAATTGCTTTGTCTCCTGCCTTTGATCAGCACAAACACATTACTTGACTAGAGTTCTTATATTTAGCTTAAATACCTATATTTATGTATTATTTTTATATAATTTGTCTCACTTATGTAATTGGGGTACAGTAATACCCAAATACACATATGAACATTTACACTGTACCAAATCGTATGTAGGTACTCAATTGGTGTCCGTATAAATAAATAGTTAAATAAATAATAAATAAATATTTAAAGGAACATAGCACCAAAAAAACGTTAAAAAATACTCGACTATTGATTGTTGAAAAATGTTGATTTTGTTTACATGACAATATTCAAATGCGATGCGTATCATATCCAACCAATATTTTTCAGTTCAATAGAAATTGTTTTCCAGTAGTTTCAACTAAAGTGAACCAACGGCTAAAGGTACCAGCAGTGTTTACCAGCCGGCAGACTGCCAATGTTTTCTGTTAGGCAATAAAATATAATGCTAATTTGTACAATCGCAGCAGTGGAAGTTTTCGCACGTCCACGCGCCATCTTGTCTGACGCACGAGGTTTCGAATTAAAGCGACGTATCAAAACAAACAGATCTAATATATATGGTAAACTATTGTAACAACCCCATACACTTACTAGGTGCGGCGGTTTCGATGTAAACAGACGCAAATGTCAGTATTGTCAGTTGCAACTGAACAGTTTAAACTGTCGCTTTGAATAAGGTATTATCGGCTAAATGGAACCCTGAATCACCATAGAACTACGTCACAGTGACATTTGTTCGTATAATTTTTCGATTTGATTTATGACTTATGACGTTACTCAGTTATATGGAAGGTCAGGGTTTATTTTTGGGATCCCCTTGGATCACTTTTTTTTAGACTTATATTGTTTTGCATAATTGTTTTGGCATAATTTGTATTGGCATAATAGTACTGTCGCATAATAATACTTTGGCATATTACGCTATTAGAGTAACTTCAGTTAGACTAATTTGTATTACACTAATAATACACATTATTCATATTATTGTTTGGGCTAATAATTATTTGTCATATCTGTCTTTAACCATAATATCAATTTTTAAAATGAAAAAACACAGTTAAATTATGTCTCGTTGTATACATTAGGTTAGGTTATGTTGGTATGGTATCCAGGCGTGAAGCGCCCAACCAACGCGGAAAAGGAGGTCCGCGAATCGAACCTACGTCGACCTCGCTTTAGTATGCATTTTGTAATAATTTCAATTGATTATTATAAATTTTTGCATTTATGCTATTTGACGTCAGTCTTGATGACAATTATGTTTACTGTATTTATTTATGCTTTTTAATGTTATGCTTAAAGATGATTATGCACATTGTTATTTTGGCTAGAAGCAATTATGCGTAACACTATTATTACAAATAATTGTATGCCATCCAATAGAGAACCTTTTTGCCGATTGGACGTACAGTATTAGTAGTATGACTGCGTCTATATCGCGTGTCACATGTGGATAAAGCGTCCGTCACTGTCGTACTTATTACATGTCAGAAGGTGACGGATGCCTTAAACAAACCTTATC
This sequence comes from Acleris sparsana, assembly GCA_923062465.1. NCBI lineage: Eukaryota > Metazoa > Arthropoda > Insecta > Lepidoptera > Tortricidae > Acleris > Acleris sparsana. The sequence goes on along the minus strand of OV281291.1, from coordinate 12,770,298 downwards.
ACGCGATAAAAGCAGCTATGTTAGGGCCCCAGATATCGTCAGTTTTCACGATACATATCTTTTTTACCAGAACGGCACTTCTGGCTACAGTCACTGAGCCCAAGATTGAGCAGCCTGGAGAGTGGTGGTGAAGCGCGCTCACCATAGTCACGACCCTCAGACATGCATACAGGATAAGACAAAGTTGTTTTCCTAATATAAACATTTCACAGATTCGCTTTAGTTGAATATCCACTTTTTTAACTCCCTGTAGAAGGTCTTCTGATGTTGAATCGGCCGGTTGTACATTGCTTGTACGTTTTTTTTCTATATGGGGTTTAGCAAACATGTGAGAAAACAATAGGCACGTGACCGATACCAGAGAATCGCCTTTACAGTGACTTTTTTTGTTTAACTAATAATAATATTATAAATGCGAAAGTGTTACATACCTACATTAAAACTTTACCGGCCTATCTTGCAGTCGGGTAAAAAGAATTAGCACTTTTACGTTACTGAATAATCTGAATATATAGCAAATTTGTTGGTTCCGTTCCTCATATTATGTCGATCGCTGCTAGTGACAGCCTTCAAGTTTTACATTATATATTAATTAACGAGTTACGAAATACATTTCCATAATACACGGATTCAACTACGTAGGAAATTCAGACCGAGTACACAAACCTACTTGTATGCATAATCATTGTTTGCATCCCACAACGGCAAGGCTCCAAGGAAAACAAACTTTCCCAAAGTGCTGCGCTCGCGCCGACACGCTGTCCAGTCCAGACGCCCCGTTTTAAAACAGTTGAGAATCAACGCAACATCTCGAAATATACCTATTTCTGTTGCATTCAAATCACTAGGGAAAGTAGAGGACGGTGATACGGTTGAGGCTCTGTGTTTGTGTTCGAGAAGCGGCAGATTTCCCGAGCGGCGACCTTCGTTCCATTTACCATCACGAAGATACTCCAAATCAATTCCAGGAACCTATATCTCGGTACGAGTGTACTGAAAACATTACTGATTCACTAATCATTACAATTGTAAACCGAAGGATATACTGGCCTGCTCGAATATTTCAATAAACAAAGTAGGTAATGGAAATCAATGGAACTTTCAGCGTTTGCCTTTTGTTTAGGCACGTCTAGGGACTTTAGAATTTAATTGTTTTCTTCGGTTACGTTATTGATAAATCATTATAATTTGTGACTATAGTATTGGCACAGGGCAAAAGCTATTAAATAGGTATTAAATATGGTCCCTTTTACGATAAGTTCGTATACGTAAACAAGATACGGTAGTGACAACGCCGCAAAATTAAGATACGTTTTTTTTTAATTATAATTATTACAAGGTGACGGCCAATGTTGTTACAAAATAGATGAGACAAAACAATTATTTACGTTTGAACGTATGGGATCGTGGGCGAACAGCGAGGTCTGTGTTCGGGGTGACCTACTTGTCAATTTCTCTAATCACTATCACTATCACTACATATTATAAAACAAAACTCCCCCGCCGCGTCTGTCTATCTGTATATTCGCGATAACATCAAAAACTTCTCACGGAAGGATTTTATGTATAATAAATTCTGGTTTATGTACGTGTGTTAAATAAAAGTGATAAAAATCGAAGCGAAATCAGGGTGGGTCACTAGTATAGTATAGTTTGAACAGGAAGCAAAACGGACGGTTATCTGCACGTAACCTAAGAAACAACGCCTGAACGTACCGTATCGGCTTTTTGGCGCGTCTCCAACAAAACAATCAGGCGCTACCGATACATAAACATCGGCTGATTTATCGCTTTTTTTACGATTTGATCTTGTTTCATTGCATGTACTCGTAATGCGATTAAGCGTTCGTTGGTTCTTCGCACTTCGCGCTAGAAGGGCGTTTGAGGTTTCCTGATTGCATTTGCATGGCAACAAAGTGCTAAAGGGACTTTATTTCCCAGTTTTAATGAAATTTAGTAAGGTGGTTCCTATTTTTAAATCAGGTCATAGAAATAATCCTTCTGATTATCGTCCAGTATCTATCCTTCCTGCGTTCAGCAAAATATTTGAAAAAATAATGCTAACACAATTGACTTCTCACTTTAATACTAATAAAATTTTACACGATCAACAATTCGGCTTTATGAAAAGTAGGTCTACAACTGACGCGGGCGCAAGTTTGATCAAATTTATTTTACAGGCTTGGGAAGAGTCGCAGGACGCCATTGGAGTCTTCTGCGACCTTTCTAAAGCTTTTGATTGTGTAGATCATGGCACTTTAATTTGTAAACTTGGTTTTTATGGCATTAGAGGAAATGCATTAGATCTCATTAAGTCATATTTAACACAGAGAAATCAAAAGGTAGCGATAAATGGAGCCGTTTCGTCAGAGATAGAGATAGATATGGGCGTACCTCAAGGTTCTATTTTGGGCCCATTCCTGTTCCTTGTTTATGTAAATGATCTGCCGTATATGGTAAGCAGAAGGTCAGGCATTGTAATGTTCGCTGATGACACTTCTCTACTATTCAAGGTAAATAGGAAAGATACTGAACTCATTGAACCAAACAATACCCTCTCCATGATATCTGACTGGTTTGCTGCCAATAACTTAATGTTAAATCCAAATAAAACTAAATGTATAAAATTCTCATCAGCAAATTTATCAAATATAAACTTAGCCTCAAATATTGAACTTAATGGTGAAACCATAGACTTTGTAAAAACAACTGTTTTTCTAGGTATTACATTAGACTCGAAATTGCAGTGGGGTTCCCACATAACTGCGTTAGCAAGTAGGTTGAGCTCCGCTGCTTTTGCAGTCAGGAGAATAAGGCAGCTTACCAATGTAGCGACGGCACGGTTGGTCTACTTCGCTTACTTTAACAGTATAATTACGTACGGTCTTATTTTGTGGGGATCGGCTGCGGATATCGGTACAGTGTTTATTTTGCAAAAAAGGGCTATTAGAGCTATTTATAACTTGGGGTCGCGTGTGTCATTGAGGGAATTCTTCAAGGAAATAGATATTCTAACACTGCCGTCGCTATATGTATTTGAAATAATCATCTTTGTTAGGAAGAATCTACATAATTTCCCAACGAACATTGATAAGCCAAAAGCAACCAGGAGCACAGGAAAGCTCAAAACCACTTTTTATAGACTGGCCAAAACTTCAAAATCATTCTTAGGAAATTGTGTAAAATTCTACAATAAAATTCCAAAAAGTATTACTGAACTTACTGACTCTAAATTTAAATCTGTCGTAAAACAAAAACTAATTTCCCGAGCATATTATAAAGTAAACGATTATATCATGGATAGGGATGTTTGGCAGTGAGTCGTCCGTCCTGCATGAGTAATCTACGCTTAAAAAAGGTGCACCTACTGTACAAAAATACCGTGATATTGTAAACTATTTATAATTATAATGTAATGATGTAAACCTTTTTCTTGAAAAAAATATACCTTGCCGAGTTTCTTACGCCGGTTCTTCTCGGGGCAAAGGTTTTATTTTTCGAACCGGTGGTAATGCTTTTTGACATTCATAGGTGCATTATATTATGCCTAAATTGAAGAATAAAGAACTTTGACTTTGTCTTTGACTTTATTAGACACGTCTAGTGTAAGTAACTGTAGAAAAGCTGACAATATTATTTGTAAAAATAAAGTAATGTAATCTACACTTGTATAATATTATAAAGAGGAAAGATTTCTACTTTTGTTTGTAATGAATAAACTCGAACACTGAACCAATCTTAAAAATTAATTCACCAGAAAAATGCTACCTATATTATCAGATTATCACTGAGTAACAGAGGATTCTTTTTTTTTTCAACGCGGACGGAGTTACGGGCAAATACGTACACCTACTTACTCGTGTCGTGATTTACCCTTAAAATTAGGACTTACTTTTTACTGTTTGATCATTCAGAATTGACAAAATATAGACACCCTGTGCAAAGTATATTCTTTGTTGTTATAGTTTGTTGACCTTTAGATGTTTTATGTTTATAGCTATACTTTCTTATTGACTATAACGTAAATAGACTGAGGTTTTCACAAAAAATACTAAAGTAGGTACTATGTTTTTTTCTCTTTCATAATCATGATTGTTCATTGGTATTAAAATATCGAACTATAATTGCAACAATTTATTCTCCTTGTATCAAAAAATCAAGTATCAAAAAGGTTTTGCTGCAAGTAGAGGCGAGATAACTACGTTCTCAGTTTTTAGGTTTTCGTCAAACTGGTTCCAAGGGCTGTGTCGTCAAGGGAACCCTTTTAGTTTAGTTTTTAGTTTATGTCGATATGGTAATCTGCCTGCAAGACTGAGTGTTAGATCTTTTCCTACGAGGCTGCATAATTTAATTTTTGGATTATACCTATTATTTTATGATTATTTCCGGGTTTCGGATGAGTTACAATTGGTTTCGAATACGAGTAGAACGTAGTATGTACAAATAAATTAATGAAGATTTCGCGTTAGGAAAACTTGCAACAAGTGCGGTAATTCCTTTATCTGGTCAAGTGATGAAGATCAAGTCAATATAACCCTCTACCTTACTAACTTAACTACGTATTACTTTGATTAAATATTGAATACAATTCAAGTAGTGGCATAAAATTACCCACACATTTTTACAAACGACTAATACCGCTAAATCCATCGCAGAATATTTGCAGACTCCGTGAACTTAATTACTTATGCAAAATTAAAATCATCCTAAAAATAACGAAACAAATATTTTAACTTGATACAGTAAATTCCAGCTTTGATTCAACACGAATTCTAAAATAGGCAAAGCCTGGTAAGCTTTTAATTTAACCTTCAAATAAATTGTACAACGCTCAAGGCTTGAACTCTTATATATATATATACACCTGTGTTCTAAAATAACCATTCAGAAATAAGGCAATTTACCTAATTACATCGATGAATTACTAATTCAGTTCACAAAGCTCATCAAATCTTTTGGCGGGAAAGGCTCGGAGTACTTTAACTTGACTTAACCAAAGGAAATCCTAATTTTAATTTCATAAATGACTTTCACTGCCTTTGATAATAGCGGAATTAAATGTCACAGCGTGTACCGTTTGTTCCCTCGGTATTTGAAACAAAGTCTTGTCTTAAGTCAGTTACAAAATTTACGGTTTCATTTTGTAACATAATTGATTTTGTTTAAGGCAAGATACCTGCTTAAGCGTGTTTGTATTTATATACCTTAATGAATATGACATCCTTTTTGAAACACAATATGGTTTTAGAAATGGCAGATCAACGGAGGACGCTGTTTTGGCTCCTACGTCATTAATCATATAAAAAGAAGGACAGAGTGACTGGCTGACATATCAACCCACCGCCCAAACCACTGGGTCTAGAGATTCCAAATTTAAGAAGGAAGTTTTGGAAATTCATCCCCTAAAGGGTTATGGTAGCGGGAAACTAATTCTACGCGTACGAAGTCAAGAGCGTTCTAGTTAGCCACTAAGCAAATTGATAATGATAACAAATGTCTGGCTGTTTCTTGGATTTGAAGAAAGCATTTGACACGGTCTCTCCCACTGTCTTAGTGGAAAAACTTGAACGTATAGGGATCAGGGGGATACCCTTAAAAATGTTTGAAAATTTACTGAACCATCGTACACAGAGGTTTAGCGTGGGTGATTGTGTAAGTCGGGAAGAGGACATTTATTTCATAGTCCCCCAAGGGAGTGTTCTTGGTCCCAACCTCTTCCTCATTATATAAAAAAACCTGACTGACCTTAAACTGAAATGGGGGAATATTTATTCGTATGCACTTGACACAGTTTTGCCCAGCTAGAAAAAGTTTTGACCATTAAGCACGTTGAAGTCATTATGAACCAGTGACTATCTTGGCATGCGCACATAGAATACACCAACGAACGAATCGGAAAGCTAAACTGGATCACTAAAACCTTAAGACGCATTGCCAATAAATCATTAATTAACCAACTTTATAAAGCGCTTGCACGATCCGTGATGAGTTACTATGTTGTAGTGTGGGATGGTACTACTAAGAGTAATTTTCTACAGGTGGAAAGAGGGTGTAAAGATGATGGTTGGAGATCCTGACAATGAGAAAGTAATATATTTAACTTTTCTTTTTTTATTTATTATTTTTAAGCTTTATAAGAATTACGAAGAAATTGGCTTAATACAGCGAACGGAAACCGTATGCGGTTTATTTGTCGCTGCCATCGCTCAGTACTATTTAACTTATTTTAATATAAATAATCTTGCCATCCTAAAACTAAAAAAAGACCTTTACTCTGAACCCTTCCTTATCAAAACGTATAATATACGATGCTGTTGCTCCTAAACACGTATGTGTGTGACTGGCTGCGTATTTAAGGATTCGGAATGTCATCATTTCAAAATATTGTTGGACCTATTTTGGACTTAATTTCCTAAAAAGGAATTTTCGGCGTGCTCTGGCGGTCAGAAAATACTTCGTTTTCCTTTAGATGAGCATAAATAACAGTTATTTTACACACGTTTTCGCTTTCCACTAAGTTAAAAACAGATGTTGAATCCAATAGTATCTTCATTAAGAATCTAAAATATGTACGTAGAATAGTCATTTCTTATATTATCTACGTTATTAAAGGAAACGAGTGTGAATTTGACAGTTATAATATAATAAACAAAAGGGATAAGTTGTTGCTGTGCAAAAATGTGTGTGTAAGTATAGGTAGGTACCTAGCGTTACGTTTTGTTTACGAGCAGAGAGATCAAGTCATAATGGTTATCGAGCTAAATGGTACCTATTCTTATTTGTATTTGGAAAGCATACTGCTTTTGACATGTTATCGTATTGCCAACGTTATGATAACTCACATACTTGACAATAATGGCGGCCGAGTTACAAACTAACATGTCAAAAGCAATATGGTTTTACCTACGTAGTACAATAGAGAATATGAACATTTTACCTGTCTATGCATGCACGAGTACTTATAGGTACAGTACCCCAGCAAAAATGTTAACCACTTTAGTGCGTTGTCGTATTAAACTTCAAACAGAACATCAAATGACACACATGAGAATGTCAATGACATTCACAATGACAAGGTTCTAAGTATGCTCAATATTTTAATTGGGTGACTGTACCTTACTCATATAATAGATATGTTTTTGTTACCTAAATTACATATCTTATTATAAAACCACAAAATTATGAGAAATAAGCATATCGATAAATTTCACCCTGCTTATGCCGGGGTAAAAATACAATACATTACGAATAACGACTCGCTCACCTTGACACGTTACACAACATTCCAGTCGGACGCGACAAAACAATGCCGGTGGTGTCACATAACAATGTTTACAGGATTCATTTTTGTTACAAATTTTCAGTCGACTCTTCTTTGTTTTGCAAGCTCGGGCAGGAGATCAATAGGTATTGCAATAGCTTACTCGTATTTTCGCAATAAGCTAGGTTTTATAAGTAAAATAACAACAATATACCTGGTGCATTGTTGCAGAGGGTAGAAAGTACGCAATTTATGGAAGAGTCCTAACGAAGTTGGTTTGAACGTTTGGATCTACATCACTAGTCATAATCGTAATTGCAATCCACTATCTAAAATAAAATATCATTTTTTCCATTGATTTTATCTTATAATTTAAGAAGAAAAAGGTACCTGTTCCCAGCCAAGGATTGGGTGACATTTTAGTTTAGTTTAATGCAACTTTTTAAATTTTAGCTCCCTATTATTGCCATTCTTCCATTCGAGATGAAAATGACAACTGCATATAAATTTTTATGTTTTCACAAAACTCACTTGTTTTATATTTCGAGAAAATTGGCACCAGGTGTGAGTGATATTTAAAAAAAAGTAGTAAGTTAATTTTCAGTCAATGTATCTTTTACCAAAAAACACACAACATCATTTCATTACATGGCGCTTTAATACAAACTGATTGATTAATTTCCATTGGTTTTCAAGGTTCGACAACAATGTTGTAGACCAACCAGCAAACAAGCTGACGAAAACATTCTTGGCCTGACCATAAAGGCACATAAATGTGATCTTTTATGACCCGAAACCAGACCATCTTTGCATTTACAAAAATGAGATGAGTTTTCTGAGCAGTGTTGAAAAAATGTATTTTTATGATGTCCGGGAGAGAAATGAAAACAACTACCTACTATAGTCCAGAACTACAGCGCAAGAATAGGGAATATGCATGTTTTTTTTTTGTTTTTTTTGACTATTCAACCGGAAAAAATATAACACTTACAAAATATGAATAAATAAGCTACAAAAAAAATAATTTCTTGGTTTGTTGTTACCACCTAGCGTATGATAATAATGAATTAAGTAGGTAAATGTGAAAAAAAAGTGGTTAAGTTTTATATAATTTAGTAACAACAGTATTGGGTTTTGAAAGTTAATGATGCCACAAAGAGGCCGGATCCAGATCCTTTCATAGCATTTTCCTTATTTCTAACGCACTAGTCATAACTTTTTCTGCCATAGCATTGATTCTACTGACATAGTCTGCGGTAAACGCTTACTAATGGCTTACCTACTACTGAATGCTTTATAATATTTAAAAAACAACAATAACTATTTTCTATTCGAAGCAAAGCACGCAAACACTTATAGAATGAAATCCACTCGCACTTAACTACTTTTTTGTCTAGATACTAATCAAGCTTACAACTGGCAGCAAAAAATGGAAGCGAAAGAAAGGCGCGAAGCAGAGCGGGCGCCGACGGCGATGACATTGTCAAGGTCGTTCGAGGCCGCGCTGCGCAAACGCATCCACTACCATTACACACTACACGGTTTTTTGTTATCAAGTAATTATTTAAATTTCTTGTCATTTAAATTAATGCGTGAAAGTCGCTATGTGACTGTCGTGTATTATCATTATCACATTTAATGACCAACTTCGTGTATTTCTTATTACTTTTATAAATAATATATTAAAGAAATATGAATCTATATAATATAGAATCTGGAATAATACAGGAAAAATTGCATATTTTGTAGGCAAAATATGTACATCAATGAAACGTTGTTTATATACCTTTATCTTAGCACTAGAAATGAGGATCTGCCGATTCCTACTAAAACTTAGGGGTCCTTACCCCAACATTCGATACAGCGCAAAAAATTACATGGAAAATGACACTTCACTCGCCTGGTAAATTTCCCCCATCCCCATAGGTAACCCCCAATGGGGAATGACCCATAAATTTTAGTAGGATTCGGAGATCCGCATTTCTAGTGTCAAGATAAAGTTTATAAAAAAAAAACATTTATGTACATTAATTTACCGCAATATTTAGTATTAATTCACCTGTTTTATAAAAGTAGGTATTCAATTGTTTTATTATTATCTAAGTATTTTGTGTCATTTAGTATTATTATGTACCTATGGTAGATTTATCTGCAAGTACCTACCTACTTATCCAATATATTTATAGCTCAGAATGTTATAGCTAACACGTTCTGCAGGCCTAGTATAACGCGGTAAACGCAGCCATATTAGGTCCCCTAGGATATACAAATCTACGACAATATAGTTCCTTATAAACTTATTTACGGATCTCAGTGGAAGTTTATCAGATTCGAAAGAAATGTCCCTAACTCATGGCGCTGAGTGATGACAATCCGAAATTTCGGATTTTGGACTAGCGAGATAATGGCTAACGACGATTTTTCTCTCATAAAGTCATAAATAACTAATTCAACTAAAATCACCTAACTAACATCCTAAGCCTAGTTACATTTTGATATAGTGTGTACGCGCAGTGCAGCGTTACATAACCACAACAAGCGAATGCGTTGCGCAAGCCGGACCGTGTCCGGGTATCGTAACGGTGCGCGGACAACCCGGAATGCCGCCGATTTGACGCGGCGCCACGCGTTGCCTCATCGCTACACATTGGCTTACGAAGGTCGAAGGATTGATGGGATGCCGTGGCATCATAACACTTGTAAAGTTGTCCAAAATCAGCAACGTTGCGAAACAGTTGACGCACGTGGGATTTTGAAGGTCGAAGGAATACCAGAATCCGTGGTACAAATGTAGGTAGGTATGATATGCCATGTGGTCGAACTCGGAAAAAAACAGAAAGCTGAGATAACCATTTATAGCAATTTATTACGCTTTGTGATGTGACTGACTCAGATACATTTTTGAGACAATCTCATTCCTTTTTCATACTTGCGGATTAAAACTCGTCACTAAGGAACAACTGCCCAAACAAAGAATGTTTCTTAGATTTAATTCAGTACTTAAATAAATTGATGTAAATATTGTTATTAAAATGTTTGTAAAGTCTGGCTGTTATACGAATCGTAGCGTTTAACATATTAAACATATTTGGCTTATTAAGTATAATGCCTGTAAATCCTTGGCGGGTATGAATACTAATTTTAACTCCATTGTGCTTTACATTGCTCCGCGCTTGCACTCTCTTGACACTTGCCCTTTTACAGCAAAAGTTGTTCATTTCCATTTATCGTTTTATTGTTTTTTTACGCAGGCTTAAATTAAGCGTCAGCTACCTACCAGGATAGCGAGTTGTTGTTTTGTGTAGCCTTGGAAATGGACTATGTAATCAGGGACCAGTCAGTGTTTAATTATATTGAGATTTGTACGAGCACAAACGATATTCAAGAGCATTAAGCATAATGTTTGTGGGCACAAGCCAATACGCGTAAACTACGATGACTAATTTTGACTTTCAAAAACTGACAAAATGTATGAAATTGACAGAAGTGTCGGAAGCTACTGTCCGGCAGGCTGCTTACGACAACCTTGGACATTTTTTTTTCATTTCGGTGGTCGTTGACTTTAGCAGAATGCTGCTGGTCTAGGTAGTTTATTTTTCGTTTGAATCACATTAGACCAATATGATTTAGGGTAAAAGAGAGCAAATGAACAAGAACTTGGTGTATATTTCATCACATATCTCTTAGATTTTGTAATATCTTGAAATTAAGCGCTGTGCGAAGCCCTGCCAGAGCAGTTGAAATTCACGGGTAGTTCTCATTAGCCGCTCTCAAAGTGAAACTAGATGCACAAACCAAGCCATATTCTCTGTGGACGCTGGACAAATATTAGTTGGTTAGTTTTAAGTTTAGCAGCAGAGCAAAATTAATTTCGATTGTATCAATGTTGATCTTCTGCTCGCTAAGTTGAATTTCTACGGGGTGTCAGAGTCTGGCTGCTCTTGGTTTAGATCTTTTTTGACCAACAGACATCAGCAGGTAATAACAGAAGACGAACAGGGTAATAGGAAGGTATCTCAGAAAAAACGTATATCCAGGGGTGTTCCGCAGGGTTCCATTTTGAGTCCGCTCCTGTTTATCCTTTACACGACAGACATGTTGAATGTGGTAAAAACCTGTAATATACATCTATACGCCGATGACACACAAGTCTATAAATCATTTGAAATCAATGACGCGCAGAGTACCATTTCCGAAATAAACGCAGACCTAAATGCCATTTACAAATGGGCAGAAAACAATTCTTTGGTTCTTAATGCGGCTAAGACTAAATATATGCTACTGGGAACAAAAAACCAAATAAGGAAAATGGCTCAGCAAAATATATCCATAATAGTCAACGGTGAGGATGTTGAGCGTGTTAAATCTGCGAGGAATTTAGGACTGGTGATGGATGAAGAGCTACGTTTCGTCGACCATATTAACGGTAAAATCCGGAGTGCTTTCTACAAACTTAAAGTTCTATATGGCATTAGGGAACATCTCAGCACGCGTATAAGAGTTATGTTGGCGGATTCACTGGTGTTGTCACCATTTAATTACTGTGATATGGTCTACGGCCCCCGACTCTTTAAAAAAACGAAACAAGCCGTTCAGAGAGTACAAAATGCATGTATTAGGTTTTGTTTCAAGGTACCAAAAAGGTCACACATATCGCCAATACTGAATCTGCGAAACATGCTTAACATGGACTCTCGCCGAGAACTTCATTTCGCAAGCCTTCTGCATAGGGTAGTCAATAGTCACAAACCGGTTTATCTTTATAATAAGCTCTCGTGGTATAAAGACTTACACAAATGGAACACGAGGTCACAAGTGCAATGGAAACTGTGTGTACCGAAGCATAAGTCCGTGGGGTATAAGGGTGGTTTTAAATACTCAGCTGCTAAGATTTGGAACAATATTCCTCCGCCTATTCGCCAAATCAAAGGTTCTGTTAGCTTTAAACTAAAGGTGAAAAATATTCTAGTTATTCGACAAAAAGACAGCATGAATGTAGTGTTTAAGACCGCCCGAAATTTGAATCAAGGTTAAATATTGTATTTTGATTTGTTTTATTTTGATCTTTTGAGCATCAGACAGGGTACGAACAATAGTACACGGATGTTAAGTGTGTATATCCTGTGGCCTTTATTTCGAAGAAACACGTATCAGTGCGTGTGATATATTGCTTGTTCGGTGTAAATGATTTTAGGTTAAGTTAGTTTTAGTTTTTAAACGTAGGGTTGCGCTGAAAACCAGCGCTGAGCTGTGGACGCCGGCCGAGGGCCGTCGTGCGAGCTCGGCACACGCTGACGCGCCGCCCTTTTGCCACAATGATAATGTCCAGGGCCTCTATTCAACACGGTGGGGAGCTGTTACCGTATTGACACCGTTTTGATAATTCTTATTTACTTGACAGTAATGGCAGCTGACGTCATAACAATGCCATAGCGGGTTAATTGCGGTATCGTTCTGTACCGCCTAGAATACCGGCCCAGTCGAGTGTTTTATTTTTACTTTAGATTTCTTAGTTTTAGTTCTTAGTTTCTTTTGTATTTTTTATATTATTTTCTGTGGCAATAAATGTATTTTCTTTCTTTCTTTCTTTCTTTCAATTTGTATTCAGAACTGAAATTTAAACTGGACGTTACAAAATACTCATATTGGTGCTTTTAGTTAAGTCATGATATTGGTTTCCACTTTGTAGCCTTAAGTGGAAACCAATTTGCATTAAAACTTAATTAGAAATAGATGTAGGTTAAATAATGTAGCAGAAACAAAACATTATGGTACTTACCAGACTTAAATAGGTACGTTTCGCCATTGCTGTATTGGTCGGTGCGTGACTTCAGTTCGAATCGGCAAAGTTCAGGCAATATTCTGCCATAAGATCAATCACATCTAGTTTAAAAGGTCTTCTCGCCAACGATAACAATAAAATTATTAAGGAGTAATGTATGCACCTAAACAGCAGGTACGAGTTTCAGAGTTTACGTTTAGCTCTTAGGTCCTGAAATTGTTTTAACAGAGTCCAAAAAAGGAGGGTTCTCAGGTCTTTTTTTTTTCATATACTTTACCCGATATGGCGGCTAGAATGGTTTTTTGTTTGTATGCTTTTGAGACAAAACTCTATAAGCATTCTTTTTTCAGAACACCTTGTAAAAAAGTTCCTGTTGTCAATTCCGAGTCAAATATAATATAAAATAACATATCTATCTGATATGTAGTAGTTTAAACCGAAAACCATTCAAAAAATGTCTGTCATCCCTTGTTACTCGTACTAGGTCCTGTTTACGATAAAGGTCGTTGCACCCTCTCACTAGCCTGTAGAAGTGTAGAAACAAGGTCAGTTTTAAATGCTAAATCATCGACGCACGATATTTTGCGCGTAAAGTTGACAGGGCGCGTCACACTCCGCCCACGTCAAAGCACGCGTCATGCTGACAGCCAACACTTTCGCTAATGAGCTCGCACTTCCGTTCCGAAATATCACGCGAAGGTGCAGCGGTCCACGTACTCTTTGTTTATAATGGGTAAAAACAAATGAAAACCCCTTCCCTCTTAGGGTAAAAGCACCAAAAGATGAACGATTAAGCGACTACACCAACTTTAGACAGTTTATATTCAGTGAAAGTAACAAATTTCACCCTATTTAATTTTTTTATATGGTACAGTATATGGTCTAGATTGAAAATGACTATTATAAAGCCTGTTATTATATCTCCGTATTTTTCTAAAAATCATTGAAACCAAAAATGTACCGATTTGCCCAAAAGATGAACAGCGTGCCCTAATTCTGAACGGTTGGGGCCCAAAAGTTGAACTAACATAATAAAATACCTATGTCATTTTAATTCTTTTCATTTTTAGCAATAAAATGCGAGTTAACGAAATATTCTTTATTTTTTAATTGTTTACATTTATTTAATATTACTTACGTACATAAGGTTCCTATTTTTTATGTTATTTGTGTCATAAAAACAACGAATTAGTATTTTTTATCAATAATCATTAGCAAAACTACTTAGTTACTTATCTTTTTAAACAGATAAACCGACAAAAAGTGTTACTTTAACATTTATAATATTAGTAAACATTTCCATAAATACTACTAGTATACTACTACTAGTGTTCATATTATAAAACTATGCCTAAAAGTTGAACGACTGAATTTACTTAGTTCAATTTTAGGACACAGAATTTATGAAATGAACAAACAAAATCAATTAGGTGTTCACATATTGGAATAGAATCCAAAACATGAACTAGTAAATTTAGTTCGTTCAAGTATTAGGCACACATTTTTTATTGAACAGTGATAGTTTTCATAGTATTTAAAACTCCAAAATCATTGGATTAGACATCAAAAGCTATGTTCATCTTTTGGTTTAAAGATACAAGAGCATTTAACGATCATTTTAAGTTTTAAATTTTCCATCTGTCATTTTGGTACGATTTATTAAGAAGCTTTAAAAAAAGTACGCCTTGCCTAGTAGCTGAACACCGTTCAAGTATTGGCTTAGGTATATATTTTTGAAACCATTACTTGAACGGCATATTTCTCGTTAACTAACAAGAAAAAAGAAATATCGTATAACTCCAATAAAAGAGTGATTAATCAAGAATACATACCAAGCAAATCCTTCTAAGACTGACAATTATTGAATTTTATACGTAATTAAAAGCTTAAATTTGGAGAGCACTGTCCTTAGCTATTTTCCCATACTATCGACGTTTTCGGCGGGAAGCTCCACAACGACGACCGATCACGGCCAAAAAGAATATAATACTATGTTAAGATTTAATGGAGGTGTAAGCAAAGAGTTGCTGTTTAAGAAAATTAAATTCCGAACTATGTAATATTTGTCACGATTTAGTTATGTGATTATTTCGATCGAGTGTTCAGCTTTTGGGTGTCGTTCATCTTTTGGTGCCCCTACCCTATTCATAAACGCGCAATACTAAAGTGTGCCTGAAATATGCTCTGCCCTTATCTGTCATTATGACATTTGAGTTTGACAAAGAATATTTAACTGTAATAGGTCTCTAGTGAGTTTATAATTAATTTACTACCTATTCTTTAGTATCAGTCAGAGGACTTGGTTAGAAAAAAGAAAATGTTGGTAGACCAATGGTAGACCAGTGGGCCTAGTATGGCTGCGTCTATATCATCTGCGTGTCGAATGTGGATAAAGCATCCGTCACTGTCGTACTTATTTACGTGTCAAAAGGTGACGGATGCCTTATCCAAACATTGTCACGCGATAAACGCAGCGAGGTTAGGGCCCCTGTGTGGTGTGACGATAAAGAGAGAGAGAGAGAGAGAGAGAGAGAGAGAGAGATAGAGAGAGAGAGAGTGAGAGCGAGTGTAACAAGACGAGGTAAAATAAAATAAATAAATATCAACAATCTCACACAAATTGATCCAGTCCTAAATATAGCTAGTCCCGAGCCTAATGTTGTGTGTTCGGTGTGGGGATAAGACAACCGGTGAAAGTACTACTTTAGAGGCATTCCATCTTGGTCCTCTGACTGCCAATGCGTTGCTCACCCTGAGCACTAACATGGAATACCTCTATGGCAGTAATTTTACCTGTGGTCTTATTCCAATGTGTAGCTGCTGCTGCTTTACTCCGCTGTGAAATAGAAAGGAACAAAATAAATTACTACACAAAGAGTCTCCATCAAACAAATCACAACATATTATTATGTGTGTACGGGGTGCTCAAAACTCCTGAACTTCTGAATTGGCTCAACTATTGTTATAAATCTTAGAGTGCGTTCAAATATACGAGGTTATTTATGAGTACCTTATAGGCTTGTAGTTATATATATATATTACGTGTACATGCGTATTGACCTTCATATTTTTATAATAGATAAGGTTATCCTGGAGAATCCTACTAAGTAGTATTATAAAAGCGAGAGTTTGTGGTCAGTTGGTTACTCCTTCATGCTGCAAGGGCTGGACGGATTTGAAATTATAAATGGAGTTACTTTATACTCTGGATTAACACATAACACTTTTTTTTTTTTGCCGTCACGAATCTCTGTGCACAAGTGCTGTCGAACTTTTTTACAAATTTTAATACTAAATCCCTTCAATATTCTTTAAAAGCAATAGAAAAGTGAATTTTACCGTTGGACTATTATGTGTCAGTGTTATTGTTAATTAAAATGAATAAATAGTGTGTAAATTACTGCTTAAAAATACTTACGTGACGTTACTCATATGTGCAAAACTTCAACCTACCCATAAAATCAAAATCGCCAACTTCCTACCCTCAATTTTTTTATTAATAGTGTTGCCAGGAAAAAATAATACAAAACTGTTCGGCATTTTGTTTTTCACGCTCGTTTATTGAAGCACATCTACCATGACGTCGCGCAGCAGAAATAAGAAAATTAAATGCAGTATATGTGTAAATGAAATTTTCAACAACGAATATTTGAAATGCTGTTCTTGTGAACAAATTTTTCACCTCGATTGCACCAAAATAGTTACGAGAAGTAGTTTTTTAGTCATGACCAATGTCACTAAAAAGTCATGGAAATGTATAAAGTGCCGAAACCGCTCACCTCATGTAGTACTTAAGGCACCGGGCGCTTCGGGAAAACTTTCGCCTGCTAAAACCTTCAAAGAACCAAAAAGTGCGTCTTCAAGAGATGATGGCCCATTTAACCAGGAGTGTCATTTAGAAACCACCATCAGTCAAAAACCAAAAATACCCCAGTCTTTATCCGAGGAGAACCTAAATGATACTACCGATAGTGACTTGAGCACCTCTACCTGCAACGCTGCAAGCCCTCAGACACCAAGAAGCTTGCCGAATGTTTCCACTCATGATTCATCAATTTCGATTACTCAAAAGGCTGAAATGGAGCAGCTAAAACTGGAACTATTATCGGCTCACGAGGAAATTGCGAAATTGAACAGTCATGTCACTAATCTAACCAAAACAGTCGAGAATTGTCAGATGCAAATAAGCACTTACAAGAAAATTCTATGTGAAAGTACACCACAAAAGGTAACACCTTCAAGGCTACGAAACAAAAAAACGAATTACAATTTACTTACACCTGTGAGAAGAGAGGACTCATCTAAACAGAGCACACCTTTTTCAACTCCAACCGTTAGCCTTGAACCCACTAGTGTTGCGCCCAACATCACAACTCTGCCATCAGCGGCGGCTTCGGCTTCCCCCGCACCACGCCTACTACCGGCAGCATCGGCACCACAGCCTATTAATACAGCATCCCATGATCCCAGCGGTCAGGATGAGACATTGGACCCAAGCTACCTAAATCGCTCGGAGACCGGTGAAAATGTCGCAGTTCGGCTGCAGCGGCAGCAGGTGAATGTTTCGTGTACGTCGCTGGGCGGATGTTTACCGGACTCCGTGTGTCTCGATAATATTCGTATCTTGGTAAGAGAGGAACTCGAATTTGTATTCAATGAGCGCCAACCAATTTTGATCGAGAAAGCTATAGCTAGTCAACTTGAGTCCCTAACCAGCACAATTGCGCAGATGCAGAGCAAGGTCGCCGCTATGGATGTAGAGTTGCGGTCCTTTACCAAACCGTGCCTGGGCAAAGTGATGGAGACCCCCTCTTCTGTCCAAGCGATGATTAAACCGTGTGAACAGCCCTTAGAGCCGATGCAAGGCCTCGTTTTGGCAGTCGAACCCGTAAAAACGTCAGGGAAGCCTGGCGAATTGAGGCAAAGTTTTGCGGCAGCACTAGCTAGTCAGCCGGTGGCTCAGCGGTTAGCTGATGTTTCCAATGTGTTAAACGGCAACGGGACGCTAAACCAGTCTGGTTTTGTGTCAGCTGATCCCAGCCTGACGCGGGGCGAAGATCACTCAATGCGTAAGATGTCAAGCATGAGGCGTGGTACTGCTGCCCCTGGAACTACTGAGTTGGAGGCGTCGGAAAGGCGGCAGTATGTTCACGTGTTCTATTTAAAGACTGGTACTACAAGCGACCAAGTGCGCTCCCATCTGGCTGCTATATGTGGCGAAGACGTGTGTTTGGTGGATTCATTAAAGGCCAGAGGAAATTATGCTTCGTTTAAGCTAAGCACTCCTATGAAATACGCTGAGCGAGTATTGGATCCTGTTAACTGGGCCGAAAATATATGTATAAAACCCTGGCAGAATTTTCGTGCCAAAGAACACGAAAATAAGAAGTGTTAAGAGAGTGAAACTGCACTTATACTACCAGAATGTCAGAGGGCTACGATCTAAAACAGTGGTATTCCGTAACAATGTGGAAGAGAGACAATTCGACATAATGGCTTTGACTGAAACCTTCTTAACCAGCTCTGTTAACAGTTCTGAATTATTCCCTGACAACTATGTTGTACTTCGTAAAGATCGCGCAAAAGATGTCGGTTGGGGCGGAGTTCTTCTGGCTGTTAAAAATGAATACAACGTGCGTAATATTACTGATATTGACGGTTTAACTGAAAATGAGGAACTTCTTGTTGCTTGTGTAACGGGAAAGTCTTTCAAAATGCTTTTGTGTGTAGTGTATCTTCCTCCAAACTATAAAGAAAATCAATGTATACATGTATTGGAATGTATTGAGAATGCAATAAGTAAGTTTTCTTCAATGGATATCGTTATACTTGGAGATTTTAATTTAAATTCATTCAATTCTAGTGTTGTAAGCGAGTTTAATCATTTTGTTACTTTCTGTCAGTTGCAGCAATCTAACGATGTTTGTAATGCTTACGGAGGTATCTTGGACTTGGTGTTGACTGATATTATCGATGGTGTCCGCGTGCAGCGCAGTTTGGACGCTGTGGTTCCTCTAGACGCCTATCACCCAGCGCTTGATGTTACCGTGACCGTGTCCAGGTCTGACGTGGAGCATGGAGGGATGTCGGTCAATCCAAAATCCATTCCTAAAAGCTTTCGTTGGAATTTTGCTAGGGCTGATTTAGTCTCGCTCTACTGTGACATAGGTCATATGGACTGGTCGCAGTTGTATAGGCATAGTGCAGTAGATCAAGCAATTGATACCTTTTATGGGAAGATAAATGGCCTTTTGGATCTCTATGTTCCTCTCAGAGTGGATAGGGTAGCGCGGCGGTATCGGTACCCCGGATGGTACACATCTGAAGTAATAACAGCCATCAAACATAAATACTTCCACTTGGTGAAATTCAAAAGTCATGGGCTCGAATTCAATAGAGAGTTGTTTAGGTATTACAGAACACAGGTTAAAGAGCTTATTAGTGTGGCGTATGATCTTCACATTGCATCGGTGGAACGTGAAATTTGTTCGAAGCCTAATAATTTCTGGAGGTATGTTAGGGACAAGCATAGTAACAGGCTACCACAAGACTCATTTTCGAGCCAGGGTGAAATTGTTACAGGTCAGAAAGCTGTGGACGAATTCGCCGAATACTTTAGCTCTGTGTTTCACCCCGCTGCGCCGTCGCTTAGTGTGGAGGATGCTGTTAAAACGGATTGCAGCAGTACCGGGAATGTTGCTGTTGAGCGTGTAACTGCCAGTGACTTGCGTCGATCAGTTCGTCGATTGAAGGCGAATTCTTCCCCTGGACCAGATGGTATACCTGCATTCCTCGTCAAGGATTGTTTGTCAGTTCTTGAGGAGCCTCTGCTGTATATTTTTAACCTTTCTGTCGCGAGCGGTGTGTATCCGTCGCAATGGAAGGTATCTAGGGTCACTCCTGTACCAAAGGATTCGTCATCAAATGACATAAGCTCATTTAGGCCCATTGCTATTTTACCCGTATTGGGGAAGGTTTTTGAGAGCATCATATGTTGGCACATATCACTTCAAACGTCTTCTAGGCTCAGTGATGCCCAGCATGGTTTTCGAGTAAAGCGTTCCACCTGCACTAACCACGTAAACTTTGTTGATTATGTGCTCCAGAATATGGACAGAGCTGGACAGGTGGACGCAGCTTTCTTTGACTTCCAGAAAGCGTTTGATCTAGTTGACAATGATGTTCTTCTTTTGAAATTATCCTCCTTTGGGTTTTCTTTCCGGTTGTTGAAGTTACTGGCTAGTTATCTAAGAGACCGAAAGCAATATGTCCAGTTGTCTGGTTACTCGTCTGAGGAGTATTACACTCGATCTGGCGTAAGTCAGGGGAGCACGCTGGGCCCGACTCTGTTTGTCATGATGATTAATGATCTGCCTGCAGTGATCAGCAATGCCAAGTGTCTGCTTTTCGCTGATGATTTGAAATTGTTTTATGCTGTTGGCACTCCTTCAGATTGTGAGGTCTTGCAAAAAGATATTGACGCGGTCATGAGATGGGCTAAGATCAATAAGTTGCTGTTCAATGTGAGTAAATGCAAAGTTATGACCTTCACCAGATCCAAAATCCCAATCTTAACCACTTACTGTTTGGAAGGTAATGCATTAGCTAGAGTACAGGACATACGTGACCTAGGTTTGCTCCTTGATGATAAACTTGATTTTCACCGTCATATTGTCGCGACGAGGAACAGCGCAAGCAAGGCCCTAGGGTTTATCATGCGAACTGCTGCTTCGTTTAAAGGTACTAGAGTACCCATTGTCTTGTTTAACGCTTTTGTGCGTAGTAAACTCGAGTACAATGCTATGATCTGGGATCCAGTAGAAGCAAATTATACCTTGCTATTAGAGAGAATCCAGCGAAAGTTCGCGAGGTACCTCTATAAAAAAATGTACGGGTACTATCCATTTTTGTATCCCTCGCTTTTTGTGACGGGCATGGTCGGACTGCCCACTTTGTCTTGCAGACGAAAAACGCAGCTCTTAATGCACTATTGCTTATTGCTGCGACACAAATTGGACAATCCATCAGCTCTCGAGCGACTCCGTTTCTTCGTTCCTGACCACTACCTACGGGCAGGAGTTCGCCGTCGACATCCCCTTTTTGCGGCTCTTGAGAGTTGCCGTACGCGTCGCGCTCGGAACTCGCCGACTGCCAGAGCGATTGATTTGTTAAATGCGCTCACATCGGGGGTCCAAGATGCTGACGTATTTACTGATAAGTGGTCATTGTTAGTTTTTAATATTGATAGATTCTTATGTATGTGTTGTTAGTGTATAAGTAGTATTTTATGGTTTTAAATTGTATTAGCATAGTAGGTGATTTGGTATGCACTGTAAGCCTATTATTGTGAAATAAATAAATAAATAAATAAATAAATAAGCTACTTTTCATCCCGGAAAATATTGAAGTTCTCGAGGGAAAGCGATAATCGAAATAAACGCGGACGAAGTCGGAGAAGCTTGTCTAAAATAATTAGATCCTCTTGTATTACTCGTTAACATACACTATACAGGCTGATATTTAAATTCTGGGCACCGCATGCGCTGTTGCATTTAATTACGTCTCGCAATAACTATTCCCCAGCTACTACAGGAACATTACACGTATGTAAATATCCGTTGTGCCCATAAATAGTAATAAGTTACGAGATCGTTGCGCCGCAGTCCCGTTAATAGAATCTTTAGCCGCATAATATTCGAATTAGTCATTGTCCGTCACGGCATTCAAGTACTGTTATTATTTAAGTCTAAATTAGTGACCGTCCAGAGACAATGCTTGAAGGTTTAATGTCAATTTGACCTTAAATTTCATATTAGCCAGTGACATATATCGCCACTTTTAACCCCCCCCAAAAATAGAGATTATAAGTTTAACACGTGTATCTGACTATGTGCGTGTCTATTTGTGTGGCATCATAACTCCCAAACGGTGGACCGAATTGGACGCGGTTTTTTTCAAAGAAGGAATCGAAGTCATAGTCTCATCTTAGAGCCCTAGTTCAGATAGCCAATCAATATCTTTGTGAGCCCGATGATAGGCCAGTTTACAAGTTTGCATTAATCCTTAACTGGTGGTGGTATAGAAATGGAAATAATAATAATTTATTCACATAATATATTAAATAGTGTCAGGGGGTGGGGGGGGGGGGGGGGGGTTGGTTCCTGGTTTTCAGTGGCCCCTCCTTATACACATGTACACTGGGATTAACGCAGATTATTATAATTTCGTCCAAATACAAGAGGACGCCCGTTACTTCGTCTGCGTAGAATTAGTTTATATATATTTCTTTCCGTTGGTCGATTTTCAAAAGCTCCCTTTAATTCCCCCCCTTAGGGTACCCCAGGAATATTTCCTCCAAATTGAAGGCCCAAGTTCAGCAGTTTAGATGTCTTATGCATTGTCTGTCAGTCAGTATCTCGGAACGTTGTGTATGTGTGTAGAGAAGAGAAAATTAAAGTTTTAATTGGCCGCTGGTATTTTACTTCAATCGCATCTTCCAAAAGTTTCAGGCTCACTTAAATCCGCGATTTTTAATAACCTCATTGTTTTAACTAAGTTATATTATACGCCAAACAACAAGCATAATACCCATCCAAAATAATAAATATTTTGTATAGATATTTTGATTCAAGACTGCAGCACTTTAAACTGTATTTGTAAATCATGACATGATACAATTCAATGTGTGTGATTCAACTTGTACTATCGGGCGTGGAGACTGTCCCAGAACCCAAGACCTCTCGTCGTGAGAGAAGGTAGATCATGTTTTATGTTATGTATCATGTCACGTCAAACTATAATGAAGTAAAGTTGTGATTAAGTAGTCTCTTATTTGTCACGCAAGAGCGCAATATTTAAGGTTATGCATTATGTTTAGCATTAATAGAAAGGTAAAATTATTTAATTACTCTATATTACCGACACTGAAAAGACCCAACATGGTCAATTAAAGTACTTACCTAGTGCAAAAAGAAGATAATTAAAGTAATATGTAATAATAATAACATTTTAATGTCATGTTTTTGATATACATATCTTGGTAATTACTAATTAACCTAATACGTAAAATGACACACCCTGTTTACTCTACCCCGCCATTATGTCAGTAACTACTTAAGATAAAAAATAAAAACATATATACGACAAGTAAAAGAAAAAGGTCGGTCAGCTATTTCCCTTTTTTAATGAAAGTGGTAACAATAGACAAAGAATCGTGGAGTACAGAAATTGCAGCTACTTGCGGCAAGCAGCAGTTCGACTTCACTATTAATTTAAATTTATTTAATAGGATCACCAATAGCAGATACAACCTTTTGACACGTTGTTAAAATACGATAGGTAAGTTACTTTATAATAATATGTACAAAAAATTACAATTATTCTAGGTGAACACAGCATGCGTTTATATCAAGTAACAGGCAGTTAGCTACTCGTTAGACTAAACATAAACTACTGAGTTTCTAATATTTCATACAAATAGGAATTAGGTTAACTTTCGATAGAGTTTAAACAGAGTTCACTAACCAGGCCCCATATTCACCTTTCAACCAGATACTAAAGTCATTATAGTACAAAATACGCTGTGAGGCCGAAGCGCCAGGAAGGCGTCTCCAGCCGGTAGGGCTGTCACATAACATTACTTAATTGTAGGGGTGTCTATCGACAGGGTGCAATTATTATTTTTAATTTCATTAAAAGTACAGTAAAATAAATGAATAAATCTATATCGGTCTAGTCCCAAATAAGCCGAAGACTCTAGAATATAGTTTATAGTACACAATAGTACTAGCAGGCTAGGGCTGTCAAATTACAATACTTAACTGTATCAAAAGGGCGCAAACCATTTTTTAAATTGAACAAAAATAAACTGTAAAATAAGTCAATAAATATATATCGGTCTAGTCATAAAATAAGCTCTAGAGTCGAGACTACTAGACAACCATATTCATCATCATCATCATCATCATGTCAGCCGAAAGACGTCCACTGCTGGACATAGGCCTCCCCCAAGGCTTTCCACTCAGACCGGTCTTGTGCTTTTCGCATCCACCGCGGTCCCGCGATCCTTACGAGGTCGTCACTCCATCTTGTAGACAACCATATTAGCGATTTATATTGAGAAATAGATACTTAGACAAATATAATACATTCGAGTCAAGAACAATTACATGCTCATCAAATATTTACCTTTACCGGGGATGAACTCCGGGACCACTAGCTTTGTAACAGGATCAACACGAACTAGGCTAACCGCGTAGTCTAACCGCAAACAGTTACAAAGCAACGTTGTAAGCTTTAACAAGGTACAGTAAAATAATGTTCCTGGAACAGGCATGTGATTCTCTCAACAACGACGGTCAGATGGACGAACCAGTGTATGTCCAAGCAGCGAGGTTAAGTAGTCCCGTCGGAGCGACCAAAACACATTTTAGCGTGGGCATTTTCAAATTGGCAGCATGGCTTATCGAACGTATAAGACTGCCTAATTGGGAATGCACGCGCTAAAATGTGTTTTGTTTGCTCGGACGGGACTACTTAAACTCGCCGCTGCGATTTCGGATTTCATCCGTCCGACCAACCGCCGTTTTTAAGAGCATAACACCCCTGGGTAAAACGCATTGTATCTCTTTACTTTCTTATATTCATTCTCTAGAATTTGGCCGCAACGTTGCTCACGATTTTTATTCTAAGGATTAGTAAGTTGATTAACTTTGCTTAATACGAGTATCATACACGTCATTAAAATAATGTTTAATTGTTAAACCTTGCGGTAAAAAAGTGATGAATTGTGAATAACTACTGGTATACAACTTTTATAGTAACATTTATTTCAGAAAATATATATTCCTTTCATGTGAATTTATAATAGATTATTTTTTCATCTTACACAAATTGACCTAGTCCCAAAATAAGCTCAAGAAGGCTTGTGTTATGGGCACTAGTCAAGGATAAACATACTTACATACATAATAGAGAAATACATACTTACATAGAAAACATCCAAGAGTCGGGTACAAATATCCGTGCTCATCACACAACTTGGCCCGACCGGTGATCGATCCCGGGACCGCTGGCTTCGTAGGCAGCGTCACTACACACTAGACCAACCAATTCGTCAAAATAAAAGAATACAAACGGTTATTTCAGATGATGCTCCTTAAATTTATAGCATTTATGGTGGTCACATCATTGACTTTGACTACTCGGTATCCATACGGCTGATTAACTTATCTTAATGTATCGTTAGCTATTTCCATCTCAATAGCACTAATTTCCATATATTATGATAAAGAGAGTTAACTCTTATATAGCTCTATTTAGTATTTAACGCCAATTTTTTTTTGGTCAACCCTATCCCAGAACTTTTGGCAGCCCTAGCAGCTCATCGATT
This sequence comes from Acleris sparsana, assembly GCA_923062465.1. Taxonomy (NCBI): domain Eukaryota; kingdom Metazoa; phylum Arthropoda; class Insecta; order Lepidoptera; family Tortricidae; genus Acleris; species Acleris sparsana. The sequence continues at coordinate 12,744,864 of OV281291.1, read as the reverse complement.
ACACGGCCCATCTCCATCTGCCCTAGATCTTTACACGATAATGCAGCTTCCTACTTGCTAATGCATCGCTTTCATTTCATTATTTTAGGGAGAATATCAGTATCCATTGTCCTTACTTATCTAAGTACTTCAGGGTTAGCTAGAAGATACCCCATTTAGGGATAAGTTCGCCTTTGTATAGTTAAATATTAAAGTTGTAATATATTTATGTGCAATAAGGAATTTACATACATACCTACTCTCCCTTAAATATATCTATGATATTCATGGGCACAAAATGCAATTCACACTGGCGTACCGATTTTTCTACTTGGATCAATAAACTCGTTGAGTCCGCAAATTTGTAAGAAGTAAGTACCTAATCATTTATTTATTATAGATAGACTGCTAGGTTGCTTACAATTTACAAACATACAATTCATATTATTTTAATGAGATCTCTGTGATCTGCCTTTCAAGCGTACAAATTCTTTCTTCTATGGCTAAAATTACCGTCATGCTCATGCCATGTATTATTTACATGACGTTACATTTTTTGTTTTTTCTCTAGTAATTATTTATTTATAATATTATGGTAAAAATACATTAACATTTTATAAAAACAAAAGAGAGAACTTACAAACTTACTTAAAACTACACTAATATAACAAACCGCTACCAATAGGCATTGTTCCAAACTGCTGCTGGCAGCATTGCCACGTTGAATGGCAATGCTTAATCTTTGTGCCAAGCACAGGCCAGCATTTTGGTCACGAGTTGTGTTGCTTTGATAAATCCTTAAAAATATGGTGTTCTGGTCCCCACGGTCCTAAAGTTTCGATCCCAAAAGGCTCAAATATGTAACTTCTATCAAGTTGACTATATTTGCGCCTTTTGAGGGTCTCTGCTGATTCCGCCGCAAAACAAGCCTTAATACTTGTCCCGGGAAGATCTGACGGCGCAAGGGTGTCCACGCAAGTGGCATCCCAAACCAACGACCGGCCCAACTTCCACGGAACAAGAGTCATCCCATCAGGTCTTTTACCATCGTCGCGCATGAGACCATTTGGTTCCAATATTTCGCACAATTGGCGCTGGTAAAAGCCCGGCGGATGACATCATTAAGACACTAGCGCCACACTGGTAGCGGTGAGGAGCACAACATTGTGCACCTAAGCTGGGTGAAGTTGTAATTCTAAATGTTGATGAATCTAATAATGTTCCTGTCTTCGGCGATGGAAGTGTCTGTAGCCACAAACCCGATTCCCACTCTCCGACTGCTAGGAGACGGGCACGATCTGCGGAGCTGTGGCACGTTTGTATGAGTTGATTCCGTACTTGCTCGCAGAGCGCTCCGTCCCACAGCCCCTGTGAAGAAAGAGTTTTTTGGAGCTCGGAGTTTGGAAAGGCTAAGTAAAAGCCTTACGTCTTGGCCTCGTCAAAATGAGGTATACAATAATTGGAAAAAGTTGCCAAAATAATTTTCGCAATTAATTTTTGAGTACTATGAATTGAGGACAGAAACGCGGGCAAAGCGACACCAGAAACCGACCTGATGCCTAAACCACCGAATCGCACAGGAAGTTACAGTTTTAATTTTCACTGTCAATATAAGAACCAACATGAAACTTTTTCCTTACTTACTTACACAAGTTATTTGATTTAAATTGATAATTATTTATTTTATTAACAATAAGTACAAATTAATAATATTATGTTTGTCATGTCAACCGTGACCACTGTTTGTCGATGATCAATAATATTGTAACTACTTGAACTTATAATTATATTAGTTGGCTGATTATTTTACACTAATGTCAAAACCTATCTATAAAAAATACCTCATTTGATATATGGAAACAATATTTTGGATTCATTTAATCTTTCGTTTGTCCTAACAGTTCGCTTTTTTATAGATAAATGTAGATAAACATCAGAGTACAATTTCACACAAATTCACCTAGGCCCTAACTCAGCTTTAGGCTTGTACTATGTGTACTAGATAACGAAGAACATACTTAAACACCTCAATACATAGAAAACATCCAAAACTCAGACACAAACACTCGCGCTCATCACACAAATATTTGCCCATACCAGGAATCGAACCCAGGACCGCTAGCTTCGTAGGCAGGGTCACTATCAACTAGGCTAACGCGTCGTTTAAATTGTACACATTAAATGATTATAATCTTCATTTCATAAATGACACCATACCTATACCTACCCGCATATACCTACTACAAACAAGATGGTGTGATTTTGTTCAATACAAAGTTCCTATACTTACAAAGATGTTTAAGTAACAAACCCTATTCTATTCCGATTTCATAATATTTTGATTTATGTATGTAGACAAAAGTTAGAACCATTGGCACAAGAATACTATGTCTCACGGTAAGTACAGCTGGGTAAATCAATGAAAGAATCAAGAGAGGTGACTTGTTATACCGAGAGATAATCAATGAACCTAATCCCGGTTTTCAGACTGCTGTGGGAAAGTACTTCGAAAAGGTCACTATTTCTGTTGCAGTCAAATTAAAAATGTAATGAGCCTGTCCGACTCCTTCCTTGCCTACAGGCTGGTGGCTAATCGTATTTTGTAGGAAGCCGCATCATGTATGCGAGGTGTCAGATTTGCATTATTTTGAATCCAACGATCACGCTCGCTTCCTGTGGGAATAAAAACACCGGATTCGGACAATCTTGCATGATAAACAAGGTCCTCGCACGCAAATCCCAGAAACTGCTCCAAAACTGTACAACGTATTCATAAAATATTCACAGGCCATAATTTATTTGACCGCTATTTTAAGAAGTCTGGTTTCGAATCGGAATAAATCTTTAACTTTCGATCGAACTAATGAGGACTTACAGTTGCTTAAGAAAACATTCAAATCAATTTGAAGTATTACCACAGTAGGTGTCAAGGCATAAACATTTCCACTGTTCTGGTATGCGGCGATGCATGTCGTCTTTTAGGCGCCAGCTCCTAAACTGGTATTAGGACAGGCCCGTTGGGTAGGTTCGCATGAGTTAAGATAAAACTTGTGGCTGCTCTCTCAGATAAAGGTCAGAGAAGTACCCACATTGTCTTGTCGCGAACGAGAAATTTTATTCAAAACCAGACAGTTAAAAGGAATAAAAACTATCCACGCATAGCCCTGTGTTTCTCCGCAAATCTCGGAAAAAACGATAAAATGTTGTTGACGAACCTTTCCTTTTTCATCCCGCGATAAACAGAAAGGTAGATATTTATAGCGCGTCATTTGATAAAAAGAAGATCGTAATTTAGGGGTAAATCCGAAAGATAAAAGCTTACTTATCACACGGAAAATAAATTACTTTTCAATTTGATAAGTATCACAAAACTCAACGAGTAAAAGCGACCGGGTATTATGTAGTCAAATGGGGTTCCTTTGTAATCTACAAAGGAGTTTGACAGTTCAATTATGACGACGTTGCGGAATGTCGGAAAGTGGATAATTTTGCCCTGGGGCTGGGCAGGAAGTGGGATGAGTGGCGGAAGCTAGCCGCCCGCAGGCTTGATCCAGACTATAAGCGAATTAGTTAATACAATGCAACATTTTGCAAATAAAAAATATAAAATAGAGGGACCGTAAACAGAAACTGTATGTATACAAACGAGTGCACGGGCTGCCTGCCACAATAGCTTTGAGGCCATTTTGGATATTCGTAATTTCAATATTGCAAATGCATTGGCAATTGAGGACTAAGATAAGTCTCTAGTCACTTTACCTTAATAACGAAGCACCACAATGCAAACACTGCTCTTTAGCTTTAGGTTAGCGATTAAGTGGTGGTAGTGATCTGAAAAGAGCCTGCACAAGGTCCTACTAAATATCCACGACAGACATTATAAAAATAAGTTTTGTGTCTTGCTTGATATATAAGACAACTATTCGCTGCTTGCTGCATTAGAGTTTTAAATACGAAGAGCTTTCAATCAATTTGGCAGAACCGCCGACAAATTCTACGAAATTTACAAGCCGTACATTCGTAGTTAAGAATAAACCTACCTCATACTATAATATTTTTTAGGATGATCGCCAAAGTATCTTAGTACGACAATATCTTTGACAATTCAAGTATTCACTTTTCTAGCCTCATCAGCATTGTACATCAGTTACCACATTTGAATTGGACTTCAATTTTAAATTCAATGATCTTTGCAATGAATGTTGAGTCAAAGTTTTTAACTAACTTTTTCTTTTTTCGGCTTAAGTGTATCTCAGCCAGCTTTAACATTTCACGCATTCTTGAGAGGATTCATAGCGTGTCATGAGTCAGCACCAACGGGAGGCATATCCCCGAGTGAAACGAGTTCTTAACCAATTTGCGGTTAGCCTCCTCAATCGTGAATCAGAGGGAGATAAAAAAAACCTTTTCCTTAAGACCAACCTGTTGCAGAGGTAAATATTACAAGATAGAGCGCAGGGGCATAAATAGACAATTTCTTTACAAGAAATAAAAATATCTTGTTTTTGACTTGGAATTTGGGATCATTATAATGTCAAAAGAAATTGTGAGTTTGTTATTCGTACGGCAATGACGATTCAACAGGTGCATTGTAAGGTTTCTTTTCGTCATCACTATCTTATCCGCGTTGCTTGCCACACGCCTCGATCACCGCCATCCTTCCTGTGCAACTTACCACATATATTTAGTTTTAACTGCTCAAAAACTCAGCATTAATGGTGGACCTCATGACACGGCAGGACTAATTGATAAATCGTTATTTCTCAATATTTTATTTACCGATTAAATTGGTTAAATAAACACTATAGTACACCTGAAAAACCGACTCCGTACAAATAACTTACTGTTGGTCATTTCACTATTGAAATCGAAGAAATCGAAAGTAAATACGAGTGACACATCTTAACATAGAATATCTATACTTAAACAAGTTATTAACCCACGGCTCGTGAGTCACACTTCCCTAGAACTAAACATAACATTCACGCGCCGTTAAAAAAGCATTACCTAGCTAGGACACTAATCTCAGCACGATCTACGCCAAGGGCTCGATTCTGAGTCAATACCGTATCGGAACCAGAGAGCCTGGCATTTGACATGATAAACGGTTCAATTTGGTTATCACCGCGAGGATCGCTCACTGACTAATACGGAATAATAATAGGGAGCTGACCGCGTTATACATTCCTAATTCCTAATCAACGTTCGACTTTTGGAACAAGAATATACCAATCATTCAATGTTTCCAAAGGATATTCAGATACAAAGCCCAATTTTGGTTTTGAAAATCTTTGACAGTGTTCTATCTGGTGTCAAAAAAGAGGTATATATTTAGACGCGACATCTCGACTGGGTAATACAAAAAACCCAACTGAAGCCAAAGCTCATCTCAAATTTGTAAATTGTATAACTTAAATGTCAGAATTTGTATTTTTGAAAAGAAACTTCAACTGTTTATTTCGCTTTTACTTGTACTTTCAGGGTTTCCCCAGAATTGTGACTTGTCTTGGGTATCGACTTTTTTTCATCAGGAAGTTTCAGTTCAAGTCATATGAAAGTCCGATCCGAGATACGTACAATTAATAATAGGTGTATAATTCCTTAAAGAACAGGGACCTCGAAAATGGATTAATTAGTTGTGTTGAATATACAATGTGAGTTTCATAAAGAAAAAAAAACAACATCTATTAAAGTATTTTAAAAGAACGTTATACAATTTATTACAATGTATAGTCCCTGGTTGGCAACTGGCAACCCCTCACTTTGAAAAGTTCTGTGCCATACTTCCCTACCCATTGTACAAGCTATAACATTGTAGAAAGCTTAAAAAGGTCAAAACATGAAACAATATACCTACTAACCTACCCCAGTTGAAAGCTTCCCAAAACAACGTGTAAAAGGTTCACCTAATTAACACCAAAAAAAATGCGAATCATGAATGAAATTGGCATCATAAGTAATTAGCAAACATCAATTTCCGCTAAAGCTGTAAGTCTATCTAGTTACTGAAATAGATACCACGTTATCATTTCAATTAAAAAGTTCTAGGTATCAGAGGCGTGTATTGATTTATTAACGATACGTGATAGGGGAAGGTACATGATATCTTTAATAAATGTAGTAACTTCTTCAATGTAACACGGTGTGTTAATACGGTGCAATATTTGTTGATTTTCTATTAAATGGCCCTGTTATAGATCTACCACCATTAATGAATTTGTAAATGAAAATTAATAATACAGTAAGTCGTCCTCTCCCATCTTTGCGGTGCCCATCAAGTACCTAACATAATGAGCTATTGTAGTGTTAACTTCTAAGCTAGCAAGTAAGATCTATGTAAAACCTTATGATTGCAATAAATGATTGAATATTGAGTATTGATACGGGAGGGCAAAGTACCTAAAAAAAGAGCAGAAAAACGATCACAGAGGAAGACAGAAGTAATTATTCTAAGTATTTGTCAATTATCTCCGCCGATAAAGAAACGATAAAAGACAAAGTATGCTGACTAAGTAGACCTAAACTTGGAAACATTCAGGTTATCTCAGTCTGATTAAGGAGTGAACTATTTATTTCGGCAGATTCCACCTTTAGCAGCCGCTGCCAAATCAACCGCGACCGCTAGAAAAACCACCAAACAAGCCACAAAACTGATATCAAAGTTAGCAATCGACGATAGTAATGTATTTATCATTTCAATCCTAACGGCCACTTGCATGCAAGAAAAATATTAATCAAAAATATGCGTTTTGCTGAACTAAATAAGTAATCAAGATTTGCTGTCGTGAAAGCAAACCTACCCTAGCTACTACCTTTGTGAGTTAGTTTTAGTTTAAATGACTACTGGCTTGAAGCTCAACAGCGTTGCGTTTTATATCTATTTGACCGATTACTATGTAATAGTTGACGAAATGTAATTCAAAAATTTACCAGTTGCCCTGCGATGTCTTTCGTACTAAATATATTTAAATAGTGATAATTAGCGTTTCGTTACTCACTTTTCAGTACTTTGGAGGTCAATTTCCCCCAACAGGTTGAGTTTGGGCCGCTAAAAAATATATATGTGTCTGTTATTATAAACTACTCTCTAACATATATCAAAATCAACAAAATGGAAGCCGGACAGTTGGATACCTTTCCTTGAAAGTCTCAGAATGACCAGGTAGTAAAACATCATCATCTTTTAAAGTCCAAGTCTTGAAATGTCAAGCTGCCTAGATCGTAGAATATCAGAGTAGTAAGCTTGACGTTGTAAGACCTTGACGTTGTACGACCTTGATGTTTTAAGACCTTAACGTTGTGAGACCTTGATGTTGTACGACCTTGACGTTGTAAGACCTTGACATTACACTAAGAGAACGTTCAAGATTTTGACGTCGTCCTATCTTCACATAATTTAAGCACTTGACATTTCAAGACTGACTTTAAACGCCGAAGCGATAATTAGTTTAGACCATTTTTTTACTTTGTAGGTATGGTCATTCAAAAACCATTTCAAGGAATAAGCTTACTCATCCAAATCCAACTGACAGCTTTTTAATATATGACTTTTTCCGAAAAAATATTCGTGACTTTGTCTTTGGCATTTGTTTAGCATTTGAGGTTTGGAACCTAAAGACAAACATTTTAGGAAGGAAAAAAATTAGATAAAATTAGTTTGTTCAAATGGACTGCTCTTAAATACTTTCAACAAAATCAGGAGGAAATTTTTGTAGTTTTAAGCCAATGGTCATTGGCTAAGACCTTTCTTGGATATGTTTACGAATGAACAACATTGTAAAAATATGATGCATTCTAATTAAGCAATAACAGAAGCAAGCATCATTATCAAGAAATCTCACTCATGACTCATGAAGCAAACGTTTAGGCTTGATTTTCCATTTTAATAACTGATTACACATTCAGTTCCCTATTCATGTTAGTTGCGATGTGCTTGCGGCAAGCTCCCTGATCTCCATACTAAGTGGACCCACGCCGAGTACAAGGCACATAATGTACTATTATTAAACTATGCATGATTGGCTATTTGTATTCTTTTTATTAGGTGACTACAGTCAGCGAAATGAGTAGTCATTCAATTTTGATACAATTCTCTATGAAATAAAGCCGACCCTTCAAATTTTATTTTATTTTAAATATGGTCTTCTAAATTATCAAAACTTTTAGAAAATTGTTGCGATGCATATGTGAGTTACTCTGTCAGGGAAGTGACCGAGGTTAAGCTGTTGACGGTAAGTATGTATGACGGACACCGGGCGTCGTCGGTTTGGTTCGGATGGTCAGGTCAGTCCAACTGAAGTCGGCTTTTGCTTAAAAATATTGTGTCGCGACTTCAGTTTCAGTGTTTTTTAAAACATTTATTTTATTTTATACTTTTTAGTGATCATAATAAGCTGTTATGTAGTCCCACTTCTTAGTTGATATGAAACTTTATGACATTGCCGCGCCGCACGCCTCGCCGCGTGAAATTCATAGACATATTTAAACAATTAAATAATCTTCGATATAGTCGCTCAATTATCTTAATCGAGATATCTTATCGCCACCCTTGAAATAGGTACCGTACCGTTTTGGAGTTCCGTTGGCCATTTGTGGTCTTTATCATCAGTTATACTTCACCAAATGCAAATGCTGAACTTGTTATTAAAAATACTGAAATCGCCATATTTATGCCTATAATACTTGAGGAGTTCCCTCAATTCCTCACGGATCACCTCATCAGATTTAGATTTGGTGATAATGGGACCACTATACACCGTGTTTTTTTTGATTTACGATAACTTTAAGGGAACGTTCTTTAGGTCAAACAAAGTTAATTTCCCGAAGACAGACAAATGATAAGTCTAACGGTTTTAAAGATATTTAATTTTTAAATTTAATCAGTTAATCACGTTAAACTAGTGTAAAAGGCTCTCTTAATTGATAACAACAATTTTCTTTTAATACTTTATATGACTTTTATGAGTAAAGAGTTTCCAATTGTTAGGTTTGTATACGCGTCAATCTAAAGTGACAATCTTGTACCTGTCAAGTGTTGTCTTTACTTGTGTGTGTATGTCACGCCAACATAGACGTATTTGACACTGATTATTAGTTAACTCTAAAGGCCCTTTTAGAATGACCAAAGATAAAAGATTTCATTATTTTGTACTAAACCGAAAAAAAAAATTTTTTTCCCAGTATTTAAAAATCTAATGTACCAATTAGTTTCTATGGATATACCTAGTAATATGCCAAAGTTATCGTAAATCAAAAAAAACACGGTGTATATGAAAAAATAATTTTTGAAATCGGTCCATAACTGATGGAGAAATCGATGAGCATACATTAAAAAATACATACAGTGGAATAAAGAACCTCCTCCTTTTTTGAAGTAGGTTAAAATGGACAGGGTATCCTAATTTTGTAAAGTTTTAAAGAATTACTGAAAATAGCGCAGGCTACATAACTATACCGACACTCAACGCGTATTTTGCTACAACAAGCATACGTATTACAAAAACGAATTCTGTTAGCGAAACATAATCAGAGTTTAACTTGGTTTAATGGCAAGTTCGGTTCGGAACTTCAGAGCGATTTAGAGCACCGCTGAGGTAGTCTGGCTTTAATTATCTCTGCGGAGGAGCACGTGGCTCGAAATTACATTAATAGGAACTGCGACAGCGATTCCGCACATTTAATTTTCCTCCTGTTCTGTTCAATTAAGCCTTTAGTTTCTCCAATTCATGTAATATGTTTTATTAGTAGTTTTAAGCCGTGTCTTGGATCGCCGTGTAATGTTTATCTCAAGCAACACTGCCTCGTTATTTCGCGGAATAGTTTTAACATTCTGTCAGTGAAAATTATCTGAAGCAATAGTTTTAGAGACCATCATTTCCAAACAAATCTGAGAATAATTTAAAATGCATTTTTATAATATTAATTTAAAAACACGCAATACAGCGTAGTTTTGCTAAATAGTTATTGGGATTCATTGTGATATTTTTTTATCAGTAAGTCTAAGTCCAACAAAACACATAAACATTGCCCAAGTGCCCAACAAAACACCCTGTACGTACATATAGTTGACCCACATTTACTTTAAATTCTATTAATGTTTTAGTTATACCCTGCATGCAGTTGCATCGGCGTTGCGGCCACTTGATTTGCGCTCAAACTTTTAATGGTCAGTTCCAGCCCGGATGTTCTAACTTCAGCGTATTTGTACGGCATTTAAAAAAGCAGTTTAACGTGTGAGAGCCACAATCTCCTTATAGCGTCCGTTTTTTATAGAAGTGAGGGAGGTAGGTACTGAATGTGGTAGCGTGTCCTACTTTGGAGTTTTGCCAGTATCGCCGATGTTCGAAGTTGTATCGCTAATGAATGAACCATTTAAATAGCTAACCTAAATCATTTGAAAAGGGCATGTTTCGATGGTTCGGTCATTTGGAAAGGATGAATGAAAGAAGATTGACAGAGCGAAAGTCAGTGGAAGGGTTGGAGGGGGCCGCCCTAGGTGTACTTTCTCGAATCAAATCGTAGAAATACTGGAAAAGGGACGAATCTTAAGTACCCGAAACCGACGTGCGCGCATGACTCGATGTATGGAAGGAGCGAAAGAGATTTGTCAGGATCGAAGCAGGTGGAAAGAAGTGGTCTCTGCCTACCCTTCTGGGAAACAGGCGTGATTTTATGTATGTGTGTATGTAAATCATTTGAGGGATGCATTCTTGAGCGTAGTGATTAAGCCAATACAACAAAATTGACGCACACGTCATTAAGCTTGTAAGAGATGACCACCTGTTGCGATTTCACCATGCTACCACACTGACTCCGGACGAGCCCGAAACATACCGAGCGTCTTCCGACATTATTTACGTGAGTAACCGTGGTGAACTCTTTTAATATGCTACCACACATGTACAGTCGAACTTAGAAGTAGTTCTACATTTTAGTATCTTCACACCAACGCATTGAAGTAAGAGTGGTTTTTTTATTTTTTTATTTTAGTATATCAATAGCTTCGACACGGCTCCAAAATGTACCACTACGTCAGAGTTCATATGCGAACGGCAGGCTGGAGTGACTTAGGCCTTTCTTTGGTTTCGAAATTTATTTTATAAAATTATTATGAATGACTCATATAAAACTAAAATATTAGCACAGTTGAACACAGTTAAGTACATTGTTCTGGGCCCGTATCTTGATCCTACGGATTACTCGTAAGTAAGTATCCGGTAAACATTATCGTAGTAAAGCTGTTTCTGTTCATTGATTTGAAGGAAACGAATTTGATATAATATTTTATATCTACATCGATACGGTCAAGTATGTATTCTTTTCAAGGTAGATAGAAAATCCGTAGACTACAGTAGGATAAACGCCACACTAGTTAAAGTACTTAATTGGTTTACTAGTAACAACTTGCTACTAAATGCTAAGAAAACTAAATGTGTTAGATTCGCTTTACCTAATGTTAAACCGGTAGATTCTAGTATTTTTCTAAATGACGAGTGTTTGCTAATAGTAGATAAGGCGGTTTTCCTAGGCATAACAATAGATAAAAAATTGCAATGGACTCCCCACATAGCTGTACTGGCAGGTAAACTAAGTTCGGCAGCTTACGCCGTTAGGAAAATTAGACAACTACAACTACAACTAACTAATGTTGATACAGCTCGCTTATTTAATTATAGTTATTTTCATAGTGTTATGTTATGTCTTACGGTATTCTGGTTTGGGGTAAGGCAGCCATACAAACTATATTTGTGTTACAAAAAAGGCCATTCGTTCTATTTACAATTTAAATTCCCGTGACTCCTTAAGAGAACTTTTTAAAGAAATTAATATCTTATCTTGTAGCGTCTCAATTTATTTACTAGAATATTATTAATGTTATTAAAAATTTAGATTCTTTCACTAAAAACTTTGATATACATCATTTAAATACTACCTATAGAAAAATAAAAATAAAGTCGCTATTCGAAAATTCCGTGTCCGTAAAGTATATAAATCATTTGTTGGTCAATGCATTCATCACTATAATAAATTACCTGACGTAGTTTTAAAAACCTTTCCAGCAGTTTAAAAATAAATGAAATGGTCTTTAATGTCTAAAGCGTATTATAGGGTCGAGAACTATCTAACAGACAAAAATGCATGGCCTAAAACAGAAACTTAGTCAATAATAATTTGTTGAAATGCAAAAGCTTTATCCTGCTTTTTCTTGTCTAGGGGACACCGTTGATGCAAGAAAACATATCGAAACTTTTATGTGGTCATCTTGCACCATCTCATATACACATAAGTAGTTGATTCTATTTTTTCTTTTTTCTTTTCTCTCTCTATCTCTCCCGTAAGATTTTTGGCATGTTTTCCTGCTGAATGAACTACACATGTTATTTGATATTATATTTAATTTAATATTTGTAGCTTTATATAATGCTAGACTAAGTAGTATCATTGTAATAATGAAATATGTTTAAAAAATGACTGACTGCTGAGTTTCTTGCGGTGTTTCTTCTCAGCAGTGGTCTCCTCTTGGGAAGCGCTGCCTGGTAGATTCTTGACGTGTAAAAGTGCCCGAGCGGCCTACTTACTGAATAATTTTTTTTTTATCTTCTTTTTTTACTTGCCTTTAGCGATATTATGGAAAATAAATAAATATTTCATCTGTACAATTTTGACGACTAGCTTTTGCTTATGACACCCATTTATGAGTTCCCTTATTTATTACTGATGTAATTTGGCCTCTTGGCAATTTATTGTCCATCAACTGGTTTTCTATTCTCAAAGTTCGTTAAGTATACACTTGCCAGAAAAATATAAACATAGTTTAAATCTTAAGTGCAGTGTTGTTGTATCAAAATGTATGAGTCTGTCGATCTTGGATCCAGATGTAAGACAGTCTAGCTTTATCTTTTTGTGCAAGTAGCCCTTATACAGTCGGCCTTATAAGTATACGCACACATGGTACCCTGTCGCTTTGACACCTTTGACGGATCAGTGCAGCAGTTGAAACATAATTTTAATGTGACACAGCACTAAAGTGTACAGCTACTTATAAGACCGACCGTACCTTCAATACCTTCCCACGCAAAACCTGGAGACTACGCAAGTCGGCGACCTTGTCTGGCGCTGCGGTCTATCGCGAGGTAAAAGTGGAACTTTTTTTCACGTGACTTAGGTAATGCACGTGCCGCGGTGCGTGGGCGCTTGATAAGCTTAATGCCCTCAATAGCTTGGAAGCACAAGGTCCTAAATGATCTGGATCGTAGTATAACATAGAGCCTTGTAATTCATGCACCATAAGAATGTTTGCAATCGAGTGATATGCGTTGCTGTAGTCATAAGATGTCTCATAGCTTTATATTACATTGAATGGATACGTTGATAGTTTATATTCAAATACAATGTTAGTACGGATTTTTAAAATACAGTTACGGAAAATGTGTAAATTCTATACCGACTGTGTAATAGGTAAGTTCTAAAAGTATTTTTATAATTGCATTAATAAATAAACTGCCGATTAATTTATACGTTTTCAAATTTATTGACCAATAGTTGAGTTACATTTAGCAAATAAAATGTATAGAATTATTTTAGTAGTTCAAAGAGTTAACCTTTAATTTTTTTCTGTTTCTTATTTTATTACTTTACTAATTTATAGGTATATTTCATTTGTTTTATACATGATGTCTACAAAACAATTATAACCAGTTTGCAATTTCAGACAACACATTTTTTTTAAAGTATGCTACGAAACACAGTGCTACGTCGTAGCATCTACGGTGATATACCGTACCAATGCATCGATCACTTGTAATTCCTTTTTTATCTCTACTAGTTAGAAAGGCATATCCGAGCAATTAAGTCTCGGGGCACTAGTGCTAGCCTTCTTGCATGATTACAGTGCAGAATTCACGCGCCACGGCCGAGACGCGTGGCTGCCTCTTAAGGAGAACCACGTGAGCACACCACGTGACTTTTTCTGCTCTCCTAACCCAATAAGCAGATGTAAAACTCAAGAACCAAAGCAGTTTTAACTCTCGTGTGTTAGTATAAGGTTGATATTGGTATAGCAGTTTTATCTGTGTTATTTACTATCGGCTTAGGAGGGCAGTACTCGTGTCCTACGAGTATCCCGGCACGAGCACTATTGACACGGTATCAAATATAATAAAGGTTTTTCCAATTTCATATAAATATTAGTCTGCTAATATAAGTTCTCCTTTTATTTAAGTTAAGAGAAAAGAGCGCTAAATGAATTGTTAGATGCATTTGTCTGGGACATGGGATTTCGCCTTTAAGTTTGCAAATTTGTATTTATATCGTTATATTATTTTTCTGAGTTTAAAGCTGCGGGCGTAATAAAACAGAATAAGAAACGGAAAAACATTTTTGACATACTATAGAACGTAAACCTCTAAATACACACGTCTGGTAATCTATCTACGGGGTGGAAATTAAGCGGGACTTCCTCGTATTGAAAATAACGTGTTTTGTTCAAATAATACTTTAAAATTTTATTTACATGAAAAAAGGTTATCAATGTTGTTTTGACTATTTAGGATTGTAATTGTTAGATTATATTTTCAAGAGTTTAGCCAGATGACTTTAGAGAATTTAGTCAAATGTCTTCTTGATTTCCTGAATATTTGGCAAAAAATGAATGTTAACGAGTATTTTTTGATGTTTATTTGTAATATCATTTCTATTTTGATTTCATTTTTAATATCAAATAATACCTAATAACAATAACCATTTGTGTTGATCTATTACGTACTCTGGATTATGTAAAAAACCCACCTAGGTACTTGCTTATATGGAATATGTAATGTAACAATGAAACCGTATCACTAACCCAACCCTACTTCATTTTGTATATTCAAAAACGAGTAAATTTCCAAGTTTATTCTTTATCCTTAGACACTGATGTGTGTAAGTTATTGCACTATGTTTTGAAAAACTTTATTACCGTTTTCCGGTCAATGGCTCGTGGGACGACATGACCTTTCTTTTTTAATACACTGCGTTTGTTTTCAAATATCGGTCTCATAACAAGTGGTTTGTGGTGCGGTACCTAACTACGTCAGGAATGCCTGTTATTTAGGTAAGAATGAGTAATTCATATCATCATATAGCGAGGAAGTCGTATACAAACCACTTTATATAAAACTGATTGCAAATCCTTTATGACAGGGCCGATAGCTATAAATGCATATGTTATCATTTATCAACTTTATCACATGCACTTAGCTGTCAAAAAGTTGTATCGGGGGAAATTCTTTGATACTGAAAATCTAGGGTTATAAAAATACATACTGTGTGTTTATTATAAATTATATTGTACCTATTTCGTATAAGTAATAGGTTTAGCGTGACGTATGCGCATTGAATTTGACACTTTGCTATAAGTAGAAGGCCTATACCTAATATTATTTAAATTATGGATTATTGAGCGACTAACTTAGTCTACAATGTTTAGGTAAAATATTTACATTTAAATTAACTTAAGAAAATAATAATTTCATTTTCGATTTGCTCAACACCAAAAAATAATAATTAGGCTGTATACAGGGTTGCGCAGTATAACTGGTTAAGACTGCAACATAAATAATCTTGAGCCCCGTTGTCAGCTAGTCGATACGCCAAAAGTCAAAACACTTCTTTGACTAAACTTGTCATGATGAACGCCGATAGATAAAAATAAATGTTTTATCTATTGTAACTATTTCATATTTAAGTATGTACAGGGGATCTTAATTATTAACTGCATTAATAAAACTTCTGGTCACATCTCCCGTTCCACCCTGTATATTAAATTAGCATACGACCGACAGGCTCGGGCTAGTGAGCTGATAAGTGGTTAGTTAAAGGGCTCTATCAAAGTGCAAACAAGCGAGAGCGACATTGACAAATTGGCAGTTCGCGCCCTTGGCAAAGCCTCTTTTTAGGCCGCCCTTCACACCGTCACGTATTAAACGTAGGAAACAAACAACATGAAATATTAATTTAGGTTATTTTACTTAGTTTAATGATTATCATCATTTCAGGCCGTCGTCCATTGCTAAAAATACGCCTTAGTTTAGTTTAGTTTATTTATTACAAATAATGAAAACATAAATAATGTCACTACATATTATTAAACAAAGTCTCCCTCTGCGTCTGTCTGTCTGTATGTATAATCGCAATGTTCTCAAAAAATACTGAACGGATTATTATGCGGTTTTTGCCGTCAGTTAGATATTTTTACACGGCAGGTAAATCTGGTTTATATACCTACGGCTGTTATTTATAGACGTAAAAACTCAGATAAAGAGAAGCGACGAGGGTCGCTATTTGCAATAAAAAATGCATAGCATGTCAATAAATACGAAATAACATTTAGATTTGATTTTCTAAAAACATTGGTTACGTTGATGGAATAATTAAAAATATAATTCCATTGTATCACATGACTTCCATTTGTCCCCATAACATGTCCATATTATGACAATCTATTTCCTTCCATTTTTCTCTCACTGGCGACACTTTTAAACTTCATGTTTAATACTTCTCATTGTTAAGTTAGTCATTTACAATTGTCTCCAGTTGATCATGTAACTTTTGTCTTTGTAAACATTATCTCAACTCATCAAAATAATCTGTATATAATTGTTATCAGGTTATTAGTTTTATAAATATCGCTTTTTTATGAGGTCGAATATCGTATATCGTTTATTATGGTACACTCATAAAAATGTGAGCCAACCAAAAGAGATTTTCTCTTAGTTGACGAAAAACCTTACAATAATTCTGATATAACACAGTTATATGAACCAAAGCGATAGTAACAACAGCAAGTTTGTTAGTGATTCAACTAACATCTTACTTGATGTTTCCAACGTCTCGTTAGGCTCGTATGGAATTAAGACGCTTATGCACAACAATCACAATATTTTTAGAAGCCCCTAAATTTTTTTCAGATGCATACATTGTAGACATGCACAAGCGAATGCTATTGTATAATGTAGGAATTATACTTGTTATCTGCAATCATGCAAATAATATATTTGAATTTTGATTGTTTTAACGCGTGGGACAATTCAACACATGTCATTTATTTTGCATTAACATACATCTTCTAAATATTATCCACAAAAGTGCTATGATGAGGTAAATATGGCGCAATCTTGTATTACAAATCGATGACTAAATTTTATCTTTGATGTATATGTTTCATTTTTTTTAAGAATGGTGAAGTCATTCTTTAATCTTTTAAGAAGTTTACTTTCTTGACAATAAAGAAAAACCATATGTAATGTCCATTTGTATAAAGATACGTCCTTAGAATCTATTCTTCCTCTATTTGCTATTTAATCATTCGCTAATGTGTTGTGTGCGCCTAGATTTTAAGAGGTTCGACTATAAATTTTGAAAGGTTCGTATAGTAGTTAACTTTCAGAGAACCCTATTCACAATTTCGGTAAATTTATAAAGAAATAGTTATGCTAAATATTTCTGTAAGCGATTATAATTTGAAATAGTAAATACCCAACTCCGTCTAAAATCTCTCGTTTTACAGACCGTGTAAAGTGTTGTTTTTAGGATCACTAAATAGTACAAAGTTTTTGAGATAGTATAACATCATGTACAAACTATAATTTAATCTAATAAGAAGCAGCTAATCAGATCGCTCTCATTTAGGAACAAAGTGCGCATAGTTGCTCAAGTGCATTGTGGACTCGGCGCGGACAATATTTCACACGCTGTTTCGCAAACGGTTCGAGATCAAGGCTTATAATAAAATTAATGATGCCATACTTAATTATTATAACAGAACTCTTTTTGTAGACAGTGGTTTCTTTATTTCATAAATCTTAATGAAATTTTGGTCTAAATGTCAATATATACAGAGTGTTATGAGCTATCGAAACCTGACAAATTCCTTATGGTGAAAAAATGACAGGGATATAATTATGAGTCCTAGAACTCTATCGCTTTCATTGACAGGTACTTGGCAAAGGTTAAACGGCCTTTACACGGCCTCACAGAAATTAAATCAATGCATTGTTTATTTGTTTTCAAATAAGTATAATAAAGATTTACGATTTGACACAGAAATTAAATCGTTACAATTTTTTTTTAATAAGTATAGTAAATAAAGATGAGGTATTCTCTACCAGTTGACCAAATCAATCAGAAATAAACATAGTGGGTGCACGGAAAACGAAGACTGACAGAGAAAAAAAAAATTACAATATACGTAATTATCCTACAAGTATTTATTGCAATTTGATTACAATTAATGCCGTATTACTATACGCGGCTGCAAGCTGCAATAATGCAATTCCTCTCTTGGTGTTGCAGATATCATTCACATGTAGATCACGTGACTCTTCGTATCACGTCATCTGCCAGTGACGCGATTGGTTTAAAAACGAAACGAATAGAAACGCCAGTCAGCGTAACGCATCTTGGCTAGGGCCTCAGGTTACCCGTCCTTATCTTGTGTTATGTTACAGATGAGCCCTTTCAGTTACACTTGGACCCTTAAGGATCGTTTGTGCAATTACCCTCTTATAAACTCAGCTATTCGAATGTGCAGGTTTCCTCACTGTTTTTCCTTCACCGTAAGAGCATCGGGTTTTGCACTTAAGTTAGAAAAACTCATTGGTACATGGTGACCGCGGGGGTTCGAACTCGGCAACATTTCTTGACTACTTTGTTTGTCGGGGTAAGTACCTACGGCTCACTATTTGCGAACTACAAATGCCGTGCATTTTTAACAACACGCTAAATAGTTTTCAAAATGACTTGTAAACAATAAAAATTTCATTGTATTCTAGTTTATGCCCATTTTAACTCCGGACGCAAACAGTGTTATAAAAATTATAAGTTAATTTGTGGAATAAATAATAAATATCTAGGGACCGTCCCACACAAATTGACCTAGTCTCAAACTAAGCTCTAGGCTTGTACTATGGGTACTAGACAACGATATAAATACTTAAATGCATTGAAAGCAACCAGTACTCAGAAAAAAATACTTGCGATCACCACACAAATATTTGCTCATACTGGTAATAGAACCGGGTACGGTACAGTGGGCACGGTTACTACTAGACTAACTAGGCCAACGCTTTGTCGGAGTCGTCGCGTCGCATATGTATATAGGTATGTGTATACTTGTGTACTAGGCTAAGCTAGGTTTCATTAAAATCTGTTGTTTCTCTAATTTAAAAAATACTATAAAGCTTTCTATTCCATAAAATACTTATAAACAGTAAGTAAGTTTAACTCTTTATTGCACAAAAATAAATCGTTTCATAAAAAACACTTATATGAAAACAAATTACGTATAAAGACGAAGTCATTTCTTTAAGGAACAGTTGATTTGGATTAGTCAGTCTATTAAATTGTTTGGTGAAATCCGACGAGTCTGAATCTGGTCCGTTACTCATCGGTGTAACAACCGGCCAGAGCTTAATACTAATACTAAAAGCTCGGAGATATGATAACACACCCAGTGCTCAGTAAAAAAACGGTCGTAATAAACATCCATATTATACACGAATTACAACATTTACAACAGCCACCCAGCCTTTCTTTATAATCCCCTTTTGCAACATTATTTATTCTTGTGTTTGACTCATTCGTTTCCACGTTAACATAAAATTTAAATGACTATAATTTACGTACTTAACATGACATTGAGACACAAAATGCAGCAATGTATATCCAATAAGGTTAATTGGCGTCCATTGCAGTTCAGTTGCATGCAAACTACATGTTTAATTATATGCTAGTGGCGCCAGTTCTTCCTTGCTTAATATTTGGGAAAGTTTGTTTGGTCAGTTAGTTGTTATTTATTTAATAACTATCATAATGTTAGTTACTTTTTACGTAGCCTTTGCCTGCGACTACGTCCGCGCGAAACTGGTTATCGTTTTTCCTTATGGATCGACTAAAATTTTCGAGACAAAAAGTATTCAAAGTACTAATTCGGAATCCACCTATGGATAAGAATATTATTAACGAATAACTTTAGCCGCTCATGCGTCATGAAAAGACAAACATTTATACAACACACATTGCCACGAACTTTCACATAAATAGTACCTATTAGAAGGATGGGATAAGATTGTAGGATTGCGAGATTGCCATACCTCTCAGTATTTAGTGTTGTTGGTTTAATGTGAGAGTGATCATAGATCATGGATCACTAACATGCGAAAGCATGCTTGAGGATCATTTCGACATTGGAAAATCTCTAGGCTTTGTTATCCGCGAGTCTAAACTATTCGCCAATCGCCATGCTATCACCGTACTGTTCAACCGTTATGTCCGAAGTCGGCTTGAAACCAATTCCAGTACCTATATGGTCTCCGCATGAGCGAAAATACGTCCTAATGCTAGATAACTCTCAAAAAACTTTTTTCTGTTTTCTATTTAAAAAATGTACGGGTATTATCCCTACATATATCCAACGCTCTATATACTAGGAATTATGAACTATACAACCCTTGAAACTAAGAAAGACATGTCCCTGGTTAAATATATCTTTCAGCTGATACGAGGGCATATCAGCAACGTGTCTCTTCTGCCTCTAAACCCTCTCCGGGCACCACCCTTGTCGAACCAACAACTCCGCCCTCGCCGTCGGCCACTCTTCGCTGCCCCGGCGGCGCGCACCCGCGCTCTTGCTCACTCTCCTCTGCACCGGGCCCTGAAGCTCTTAAATGACATACTGGACTTGATATTTATAACACCTCTGATTCGCGTTTCTACGCATCAGCCAGTCGGCACTTGGAGACAATTGTCACCTTAAACTCAGTCCAAGTATAGATAATGCTTTAGGTACCTTGTAAGTTCTGCTGTAGGTATGTCGTTTTCTCATTAATAATTAATACGTGTAGCGTGACGGATATGATAGATCGGCTAATAATATTCGCAGCCTCTGCAAGGGTTCCACCGAATAACAAAACTAACATTGTTATGTAAAGTATGTTTTTATGTAACCTAAGGTTACATGTCAGGTAGGTAGATAGGTAGGATAAAATTGTAACTTAGTTAAGTACGTGACATGTAAAATATTACTTTTTACCAATAAACTTATCATATCATATCATATATCTTAAAAAAACCGGCCAAGTGCGAGTGGAACTCGCGTGGAGCTACATAGTTTCGTACAAACGTTTTTTTTTTATAGAATCTTTATAGGCTTTCCTGTTACAAGCATGAACTAAATTTAGTATATTTTTCAAAATGATAGGCTCAGTAGTTTCGGAGATCACGGGGGAATGGGTCATGAATAAAATCAAAACTATTTATTTTACAATAATAACAAAAATATATTTGAGAGCCTCATAACGAGCCCTTTCATTTAATATATGACACAGTAAAATATTGAAATCCTCTATTTTTAAAATTTATTTTTAAAAAACTTTACACTTCTGTGTTTCGTCAATTTACATATTTCAACTCAATCGGTCCGGTGGTTTCGGAGCAAATTGGGTGTGACAGACATACGCACGACTAAGGGTTAGGGGTTTAGGGCTATAAGGGTTCCGTTTTTCATTTTTTGTACGAAACCCTAAAAATGAGAAGGAAGATCAACGAATAGCAACAAAGCACGTGAAAACCTAAATAAAACAGAACCTTATCTCAGAAAGCCATTTTTGACGTAAGTGTTTCTTATAATTTGAAAACATTTATTGAACGTGCGTTGTGGCGTGAACGCGTTAATGAAATACCATATAGTTAAAGTTTAGTCTTCGATAACCTTATAGACCAATGTCACATTGAATTCTTGTATCTGAATAATACTTGATCTGCCTAAAAAAGCCTATTGGGGATGTATTGTGTAAGTTATCCAAGCTAAGCCAAAATTGGCTTTAGAGATTAATACTGTAGGAGTATTGCGATTTGTGATGTTTCTTTCTTTTGTCTTCAATTCGAATCCTAATCTAAATCGTAAATAAACCGGATCGCGTTCACACGGTGTGTGAGCTAGTAGAAATACCGATATCTTAAGCATTCATCCCGAATAATTCCATTCAAACTCAGTCTGCAGTATAGCAGTAGTGCAGTATAGTATAGCATTTTTATGTCAATTTGTATGACATTATCCCCTGATATGTATGACTAGAGGGCGCCCGCGACTTCGTAAGCGTACAATTAGTTCCCCGCTACTCCCCCTATTTAAACCCCTTAGGAAATGAATTTCCAAAAATCCTTTCTTAGTGCTCACTAACATCATGAAAGGAACTACTGTACCAAATTTCAAGTTTCTAGGTTCAGTAGTTTCGGCTGTGCGTTGATATATATATAGGTAAGTCAATCAGGTTTGCCTTTTAAATAATTATATTATAATATCGGGTAATATCAATAGGGGATCCTAATAGGAGAGGACCTTCACCGGGCTGTTTATTCGATTAAAAGTATTTTAAATGAAATTTAATATGTTAAGTAATATATGGCGAATAGTTCCTTTGGGCTTAGACCAATAGGTTACCCTTTTTTTTCCCATCATAACCACATGAGTACACATAACAGTTAACATAACTATTGGGTAGGCCGGTTTAAAAAGCAGGTAAGTCGGTACTAACAATTTGCACTGAACTTAGGCTTCATACTTTCGATTGGTATGTAATGTCTATTAAACAAGCAATTGCAATTTAAAAAGTGTATTTTTTTAAAATAAGTTTTTGTCGCCATATTTTAAATTTGATATAGTTAAAATACTTTTTATCGAATAAACAGCCCGTTGAAGGTCGTCTCCAATTCGGATCTTTGACCATAAAGGTAATGTTTAAAATGAAGGAAAGCATACGCTTAGTAATGTAAGTAAGTAGTAATGGTAGATAATTAGTATTTTGTAGGCGTTTATCAATTGTTACATAACAAAAAAAAAATTGACTATGCCTACGCGAGGGTATAAAAAAAACACGTTGTAGTAGGGTCATGTGGGGGACAGCGACACAAAAGTTTTTTTTAAACCGTTTATTATATCCTTTTCTTAATGTTTACTATAAAATCAGCTGTTTTTAATTTTAATATTAGACTTGAAATAGTATCAAAATTATGGTTGGAAATTACTTTTTTGGGTTTATCAAATCAAAATTTAATTATACTGTGCCCCAGGGGTGCGGTACAGTTCAACAGCCACAGTAATAAGCACAAAAAACACAAATTCAAGCATTTTTCCGTTTACCCGGCCACATGACGTCTGAAGACCGCTGTATAGGATGGCGGCGTATGAAACTAATAAAACACGTCAAGACAGACCATAGACAAATAAGAGAACGACAGAAATATTACTTATGTTACACTGTGCCCCTGTTACACTGTCCCCCACTTGACCCTCCTTAAGTTTACGATTGTAGCTAACAGAATACTCAATGATTACGAAATTAACAGCCAGTCGCAAGCAAGACTATTTCTCCGAGTCACCGCGTATAACAACAGCACCATTTCGCTGCCCCGGTAATGCAACTCCGTAAAATATATAAAATTATGCGTGATGGAAGAAAGTGGAGTCGTGACATCTGTCGGCGCTTTCGTGGATTACGGGAGAAACCGCCTTTCTACCGCCCGAATTATCCAATCGACGATACGCACATTGTTTTTATGCTACTAGGGTCTTTTATACGGCATATTATGTTCTATACAGGCTGCGAAAAACCAATGTCTAATAGATATTGAAGAAAACAAATAATCGAAGGATAAATAAAAATAACCGATATTCTTTGCTGCAGCATCAGAACTAAAGAACTTCTTTTTTTTTGAAAAATGTGTGGCTTAATACCTACTTTCAACTAGAAGACCTTGCCTTTTAGACAGGTAACAACCAGGCCTCTGGAGCTTCAAAAAAGAGCAATCCAAAGTAACCTCGCATTTCAAGTCCAACAAGCCGTTTAGTCTACAAGTCACAAAGAACCAGACATGCATACATACTCGCATAGGTACTAGATTACCCTCATTCTTGAACAGTCGCGAATAAATCACTCATTATCAGGACTTGTTGAATCATAGTCAAATGTTTAACTAAAACCCCTAGAACGTGTTTATATTATAAACACCCTTTCGATGACCTCAAAGTTAGTGAACAAGAATATGTTTGTCTTGTTTAAACCACAAAACAGATAATAGATAATCCTAAGTTTACAAAGCCCTAGGCTAGAGACCGCAGGCACGTGAGGATCCAGGATTTCAATTCTCCCCCCCTGGAGACTATATTTTATGACTTTCTAACCTAGCCCTCTTCAGGTACGGTCTCGTTTCCTTTAATTAGGGTAAACGTAAGTGTACTTTAATGCATCTATCCTGTAGCAAATATATAGGAATATCGCATTATCTCCGCGTTCACTTAAGTAGGTACCTTAGACAACTTTCGGTCCATTACCTACGAAGTAAGTTAAATAAGAGTTTGTAAAACTCAATCAAAACTATTTCGTCAAAATATAGTTATTTTCAGTGCCAGGTTTTCCATTGGTTTGGTTATAAATTTAGCCAGTTCATATAACGAGAGTATTATTTGTTATATTCAAATAAAATCCCTTTTTAATTGGGTTCATCCGTCACACTTATATTTGTACAACACTTTTTCAACTGTAACGAGGCAAATCCTTGTTAGGGTGACATTGTGTGTTTGTGTGAAGATACGTCATATAAGTCTTCATCGTCATACATAAGCTGCTCGGCAGTACCATATTATGGTATTGAGAAGCTCCGAATGGATATGACGATTAGATAGGTTAGGTTAATAACTGTTAGTTAACGGATGCCTTATTGTACTTAAAAAGACAAAAGAAAAATATATTCACAGGGAGGTCTGAAAGCGAACTTTCTGCTTTAAGGGATATCTTTTGGGCGATTAGTAGACACGCGAAAGAAAAACGTTCATGAAAAAGTTATAATGTTTTTTTTTCCGGAGGTCAGGATTAAGGAAAGGAGAACTTGGTGTCGATATTGGTTTTAACATTCTGCTGATTCGACAATAAGCCAGGTAATTTTTGCTTGGATTAATATCATAGTAAAAAAAACACGGAAGGATTTCTACAGCTGATAGACCATTTCAGTTGTAAGGGTAGGTTGAAATTATAAAAAACATTCAAAAGCCATAATTAAATACTCGTGTTCAGAACACAAATATTTACCTTCTCCGGGAATCGAGCTCGGTACCGCTAGCTTCGAAGGCGGGGTCACTATCAACTAGGCCAACCGTAGCGTGAAGTATGCCACTAGGACTTGTATTTTGAGTTGCATTAAAAAATATAAACACATAGGTACGTAGGCAAACGAAAGTTGGAAATGTGAATACATTTTGCCAAAAGTATTCGCAGAATGTGTCGACTTTGTACAGCCTCCTTCGAAGAATACTTCAAAAACAATTAACCGCCCGTTAACAAAGTGTTGAAGCGGTTACGCCATTATTTTATTAGGCCAATACAGTCGTAATAATATCATAAACTGCTAACGACTCGAACTTTCTTCGTTTATCGTTACAGCAGTAATTACCCAAAACAAAAAAGCAGTAAGTGACTATGAACTGTATAAGCTATACTGCATTTTGTTTCGTACGGCAGAATTACAATGTGTAATGCAACTTTGACACACTCGTACTCGAAGGCTATTGACATAGTATTTTAAAGTTCCTTCATACTTTCTTTTTGTTTCTAGTTAAACGAATAACCTCATTAAACATTAATTTCAAGTCAAGGAACCAACTTAAGAACAGTTTTTAATGTCAATATTATTCGAGGATTTTTGCTATTCAGAAATCACATCAATTAACTCAGAAAGTTTGATAACGGTGGGGAACGATACCGGGACCAAACAACCTTTCATCACTAGTGATACATTTTAATCATACCGTATGCAAATTTACTTCATCGGCACTAAAATTTCACCTCTTGTAAGTGACTGTACAGTTGATTGTACGACGATTGACTCTCTTGTGACACTCACTCTCACTTTCAAAGTGTCATTCTTGCGTTACGACGCTGAGAAAGTAATTTCAGATGTAATTTGGTATGAATATTCAATAACGATATGTATAAAGGATGATACAACTTCAAAATCACGATGATAACCGTCGACGCGATGGCCTAATTGGTAGTTACCCTTACTACGCAACTAGCGGTCCTGAGTTCGATTCCCGACATGGGCAAATTTTTGTGTTATGAGCACGAGTATTTGTTCCTGAGTCTTGTGTGTTTTGTATCTATCGAAGTATTTATTTCTCTGTACCCATCGCACAAGCCCAGAGCTTAGTTTGGGACTAGGTCAATTAATGTGAGATTATATGTATGTATGTAAACTATTTATTGCACAAAAAAATCCCCTGTTATCTATGCCCCGATTGCTATAATATGTTTAGAATGTTGCGTAATAGTAATATTGATTTGGCCGTCGACTTGGGTGACGTACGGCACCAATTTTGGAACTTGTACACACTTTGAACGGACACTTAACTCTTAATTCAAAGAAATTATACATTTATATTTATATATTTATAAATTAACCGCCTCAAATTAAATGAATAACGCTTATCATCCATAAGAATCAAGTGTCCATTATTATTTCTTGTTCGTTACTGGTTTCATCACTCTACATAATATTTCCTGCGTAGAAACAAAACGGTGGCTGGAGCACGAACATTTTCAATCATACGTCACTTACTCGAATTGCCTTCACTATTCTAAAACGTGTTCTGTACCCTTACCATGAGTTACAATTACCGTAGTCGCTAGCGAAACGAATGCTCTGTCCTTCGCAGTATTCTTATAGAGTGCGAGGGACGGAGCATTCGACTCGCTAGGCAGTACGGTAATTGTATCTCATGGCGAGGGTACTGAACATATCGTAGCACAAATAAACAAAACAGACTCACGTTTTCATACATTATTTTACGAATACTTTACCTTTAAACAACTCGATGACGATACGAAAGTCAACGTCAATGTCGACTTGCTATCAATTTTGTACTAAATATGGACACGGAGCGCTTACTCTATCTTCGTACACATTTTCTTAACGTTACGATTTCGTTACTTACTCGATAGAAAGGGAAAAATTCATGCTCAAGGCTACACGATCTTAAACTTAATAAGTTAAATTACACATTTGCACAAACGTTAAATAGCATTAATCCTCCATTAGGACACCCATCACATTCAAGTGGAAAGGTGACAGAACGTGACATTATATTTGATAAACGTTTGTGCAACTGGTTGTTAGCCTAGTTCGTAGTGGCCCTGCCCGCGCATCTAGCAGTCCTGGGTGCGATTCCTGGTATGGGTGAATATTTGTACCATGAGTATTTGTTTTTGAGTTACCGATGGGTTTCTCTATTTCAGTAAGTTTATAAGTGTTGGTACAGTACAGTCAATATCATAAATAAGTCGCTTTCAATAGTTTCACAATATTGCATGGCATTTCAAACGCGACGTTAAAGTGACAAGGTACATAAATGATCACGTAATTATGCTGTTGACTGTACCGTACCCACGTAGTATAAGTGCACGCCTAGGTAAATACATAACTACATAGAAAACATCCCAGACAAATACGCACACATCACAAAAAAATATGCCGGGATTCGAAGCCGGGACAAGCTACAGGTAGAGTTACTACCATCATCATCATCATCATCATGTCAGCCAAAAGACGTCCACTGCTGGACATAGGCCTCCCCCAAGGCTTTCCACCAACAGAGTTACTACCAACACTAACTATTTAGTCAACCCGCGTCGTTAAATGCAATAGGCCAAATTATGATCTTGAATATAGAGCGTCGGTGGCCTAGTGGCTTAAGGGGTCGACTCGTGATCCTAAGGTACCGAGTTCGAACCTGCTCGGTCACCATGTACCAAAGAGTTTTACTAACTTAAGTGCATTACCCGATGCTCTTACGGTGAAGGAAAAAAGATCGCGAGGAATCCATCTGCACATTCATTCGAACAGCTGAGTTTGTAAGAGGGTACTTTCACAAAAGATCCTAAAGGGTATCCGAAAGGGCCCATCTGTAAGATATAAGATAAGATAAGATGATAAATGAATAAAATGATAGATGAAAAGCTTTGCGCTTAGTTTAGGACTGGGTCAATGCGTGTAAGGCTGTCCACTGTTAATTTAAAATACTTTATTTACACAATACAGTGGGGCGATGTAATATCAATAAAAACCTTGACAGGAACTACGTCAGTATCGCAACTCATACAATATATGGATTATGGCATTTATGACCTGTATTATGACGATGACCCACAAACGATAAAGCATTTCATCAAACTTTTATCATTAAAATTAAACGAAATCCCATGGATATTGCGCAGTTTATGCTACATATAAAAATGTAATGCCCAGTAATGCCTTCATCACCATTGGCCTTCACCGAAGCTGCTTTCTTTATGGGCATTTAGTTAACACTGTTCTCAAAGGATCGTTTATTCTGGGGAAAAGTTAAATTTCTTAGCATAGAGGGGAAATTTGCACTTAAGGGAACTTTTCTTTATGAATTATGTTTTTTACTTTCAACACCTAAAAGCTACTCTGGGCTTAAAGTATTAAGTAGAAGGTGTCATAAAACAAAAGACGGGTAGTAGGGCAAGGGCACTTTGTTTTAACCCGAATGCGAAATAGGGTAATTTTTTTCGAGTTTATAGTATTACTAGCATCTGCCCGCGACTTCGTCCGCGTAGATTTCGAATATCGTTATTCCCTCGGGAACTTTTAAATTTTCCGGAATAAAATGTAGCTATGTGTTAATCCAGGGTATAAACTATCTCCTTTTCAAATTTCATCCAAATCCGTCTAGCCGTTGCAGCGTGAAAGAGTAACAAACATCCATCCATACAGACAAACATTCGCGTTTATAATATTAGTAAGGATATACTAGTAGTAAGGATAGTGTAAATTAATACATTGCAAAGTTATTAAGGAGTTTTAAAATCACAAATTATATCAAGGGAGGCAATGGTGTACCGAAAGGTAGCGCTCTTTGCCAGTAACATTAATACCTAACTCCTACACTCATTAACATAGGTATTATGGAAAAGTTAAAACTTATTCTGGAATCTGGACCGATAAAGAATTTTCGTCTAGTTCCTGGGACACTCTGTATGTAAGTAGGTGTGTGTGCATGAATGCATGTGATAGGAACGACGCGCTTAGCTTATTGTTAGTTGATAGGGACCCTATTTTTAGGCTTCCGTACCAAAATGGTAAAAAAAGAACCCTTATGGTGAGACTTCTTTTGTCTGTCTGTAGGTATATTACAGCAGTTTTTCTCAGCAACTAAAATGCTATCAACTTGAATTTTGGAAAAGTTGTACAACTTGGTTGCCCGCATCTGTTTTTATTATAAGAAAACTAATAGATTTCATAATTAATTGAAAAGGGGTCTAAAATGTAAGGGCTCAATCATCATCATCATTTCAAAACATTTTTTTTTTTAATATTTCGTGACGTATTTTCTGTTTTATAGCCAAAAAATTACA
This sequence comes from Acleris sparsana, assembly GCA_923062465.1. NCBI lineage: Eukaryota > Metazoa > Arthropoda > Insecta > Lepidoptera > Tortricidae > Acleris > Acleris sparsana. Next base: position 12,715,420 of record OV281291.1, on the reverse strand, counting down.
AAAAATGACCGAAAACTTTATTAATCAAGAAATCTGATACATTTCTGAAGAATAGCTAATTATTTATATTTCATTACAAAAATTAAATGAAGTGTTGATAAATTTAGTTTCAGGAAATGAAAACAAACTTTGAAAATCAGTAATTTACGCTAGTTAAAATAGACCTAATAGAAAATAAAGTTCATAACAAAATGAATATTTTCCTTTAAAAGTCTGACAGTCTGGTTTGAACCTAGCTGTTTATTATGTAATGGTCTAGTTACGTTAACTTTGATTCGTCTTAGTATCAGAGGATAGGTCAATGGTTTTTGTAATATACGTTATTTTTCCCTTAGCCAGTATTCAATAGTGTTTAGGGTTCCTTACCTTATAGGAACAGAGCAATAGTTGAAAACGGAACCCTGATAAGATGACTTTCCTGTCAAGACCATTTTTCTGTGAAATGGCTGGTATCGAGTTGACGATATTTAGAAAATTTATTTAATTCTGAAATTCAGGTTTTTAAAATTAAAAAATTCTGACGTTAATGTCATTAAAACGCTCTCAAGTTACGTAGTATAACCATAGTTTATTTGGTTTTTTTCTCTTAAATGGTTCCTAAGATGAAACGTAACGAAAATCTCCCTATCCTGGTCATTATAACGAAGCTTACTAAACAAAAATCTCGAGAAAATACTTTTACTAAAAAATAATCTATTATATGTATAACAGGATAAATAACTAAATAAAAAGCAAGCTTTGATACGAATCTAATGACATATCATTTGTCAAAATCTTACTTAAGTTTACTTAAAAAAAAACTCCTGTAACGTGTAGCGTGACTTCCAAAAAACCGCTTTTAGAAAACGTGGATGAGTCGCACAACGACGTCATGCATGTCAAATACCTAATTATTTCATTGTTTTAGGCGCTCCTCCGTAATCAAAGTTACACAATCGATCTCCCACACACGACACAACAAACCAAGTTATCAAGCCATAACCAACGTTATAAACTGTTACTGCCGTAATTGAAGAATTCGTACTGCTTCAGTTACGCCATTAACGCATAATAACAAAGAAAATAACCGTAGAATAAGATTAAGATCATTCTAGCGGTATTACAGCCAAAGATAGCAAAAGAAAATGAATGTTTTTGTTGTTAACTAGATGCCTGCGTAAAAAAATCGTAGCAATTTGGGATAAAGGATAGCGTGTTCTGTTATGTGCCTATACCATGCAATGCGTTTTAAATTAATATAACAAACAATACCCAATACTTACTAATCAATGTTCAACCAAGACTGTCAACCAATAATAAACCCTGTCACCAGAAAAAATGTTTTTTTATTATTATTATCAAGTTTAAGCGTTAGGCATGCAGAAGTATTATGTATGGCGTCAGTAACTCTGTATCTGATTAGTAATCTCAAAGACATTATAGCAACTTATACGACCCGAGGGCGTCGGTAGGATTCGCTCCGGATATGTCAGATGTGCATATTGGTGCATAATGCAGTCAATTTTCTTATTTGATTCGTGCGGAAACCGCCCGGCGGCGAAACGCAGCGCCGGCGACCTGCGAACGGCCGAGCGAGCAGCGAGCGAGCGCCATCCGAGTCATTCGACTCGAGACGCTCGATCGCGCCGCGCGTTTCCAACCGCTTCCCGCCACGACTAACTTTACTCGCCGATCGACGATCGTGAATGAAGTGACAAAACAATTGAAGTTTGACACTAGTGACAGTTTTTTGTGTTGTTTTTGTTTTGTGACTGCACTTTGGACGTGATTTTTATTTTTATTCGGCCATTTTCTGGTGAGTGAATTTTAAATTTATTGTAACTTGTTATTTATGCGGCGGGAGCACGCCCTTCAGATCGTGAATTTCTTATTTGGCTGATCGGTCAGTTTATTTCGCGGTCGCTGTTATATTATCGATAGAAAATGACCATGTTGCAGTTAATTAGCTTAATTAATTAATTTCCATCTATTAATTAAACAGTCTTGTAACATATTAATGTAATTATATCGGACTAGTCGACTATCGAGGTAGGTAATTCGGGGGTGAAATATTTATTGAAGATCCGTTTGCAAAATACCAACAAAACCACGTAATTGATCAGTCAAAAACCTTGTTAGAACATAACTAGAAACCAGTTTCCGACAGCAGGTACAATACTTGTTAATGACCTATTACACTTTTTGTAATGTCTATTAGAAATAGAAATCATTGTGTTTTTGTGTTTTACTTCACGTCGTCGTCGCGCGTTGAAGTCTATACTTAAGCGATCGGAAATGTCAAAAAAGAACCTTAATCACTTGATTCATTAGATACTACTAGTCGGAAGGGATATGTGATTGGCATGTCAAGTATTTGTTTAAAATATTTCGGCTCAGCTTGTTATCGCAAAGTAAATATTTTGACTTGTGTTGCATTTGTATCAGTCCTAATTGGACTTCGGATTATAGATTTAGGGACAGGATGTAATGTTAAGTGTGTTAAGGATTTTTAATTTTTCCAGTAACTCTGAGTACCCGGAGTAAATAATGTCAAGTAATCTTAAACCCTATTTTGCGCTTAAATGTATGTATTTATACGGTCTAATTGAGAAACTCTTTTGAACTCGTATTAAAAAAAAAAATTTGAAACGCTGTCATTTTATATTGACCCCTCTTCGGCCGTACGACTGTCTTAACTAACAATATAATAAGGACATGGTTTAACCGATGGATGCGAGTAGCACAAAACCGACCGCCGTGGAGTTCCTTTAGAAGCCTATGAACAACAATGGACGTCCTTCGGCTGACTATATTATTATATAAAACACGAAACTGAGTGGCTGACTGATCGATCAACGCACAGCCGAAACATTTCAAATTTGGAGGGAATTTAATATTCCTTGGGTATCTTAGAGGTGCACCAAGATAGGATTTTTGAAAATTCATCCCCTAAGGGGTTTAAAATAGTGGCAGTAGCGGGAAACTAATTCTACACGTACGAAGTCGAGGACGTTCATTAGTATAATGATAATAATCATAGTTTAATACCAAGTGGAATAGATAGATACACTCATGGCCACGAAAAGACTGCCTATTGACTGACACATCCGTTATAAATACTATCAACACTGAGATGCTGCGTAATAGTATCATCATTACACTAGGTCATCTTAGTTCGCATCCTCGATCATCTGTTAGCGCGATAAAAACAATTAAAGCAGATGTGATGCGCAGGCACATGTCCCGCCGACAACAAAAACAACCGATGTAGGCCACTACGGCTAATTCCCAGCTATTGTTAACACAACGTTGATGTTTTGTAAGCCGGCGTTACAACAAAAGTTTATCCATAACATAAACGAGCCCGATAACTAAAATAAATCTAACCAACCTACATAAATACCCACCGATAGTTTTGTTTTTTTCTATAGTATCATAACATTAACCAAACGCTTGCCTTGTTATAATTTTATAGACTTCTACATACATTTATTAATAAGTTTAATAACTAAAATATTATAACTTTTTTTTAACTACTTATTAACATTTGAACTTAAGTACCGCGCACCTGTTTGAATTTTACCGTATGATTCTAGAATTCCTAACTCCCTTGACCGACATCGTCTCATGAGAATGGAAATTAACACGGTATCACTTTTGTTTATTCTAATTTCATTGGGTCCATTCAGAAAGAAAGAAGTCCAGTGTAACGTTTTAACCTCTGGAAACCCACTTAAACAATTGACATAAGGATAATAATCGAAATGCAAACGCGAAATCTGGATCTGACCCGCGCATGAGTCAACCAGCCTCATTCTTGCGGGGCTAATCGGGCATGTCTCACACGATCACATGTTCGCTGTCACCGTTACGGTGATGACTGTCAACGAATATTGAACCATCGATCCCGATTACACGGATTTAAACTCTTGTCTGCATTTGCAAGGATCTATAAATTGGATAATAAATCATCATTTCAAAATGATTTGTGTTTCTCTTTGCTTTGTGATTGGAACAAAAGAAGTACTTAAAAATGGCAAAAAAAAAGGTAAATAATATTTATATTTCCAAATAAATAATAAGGCATAACTGAGTTTTAAATAAACGTTTACATTACATAAAGGGACCATAATGTAATCTAAGTTTACACCTGTGTAAAATAAGTTTGTAGTTGTACCAAACTCATACGATTGTATTCAATTTTTTCAAACTCAATTTGACCCGCAAGGATAGAAATAAATAAGTTTCAAATAGATCTCAACAAGGCCTTTACAAACTTTGGATGACTGGAACTGATAAAATATAAAACCGAGAAAAGAATTGGACAAAAAGCCCTGTAACTTTTATGACCATCCTGATTTTCCGATGTCGTATTGCTCAATTAAACGCCATGATTTTGTAATAGGAAACACCAAAATAACACGATATAAAATAGAGATTAAAGCCCCTTTTTCCATCCAACTGAAGAGGTTCCCATGGGAATGTTAATCCATAGAATTTTTAATTTACACCGTTAAATAAACATCGGGTTTACAACGCAACTGAGCCTACCTGAATGTTAGCTTTGTATTTTACCTGCTTAAAACGATAAGTAGCTAACGATGCTTAATCCTTGTTTGACGAGTATAAAGCGATCTGATTACTGAATTGTATTGCAGTTAAGGGTTTCGTTCGCGTACGGCCGGCAACATGACACAATGGTGTCCGTGCCGCAGTAATAATATAAACCAATGGTCGTGCCGCGGTCGCATGGCAGAGGCTTATGCAGATTGGTGTTGTACAAATTAGGGTGGTTTTATTGCATTTAAATGCTCGGAATTTGAGTTATTTTGTAAAAATATCCGTCGTAATGCAAGTTAGAATTACTGTCTAAGATTGCATGAATAGTTTCCTAAATGTCGAAATGCAGTTGTTGCAAAAACGGAGACGCAGGCATGAAGTCACATACGTTAAGAATGAAATTACAACTATGTTATTGGGCATTTTTTTAATTAATAACCCTTGCGTCATTAATAGTGGACTTTCTTCAACGGCAATCAATCGATACTTAAATAATGTATTGTTGTCGTCGATATAATTTTAGAATCTAACGATATATATACTTAACTAGCCGGCAACTAACTTACTGTAGGTAGTCACCATTTCTAATATAAACATCTCGTCGACTGTCTGGAATAATATTATGGGAAGATGACAATGGCAGCGGTTAATAAAAGCCGCAACACGACCAACTAACTAGGTAGATTTTGTTACGAGATAGTTTTAGACGAGTACATATTGTGATTAACTGTCCGTGTGAAACTGGGGCGTGTCGCCAGTTGTTCATAATGTACATTAAGTCCATTACAAAAGCGCAGGTACTTCATAGTAGGTATAGCTAAATCACTATATGTGTCTCTATCAATTCAATTCAATCAAGGGAATTTGGTCTCAATAGGGTTATTCTCTTGACCAACTTGCTACCACTTCAATGCAGATCGACGAAGATGCAAGACACTCACAAACATGTCCTTTGTACGCGTTTAAGGGTCAACCAGTGTATCTCCGTCGATAAATTCACTGAAGTGGTTTTAGTTTAGAGCATTACCCTACAGGTAGGTACGTATAGGCCCATTGACATTGGCCTGAGAGATTAGTCCGAACTGAAAACCCGTCGCGAAATTTACGCCCGCGGCGCGGCCGACAAACCCCAGCCGATAGATGTTCAAAGCATATCAAATTTTATGGTTAATTTATTTTATAGCTAATAAAAGTAAAGTAGTCGAATATTATGTTTAAGTCAGCAATGATTATAAACGTTTTTAATTAATATGAACATGATCGGATAAGGAGTTTTTGATACTCGTCAAGTTGTTACCTGCGGTAAATCTTGGTACTTCGGTAATTCTATAATGGTCTAAAAGCTCAATCCGGTCCCTAGTTAATCGTTTAAGTAATCCCAAGACAAGCCTAATACAAGCATTTGTAATGTTTAACTGGAGGTACCTTTTTACTACCACCATTAAACTTCCTATTGAACTGAAAGAGATATAAATTGAAACCCTTTTATTGAAATTGTACCTCTATTTTATGGGTTACCTACCTATAAAGTAAAAATTGTACCTACATTAAGGAAAAAAGATATAAACATATTATTCTTGTGAAAAAGTGCGCACTTTAACAAATCCTAATAAATAACAAACACTCATGAAAGTCAAACAATTATAATTATAGAGGTTCTATTATCCACGAAACACACGAAACTCCGTCAAAATAAAGTTGATGTAAGAACGCGACACGGTGGTAAAGAAGCGTAAACATTGAATATGGTGACTGACGGTGGCATCAGTGACTAGCTTCAGAACTAGTTGTAAGTACCTAATTCAAACTATACTGGACCGCAAAACTAAGTATCACTCTTTATATGACATGTTCTTTAAAAGTGTGATACTAAGTTTTGCGGTCCAGTGTATAATAGAAATATGTAAATCTTCATGAAACACTAACTACTCGTAAGCGCAATAACTGCTGTTTTATAAGCAACCATTGCCTATAAATTGGTTCATAGACTTTGTGGTTAAAGGTTTCAACTCTCCGTATATGTATACGGTTTCGTACCTAACCAACCACCGATATCTTAGGTTTCCAATTATCAGAAGTCTGTATGTAAATACCCCGTCACTGGTAATTAATATGATGTGACCATTTTTGAGATTCACTAATATTGCTTCTCTGATACTTTTCGGTAATAACGACCAAATACCATACTTAATAAAACTCAGGATATATATAAGCCGAAATTTTGATTTGAAGCGAGCTAATTACTAGGACGAAGTAAAATTTCGTAAGACATTCGAGATGTACACAAACTACACGTGTGTAATTATTCTCCAGTTTCAACAAGATTAATGAAGTTTGGAAAGGCCTTGTAAACGGATATAACATCAAAGCTCGCGGGATCGGAAACATCCGACGCACACTGCGCTTGCGTTTCACATCGAATTATACTCGCGCCGGCTTTCGTTGCTTCATTAACAGTTAATGTATCTCATTCCTGAAGAAACAGCACCATAACATTGGCGAGCTAATTCTTATTCTCAGTTCCGCGTCGGGGCCTAGCGATCGTGAACTCCGATCTATTGGGAGCGCGCGGGAAAAGCCAACAATTCTGTCAATGCGATTTTTATGTAAGTTTTATGGATGATGTGAACCCGCGGCGACGGCAAGATTTTCCCGCGCCAGGTCGCCCCGCGCTCCCACGTCGCCTTCCGACTTCACCTCATGGACACACAATAGCTCGTGTTACTGCAATGGTTTTTTCACCATCTTTGTGCTTACATTAATCGTTAGCGTTCATCGAGAATTCCTGGAAGTGAAACTTTTCTTTTTCTGGTGCTGTATAGAATGAAGATGGCTTCCGCGTACAGATTTTTTGCCGATAACGATATCAGTCCTTCGGGGCAGACGACGGCCTGATTCATTTCCGAACTGGAACGCGGCGTTTTATTCATTAACAAACCCGCTTGTGCAAACAACGTCGTACGACTTGATAAATTGTCGAGAGATACTTTCTTTTCGTGCGGGCATCGGTCAGCTTCCTCGTTAAACGATTATTTTTAATGGTTAGTTCCCGCGAAGATCGTGTCTGTCGACTGACGGTAGCTGAGCTGGCCAGCTGTTAGTCTAAGCACGTGGCGACCACGCCCCGCCGCCTCCTCGCGCTTCTGATCGCGTGTGTAGGAAGCCAAAACTGATTTCACTGGGAACTGTGCCATCTGGGTGCACTAAAGGTGACAACCGGCCGACTTTAGGTTATTTATTGCACTTTTATTAACACGCAGCTCTACGCGACGTCTCCGGCGACTTCGTTTCTTGTGTTGTGTTATGATGACTCTGGTCACTGTGTGAGGGAACGCAACGAAATGTTTAAATGTAGCGTTAGTTGAACTGCGCCGTTCACATGTGGATGGGTATCGCGTGAAGAACAGCGGTGGTATCGCGTAGATTTTAATTACAGGCCCATTTTCGCTGATAGCAATCTTGAGTGCGAATGTGCCGGTGGCGTACTGTGAAGCGCTTCGACCTCATGTAGCGAACAACGATTACCGTTGCGCGCTGTCATTTTTTCTTTATTTAATTCCGCGAAGCGCTGTAACGGTGTCGCGTCCATTTGTTTTGGTTACCGGGCCGCCGCCAGAGCCGGGTTACATAGTCCATTTAATGTTATGTCATTACGAGTTGTATTTGGCATACCTGCCAATTAATTACTTCGTGAGACTTTGTCGCTGAAATGTTGATGACATAAGTGTAAACAATGCCGAGTGTCCGTGGGAGACAGTTTGACCGGTGCGTAAGGAATGCGCCGGCTTCACTGAAATTTGATTACTACGACGACGGTGCCTTTTACGCATCGTCGTAAGTAGCTGGCATTATTTAAATGACGATCTCGTGTTAAACGAGCATGGATCTGTTTTTTTAAACATGTTTTTCTTGCGGATTTCATCACTAAGATGACCTTAGCGTGACGAATAATTACCTATTGATTCTTGTTGTTGCAATCCAATGATGGCCGCTTGACGATGATGAACAGATGAAGTCACAACATCGACTTATCATTTTACGCATGAAGGCCGACTGTCCGATAGTGATTAATTCCCTTTTCAATGCAAACACGAAGTAATCATCAAATGAAATGCATTCGTACTTGAAACTAATTTAATTTGCCTCGAATCATTGGTTGATGAATACAAATAAAAGCTCGAATTGATTATCCTCCGTGGTTTAATGTGTGCACTGTGTAATTAGTGAAAACCGGACAATACTATACAGGTTTCTTAAAAACAATTATGAATATAAAATTAAACTCGTGTTCTTGTAATTATTAACTTGCTACCATAAAAACTTTATAATAAATTAAGAATATTATCCTGTTTTTCATACTCACGTCTATCAAATAACAACAAACTCCAATAGTTTTTAAAAATATTTTTTACGTTTATTTATTGTGAGCATAAAGAAAAACGTAACGTTATTTAGGGTTTAAGCCTGTCTGAGTTATCAATTACCTAACGTAACCGTAGGCCTACACCAACTAACCTGTTTTTTATTTTTAGAACCCTGTTCATATTACATTGAACAGTAATAACCGTTACACACCCCGAGTGACAATGTCGATGCTTCACCTACTCCGAGCCGGCCCTTAATAAAAATAAATGAAACTGGGAATCTGGCTGCTTTGCGCTCATCATAAATCATCTCATTATTCCACTGCCCCGAGACTTTCCAACATTAAGGATGTTGACAGTAGTACTAAATAATTATTTCTCACGAACCTCAGAATTGTTACTTCCACATCGTACATTAAGTAATATTTATCGCTTAATTTTTACACTTTATGATTAAAGTAACAAAAGGTACACAGTAGCGAGCCGTACATCCCTGTCATTCTATTTAGCTAACGTTTTGTTCACAGTGGACACTTCAACTGGGTTATTGTTTCTTTATACACATTTAAACACCGACAAGACACGGAAAATATGTATACGGGGTGGCGATGGAGATTATGGAACACCACCATGGTGAAATATCTATTGTTAAATGGGGTATTTTCTATCCTTATCGATTTTTACAAGTTTAGTTCATTCAAAGAAGTCTATTTTGTTCATTCTGTATCCTCAGGGCACTGTTTTGATTCGAGAACGTGTTTATTTAATTGTTTCTGGAGTGTTGCGCCACTGCACTGAGCTGGTTCACCGGGCGCGAGTGAAATTGTCATGGGCAGGTGCTTCCTTCCTTCGTCGGCAGCGAATCAGCCACCCGTGTAATCTTTTCTAATCACAGTTATCGTAAAAGTTTACTGCCGTTGTTATTGTTAGAGCTTAGATTAACAAAAATATTCAAAATATGTATGCGCTAAATTTACTCGTACCTACTTACCATGAGAAAATGAGAACGCATAGTAAAAAAAAAACCAAGGCTAGAAAAGAAAATACGTATTTTTTTGTTAACTTATCCAATAACTGTTCATAATTATGAAGGTGCCGAGCCGACTTAGGTCTTAAGTAGGTACCTACAACAACGCGAACAACCTAGCCCAAATCACTTATCAAAATTGATTAGTTCGAGATTTTAATGTTGAGAACTTGATGATGTGGCATGTCCTCATATTTACGTAAAGATGGAATGGGTAAATAAAAATATGAACACCAACATTTTTAACGTGCAGTTTTCTAAATATTGAAACCGGAAGTAATTACGAAGCCGTAGCTATCGCTATCAGTGATAATTGACGTGTTTTGCCACGTCTCTTATCAAAAGTGAGTTGTTACAAATGATTTCGCGCGAGCATTTATTAGTTATCCGGAAGGCGTCGAGTCGAGTATGGGCGAGCGCAGGACCGGGCAGGCGGCGCGCAACGAAAGTGACAAGCGCAGTCGAAAGTGACTCGCTAGATTTATTTACACTTGATCGAAATAGACTCGAGCACACCTAAACTGGTGTCCACTTAACATCTGTGGCCGGCGGCCGCCCGGCTAATAATAACGCCTCAAGCGAAGATCTGCCTCCTTCTACGGCAAACTAGAATGTACATCTCGCGACAGATGCAATTAACCGTGTTTTGCACAAAAAAAAAAACCTTCGAATGAATTGCTAATCGCGTCTTGTTTCACTTTTTTATCGGAAACATGTACGTATGCCTACTTACTACTTAGTTTTGTATTAATACAACATACGTTTTCGCGAGGTTGTCGAACTCGCCACTTAAAAGCCCCTTGTTTGTTAGTAAACAATACATTATTTGGAAACGGCGGTGCGTGTTTGTGGACAAATTCTGTCTTAGTTTGATGTGTTTCCGTTTGAGTAGCGCTTGCACGGATTTTACAAACAGCGTCGCGTCGCCGGCACGGAATAGAAACAGGAAATCGAATTTCGCCAGAGTGACCCACAAGGGCCAATTCAATAAACCGGGACGTTCCGCTGCGTCAAGTTAGCCTCAAAACGATAAGTTCGTAAATGGAGCAGCGGGTAATATCCCGATTATTGGCCGTGGGTGACTACCACTACGGCCAATTGGATAATACCAGTCGGATGTCGCACTCACTGCTCGATTAGGGACGGATCTATCGAAAAAACGAAAGCAACCGAAGGAAGACGTAAAGTGGGAGCGATTCCAGATATGTGAGGAATGTGGATTTTTCAATCGCTCGCACGATAAAAGTAAAACCGTGCGGGGGTCAAATATCGAAACTGTCGAGAGAGAAATGGAATGCTCCGTGCACTGAGATAATTTCGATTTCCTTTTATAGAAAGTAAGTTTATTCTGATAGTTAGATATCGTAGGCATGTTAACGAGCTGGCGCCGGGAACCTGTTGGCCGATAATACACGTAAGACCGGGTTACTAATAACGCCGACGGGGAGCTCTGATACGCCGCATCACATTCGTCTTTACGGCCGATACCAATTTGCTTCACGCGTTCCAATCGCTCGTAACCAATGTTTTAATAGTGCACATTATATTTGCACCAACCCACTTCAGACCGAGATCCCACGCGGCATCGAAACAAAATGTCCAGGCATTGAGAGCTACAGCAAGTGCCGCCAGTGTAATTAATTTATGCCGTAATTATCTAAATAGTAACTAGTAACTGGTTACAAAACCCAGTATTTATTTGTTTTATTTTAAACAACTACAAAGCTCTAACACTTAATTTCAATTGTATGGCACACACATTTTATATTTTTACGACTACACGTTTGTCGCATTTGGAATGAATACGTAAAACTTATTTTTATAGGGCAACATAAATGTGCAAGACTAACCTCCATGCACATCAAAGTTTCAGTCGTATTGCACACACCGCTGAAATTTTAATGGGCATCTTACCGGGCCCTCACCGGGCCCTCGCCGGGCGGGGCGCGATTCTGATTCGAGGAATCCTCTAATTGGCGGATTCCATTGCGATCTCGTGTTTTCACACGGGTATCAATAAAATAACCAGTATTATACCAACCTGATAGTATTAATATTAAGGAAAAAGGTTAAATATATACTTAGTTATTTACTGTCTAAGTATCTAGTAAAGCTGAGCCACCCTGGCTGGAAGAAACACCATCGCTGAAGTGCGCGTCAGGCACCGCCACTCTTAGTGTTCTGAAAATAAGTAATGTTTTTTTTTAATAGATGAAAAGTACCAATTAACTGGACCTCCAGACCAATGAAGAATATGTAACATCACCGATCAAAATATCTTGGTTATTTGTTATTTTGTTGGTTTTGGTCACAGCTGCAGCAAATACTGAAAACGCCGATTCAAAGACATTGTGAATTTATTTGCATGAACCTTATATGGAAAAAACAGGTGTCGAGTAATTCCGAATAAGGATGCGGAACGGTAAAATAAAGGTTAGACACCCAACGCAACGTTACGACTGCGACCACCCTCCTAGACAGACGTTTCTATACTTATACTTACGTACCTACACTTGTTAGTGCGTTATACAAAGAACACTTCGCCGCCCAGTTGCCTTGCATCTCCTTAGTTAAGTAACAGTTAAGAGGTCTCCCTAGTTAAGAGGTTGGTTTAAGAGTGAATTTTCAATACCGCCTTTAATAATTTAACAGAGTTATATCCTCGTCGACGTACAAATTCCTGTAAGTTAATCATATTAGCGGTTCCCTTAGGGTGGCTTGAAACGGTGCGTCTATACCTATGACTGTTACTGGAAAGTAAATTGATATATATGAGTCTTGAGGGCAAGGGTCTTCGAACCAAGCGAGGGCCGAATTCGGCCGGTATCATCGCACAAACCAGGGGCTCTATTATATTCGATGAGAAAAATAGTCGTCCTATCGTACCTACTGTTTTTAACTCCGCCGCCATTACGGTCGAGTAAACAAGAGCTACTTATCATCATAACGTTGACAATATCATGTCAAAAGCAATATGGTTTTACGCGGTAGAATTATAGAGCTCCGGACTTCATGGTAGTTTACAGCTCGTTTAGAGAGCCTACAATACTATCAAGTAATAAAATAAACTGTCATTTACTTACTAACGCTTCATTATAAATATAATTAACAATGCCCGAAGCCTCTGACTGAATTTAGTTCAGCTAAAATGATAAACGTAACTATACCAAAGCTTTCGCCAAAAACGAAGTAGTCTTCTTGAATTGCAGCAAACGCGGCCATTACGTCGGCTGGTCCTCGTTCGGCCGCACACAGACTCATTTGTCAGCATGGCGATGGCGTACCTATCGTTACAAATTGCAACATCCCCGTGTCTCCCTCGGGAGCTTCCCCTGTTTCGGGTAACATGCAGGAGAGAGAACATCTGTGAGGTGAACACACCGTAATTGCGGTTTCAGAGCACTAAATAACTGGCTTCTGTCACCCGAAAAATATTCTGGTTAATGTAACCGCCTACTTATTTCCCAACGTGTGCGAACTTACCTAGTGCGTCTAATTGAGATGAAGTTATAGATAGGTAGTACCGACTCTTAAACAAGCTGCTAGAGCTAAAATTAGACTACGCAATTACTTTGTAATTGATATATGAGTTTTTCCAATCCATGCATTCAATGAAATTGAATTGAATATAACGTCAGTCGAAAAAAACCGCAAGGTTTTTACAGAAGTTTGTTCGACTGTTGACCTACGAATTTACGTTATCGATCGATGCAAGAAATTTAAATAAACTATGCATCACTGGTGATCTAACGCATGTTAGTTAGGTAAGTAATTACATTGTTTTCTATTTTTTTAAGATCTATACGGTGCGCCTGGTTCAGTCCTACAGATCGCTACATGTCAAATGACATCACACCAATCATTTTACGTCTTCACGTGATAACGTAAACAATAGTCGGGGTTCGAGGTAACATTTTTTTCTCTGGTACCGACCAATAAAATCAGACTGAGAGAACTTACAGATTCGGGCACATCAATCTACAAAAAAAGTTCTAACAACACGCCGAAATTTTCTTAGTACTACGGATATATATATAGATACTTGTTTTTTCATAAATATTTTTAAAATACCTACTTTTAAAAATTGCACCTTTGGCAGAAAAAACTAAACTTTTGTTGGTGATGTGATGTGGTTGCACTTTGAATTATGATTGACAAGGCACCCGCCTCACGTCTAAACATCAATATTCGTCGCCGCACGGCCACTTCCGCAAGTATCTGTCAATTGTCATCAGGCAAATAGGAAACGGCCACACGTCGTACCCCTCTTATTTAAATATATAACTTTTGATTTCGTCCACGAAATACCCGTGGGAGGAAACAAACGTAAACATATTAGCCCTCTGCCACCTATTCATTTAAAGTTGCTTAAATAAATGGACACTGGTTTCATTAAAACCATAATATAAGGGTCTTCAGACAAACCTAAATTGTGCAAACATGGGTGATCAGATCATTAAACGTATAGGTACCAATTGGTGGCTTACATATTATATGACTACGTCCATCACAAAAACCTAGATAATCTTCTGGAGAATAAGGAAGACTCGTAACATATATATTTATTAATGAGTTATTAATGAGTAGAGTAACTTTGTGTGATTGATTAGCGAGTCCTATAGTTCCAAAAAGGGCCTGGTATTTTATCAATAACCGCTATTTAGAGGCGCGACTATTTCGCAACGGCGCACAATGTCGTGATCTGCCCCTGCTTAATTGTTCGAAAGGTATGGAAGTAAACAATCGCGCATTGTCCGGGCAACACAAGAGATCAGCAGAGCCAGACGGCAATAATAATTGCGTGGCAGACGTGTTTCACGCAGTAAAAGTTGAAACGAACAATGGGCTCGATGGCTATTCGATTTCGTGCTTTCCCATTCAGGCTGCCGGCCGACAAAAGGGAAGCTCACATTGATGGAGCTGGTCAAAATATTATCGTAGGCAATGGAAGCAATATTACGTGGAAGACGGACTTAATGATGTTCCAGACTGTCGCTGTACATGTGGTCAACTCATGTGAGTTGACGTACGAATAACAGCGCTTATTATGTTCTAACACTTTTCTTACTCATACTAGTGCAAATTTATGCATATAGGTGACTCTTTCGTGACTGACTGATTGACACACAATGCACAGCCTAAACGGCTAAACGTAGAGACTTGAATTTTGGAGGGAATATTCCTTGGTGACCCCCAGCCCTCTTGGTGAATGGGAGGATAAAGGAGGAAAAAGCGATATACTGATTCTACGCGTACAAAGTCGCGGGCATTCTGTAGTTTAACATAAAGCATTTTCTTAGAGCTCAAGAGTTATTTCATCATCATCATCATCAGCCAAAAGACTCAGACCGGTCTTGTGCTTTTCGCATCCACCAAGGGTTATTTAGTCAAATAAATTGAAATTCATTAAAGTATGCCTAAAACTAAACAAACATTCCTATTAATAGTTCTCGTAACGTGTACAAACATCTGAAACTCACTCGATATCAAATTTACATTCGTGCAACAAAGGGGAAACAAAATAGGTACGTTCCTATTTAAGCTTCTTAACACATCAATCAACATCATAACACCAACACTAAGTTCTAGATATATATTTACTGCCGCGATTGTAAATTAAATCTATGATGCAATTATAGCAAATATTACGTAAAAACAATCTTTTTCATACATTCATAACGAACAAACATGTTATATACAATCATTCACCAAATGACAGTTACAATTCCACACTCCTGTCTTCTCAACTTAAGATAAACATATGAAGACGAGTATGTTATCTAAATTCCTTTTTCTGTTCGTGTTAAAATACTTTAAAGTGGAATCTTTTAACAATGTGTGGGTGAACACATGTTTCACTCACAGGACGTGTTAAAGAAAAACTATGAAAAAAACATTAAACAAAGCAAGAAGTATAAATTATAAACTGCTCAACTCTAAAGATATTATTACTTCTTTGTAAAGGTGAGAAACACGCACGTGCATTTGAATCTTGTTAATTATTAATGTAATGATAATTGCTCCTTAGCTAAATGATTATCATTAAACCAACGGACGTACCTACCCATCAACTATGTGTTTACTTTTTCAAAGTGTTACATAACCTCTCGCCTACTGCAAAGTAGTTGAAGCAAACGAGCGCTGGCCACACAAATTAAATATTTAGATGCGGTTTCGTTTAGAGAATGGTCGATGAAATATCGATTACTAATATCGATTAATAAACAAATCGCCATTCCGTCTCACTATATTTCAATTGCTTTAATGACATTTAGAAATACGTGATAGAAAATAAACTGACTATGTACTTTTGGAAGATATCTTCAAAGCAATTACGCTAATTGTCTTCATCTCATTAATTTTAAAAATCCCTTTGGAGAATTCAATCTAAAACCGAGTTAAGAACGAGGTGCATCATTAAGTATCTCATATTATCTTGCCTAAGATTGTATCTTGAATAAGTAACCATATGATAAAGTTCAAAGAAGCCATTTATAGAAAATATTCTGCATATAATTGGATATGTTTCCGAAGCATCACTCACCTCACTCAATAGCTGCGCAAATGGACTGCCTTTACCAGTTACCGCATTATGTAATTCAAATATTTTACAGAGTAAAGTTAATTGTTTTTAGATAGATAGAAAACAGACGCCAAGGTACAACAAAGTCTGTCCACACCTGAATGCGGTTAGTCGTTTAATGTTCCGAGAAACATTCATTTCCTCCTAATGACACTCGCCAACAAGCTTTGCCCCTTCATTACTAATACGACCGACGACCTATTTCATAGGCTTACTTAGAAAACTGTTCCACATAAGTAATATTTTTAATCGTAGATCAATTTAATTTTGATAATGTTAATACCTACAGTACCTAAATACTTACAACCCCTTTTTTTAGGAGAATCTAGCTTCAGTCATCCCGATTGTAGGTACGACAACTATATTTCAGTAAGATTAAGATCTACCAATCATCTTACAATCAATAGCAATTAACTTATAGTACCTAATCATGTACAAAAGCAGTAAGGCCAAGCCAATAGGTAGGGGAAGCTGTTGTACCCCGGACAGTTTACATTTCTTTGATTTTTAGAAAAAAAACGAGATGCTTCAGAATTGCCAAATGTGCAAATGTGTAAAGTTGTACTATTGTACTACATTCCGGGATATGATATTAAACGATCCTTTAGTTAGTTTAGACGGGACAGGCTGATAGAAAAAAAAGGGAAAAGTGTCCATGGTACAACACCCCTGATTTACCTTGGACACTCGGTGGTGTACCTTGGGCAAATACCATTTTTCCCAAGAAAACAAAATAATCATCTAGTATTTAGTTATTAAGGATACAAAAGGCAACTCGGACGAAGACTTTTTATACCTTTTCATAGGTTCCTTAATAAAATTTACAAGAAAAGGCCATATTTTCCCACTCTCCTAAAACAAATGGAAAATCTCCCTGAGAACAATTAAAAACATAAACAAAAATGTAATCAACAAGTAAAATAGTAAAAAATATTTAACTTGTCATAAAAAATGCAAAATAATGTAAGAATTAGAACACTTTGGAACTTGTCTACCTTAGTCCGTAGTCCAAGGTACAACGTAAGTTCGGTGTCCAATGTACAACAAAGCAAGTTTTTTTTAAAGTAACCTTTGTAAACGCACTTCGTCTAAAAGTTAGGATGAAACGACTGCACTATCTGATAGCTATTTAATATAGTTTTATCATGCATTATTCAGTTTTATCATATATATACGAAACACTAAATAAACGAATTTGTAATAAAGTTCTAAAAACTCAGTTTCTGTAACAAATTTTATATTTTTGTAATTTTCTCGACGCACACGGCGGTCTCGAGTTTCGTGCTAACTTTACTTTCATTTTAATAGATAATGGTTCAAATGACATATATATTTCTTTTTGAAGAATGCGGGATACTTTAAATTTTGTCAACTGTCCGAGGTAAAACTATGTCCGGGGTACAACAGTTTCCCCTAAAGGCTACCCCGGCCCGCCGCATCAAACTCTACAATGTGAATCTCTAGTTCTCTACGCTTCAATGTCAAGGTGGCAGAAGTGAACAATTTTCCACGCTGCTGTGTACACATCGTAACGAGCGATCGTGACTATGCTAAGAAGCAGTAACAGGTTTAACGTTTTCCAATACCAGTCTTCCTGATTTCCATGCAAAATGGTCCCAAATTGATGATCTAGGCACTGAATGTGTTATCGGCGTGCTATAAACAGCAAGAAATCGTCAGACGAGTTCGTGCCGAACGGGATTGTCAGGTTTACGTCTTAACGCCATTAATGCCGAGATTTTCCGGTCTCAATAGCAAATAACTAGTTTTTGGCCTTAAAAAAGTAAATCATAAAAGTGTTTATTACTTCCTTATTAATCAAAAAATCGTTGGGTGTAATTGCTATGTTATTGACCCACAACGCTGATCGATCAAGAGTTTTTTTTAATCGACCTATTGTTTATAAACGCATTAAAATAATTAAAATCTTACATTCGTTCAAGTTCTACAAATAATCTCATCAACAATATCATCTTATTGCACAATAAACTACGCGATAGAAAAGTAAACACTACGGTCGAAGACATTACCAGCCTAGCCTACACTTCCTACGTTTGTTTTTATTGTCACTTTGTAATTGTAGACTTATCGATTAACAAAGGATAGAAAGTAAAGGCGCGATCACACTGCATTGTCTCATCGTCAAGGGACGTCATGGACGCGGAAGCTGCCACGTGACGACCAGCCCGCGGCGGATTGTTAATGCTTGCATTTATTATTGCAGGCGAAAGTGAAAACTACCTACTTTGTAACGACCTAATTCATTGTGAACGCTGCTTTATTATTTGACAAAAACTGCTTCATCGACAGCGTTTCTAAATTCTAAGTTTTGGTGATACATAGTCAGTATGTAAACGTCATGTGGATCTTGATTCTGACGCCTTTTCCTTATTTCTCAACATTTTATGTTCTTTTAAAGACCTCCTTATAGACACTTTTGGATACGCTTTGTAGCATCTTTTGTTACCATTTTAGACACACTTAGTTTTTCGAAAATGCAGGAGACCTGATGCACGTTGTTTTGCTTTCACGTGGGCACATCGGTACTCTTACTACAAGCACTCCGTATACTGTACTTAAGTTAGAAAAATGTCATTGTTACATGGCGGCGTCCTATGGAGATCGAACTTAGAACTTATTCTATGATTTAGCAATATTATCATATTCATACCATATGTCGAAAATAACGACAGAAATATGAATGTCGCCGATTAAAATTGTGAGTGATTTGCATTGCCTTTCAAGTCAAGTAAATGCTAATGGCATGCAGTGATATAATGGCATTGTCCTCGTGTCGCAACTGAAGTAAAAGCGGCATGCGTTGCGGATGTGCTGTAACCCTACTTATTACAGCAGCGGAGGACCTAGACCTATACTAGCCTTTAGACGAGAAACCAATTGATAAAACTTGATCAATCTAACAAACGAATATCATATAAAATCTTCTCAAAAAACAATGCCTAATTAATGAACCAATGGAAATAAAAAATCCTATAGTAGTAAAAAGTAAAACGTACGTTAACCTTTCTATGCTATCCATGAAACTAAGTATGACTTACAACCACACTGATCTTTACCTATAATAAGTTCTAAGTATGCCTTTATGACACTGACCTAATATCAATGAGGAAAGAGATTTATACCGCGGGAACCAGGTAAATATGATTCACAAAAATTGCTTGTTTTTATTAATGCAGAAATTCACTGTACCTACTTTAACTTCCGTTAGAAACTATATGGTAGACGGTAAATTAGTTTTATTGTTATGATGAAAACACGTGCTTTTACAACATGGTAAAAAAACTGCGGGTATATTAAGTATAAGGTACAGTTAAGGTACGGTAAGTATAAGGTATATAAGGTACAAAAAGAACCCGGAACCCATGTTCACCCACAGAATAACAGCAAGTACCTAGTTAAAAACAATTGGCTCGGTTCTTGAAGGTCCCATAGAAACATCACATGTGATACGAATCAAGGTTTACCTAGAAATGCCTGACTCCAGCTAAGTTATTGAAAGAAGTTATTTTCAATGTAGGTATTATAATTATAATACTGTTATCGCCTTGGCGTCGTAAGGTTTTCATAACGTGGACGGATCTTTTAAAAATATTCTGTGTATTAACAACAAAATTCGCAACAAAGTTTTTTTTTTTTTAAGAAGTAGCTATTAATTTCCCTTTTAAAAGGTGATTCGCAACTTGGGATTTAATAGCCTCAAGGCCATAGATTTGCCGTTCAGTCACGTGTTCTCACAGACTGTTTATGTTCCCACAAGTACAACATTTGCTTTGTTATTAGTTATTACATAGCTAAAGCCGCGGGGAGCTCGGCCGTGTATCTTCTATCTGATCCAGGACCGGTACGGCACGTACTACAAAGTTGGGACGTTTACGCGCCTTCAAATCTTTATCGTTGTCCCTTGAACTTGTTTATTTAAAACTACAATGTTCACCACAAGCCTTTTCCATTACGTAAAATGATATCTTTAAATGGTTATTGTTTAGATACTACGTTGTTTCGGTATCATGATAGGTACCCGAAGTTTGTAACATTACAAATAAAGAAAATGGCTAATGCGACACTCATCAATACATACGCAGCCCTTAAAACCTAATAACATGTATAGCTTAGCTTAGACCTATAAATATTGAACAGCTTCAGAAATAATTGCCGAGGCTACAAAAACTGTCAGCGGTTCCAAGAATAGGCTAGGGTTAGATCGTCGGATAGCTCAAAAACAATGTATAGCATGTACACTCGCAAGTAGGCAGTATATCGCGGCGACACGACACGGCGCCGGTTGGCATTCCAGCGTCTGCGCGGGAGCAACTTTCATGAATAGTTAACTGACTAGTTTTAGTTTGAGCTAGGACCACGCTCCTCGTCACGTAAGGTAAACATAGGTTCGATCGTCGATTTCTGCCCGCTGCACGCCGACGGCAGCCCGGGCCTGCAATCGACATGGATGTGATGGTTCGGAAAACCGCACGCAACGCGATGTTACGTAAAATATTTATGTAAGTATGGATTTTAAGGAAAAGTATTGATAAATATTCAGTGTACAATATCACAGAGCTTCAGACTAATGTGGTGTGGGTCAGTAGGCAGGGCCAACTGAACAATGCTAGTCATGTGTCCAAAGCTGAGGTACAATATACCAGCCTAGGGTAGTACTGGGTCTCTATTCTACTGTGTGACTTTACTCAGTAGAATATAGACCCAGTACTAACCTACTATTGCCTTTGACGTGTTTGTATTGTTTTAACTCAGCCACCATTAAGTACAGCCAAGTCCATAAGATCTAACGTAACGTTGACAATACGTTAAATCTCAAAGGCAATATGGTTTTATCCAGAAGAATAGAGGTCCTGTACTTATTCCGGTGCACTAGGTTCTATAAAAGTAAGCTTCGTGCTTCGAGCATAGCAAATTTACATAGGTATGAAAAAAAATACTTTTGGAATGTAAACTTTTACAGCAAACAAAATGATAATGAGTCATCGAGATTTTAACGAACAACTAATAAATGGCGGTATTTTTTATTAATCATCGATATTGGAGAGATATGGTGTGTTTCATATGTAGAAACCGCGTTTTTACTATTAAATTTGAAGTGTAACACTAATTTCAGGTGATAGATAGGCATTGACTGCGTCATCTTTGATGTTCAATTGATACCTCGCGCATACTGTGAATAAAAATCTGTCTGTTGTTTATATTGTACATCTAAACGCCACCAAAATCTCTACTTTGCCCAAATGTCAACTGGTAGAGAATGCCTTACGGCATTAAGTTCGTTTTTTGTATATTTAGTGTACCTATTCTTTTGGGCAATAAAGATTAAATGAATAAATAAACGTTTCCATTCATATATCCATTAATAGTTTTAAGTAACATTCCTTGTGCCCTAACAAGTGATTATTTACTGTCAACAGTTCTACAGACATTGGATATAGTTTTATAATTATTAAAATATCAATTTGTATTCATTTTAAGCGACTCATCAGCTGACCTACGATTAAATTAAAATTACAGATGCAAAGTTTATATCATTGAAAACAAGAATTATGTCAAAATGTAATTACTTTGACCTAACATATTGGCATAGAAAGCTAGATAAATATATGTTAAGTTACCTAATTAAAGATAAAATTATAATTAGTAAATATTTATTACCGTACATAGGTTTAATAAATACATAATTGCGTACCTACGTATCAAAGTGTAAGTTTATTCATTCCTATTGGTAACTGGTTTCTAGTTTAGTTAGAACTTAGTGATATCACGTGTAAGTGGTTATCGCAGGTCCACCGGCCAGCAATCGAATCCTGAATCGATTGGTCAAGCTGAGCGTTTACAGAATGCCATAAAAGACGCAAGTGACAGTTTCCCTTCATTTAAACAAAAATGTAGTGTTTTTTTATTTAACGTTTTCTGCGCCGAATACTCCGGGACTTAAATGTGTTTGCGCGCATACGCGTAGTTAGGTAGGTTCCTAAACTCCCTCTTGAACTTGATGGACGAATTATCAACAAGCGAATTTAAATTGTCCCGACGCAGCGTACAAAGAACATTTAAGGGCGTGCATTCTCGATTAGGTAGCTAGCACCCGTTGACTGTGCGTTTTAGCTCGCTAGATCGACCGTTCGACAGACATTTAAAAAAAACACCACAGGTTGCAGCTTTTTATTTAAAATTGTTTATTGGCAGAGTGCAAAGCGGGTGGAGGGGGTAGCCTAAACGATCACAGCGCTCGCTACGGCTAAAATTGTCATTTTTGTCGCTGACTTGAGCTGTCAAATCCATATTGCAGTAAACATCTTCTAATCGTTTTTGAGATAAAAATATGGTCCTGGTAAGATGTGTTGTTGTGAATTGTAATAACACCAAGAAGAATAGCGACTGTAAATTTTACCAATTTCCAAGACCATTGTGGAAACGAGACCAAAGAAATAAGTGGAAATTTGCCGTAAGAAAAAAACGAAACCCCGTTTTAGTCACGAGTAGGCTCATTTCTCACTGAAAACAACAATTTTAATATTATTTGCAATAATGTTACTGACTACCATTGTCCAAAATTGTGTAATATAGTAAAATAACACAAGATTTCATTAATATTTTTCACAATATTTACTTACTTCTTGTTTGACAGCGGTGACAATATTGTCCATAATGGCTGCCTGTCACGTGGCGCTGTCGTCGCGCTCGGTCCCAATTGCTGCTGTGGTTTAGTTGTACGACACAACCGATCGATAACATGTTCCAAAAATATAATGAAATGAGTATAACAAGTCTAACAGAAACCAACCTTCGAAAAGCTAACGTCCTCTGCCGTATCATCGGGATTGACGAGTTGCCATATCAAATTAAGTGGTAAGGTTGATTCATGTCTTCGACAAAACATTGAAATCGACAATTAATCCTCCCAGGGTTAAAACCAATTTCTTCATACCCCACACTTTAAATTCTGTCTTTAAGAAGCACAATAATGTGACTAAGTATATAAAGTATAATCAAAAGTAAGAAAAGAAAAAGGACTTATGTAGATAGTTCAGAACGATATAACACAATTACCGAGTTTAATGCACAAGTCTCCAAATGCGACAAACACTTAACATCTCAATATAATTTAACTATCTGACACAGATTTGATTTGATAATTGTCTTGGAAAATTCGCAAACAAACAAAGATTGATTAAGAGGAAAATACCCAAGTACAGGTCAAATACAATACAATCAATCCAAACAATCGATAAAGGTTGTTATTAATTATTAACATCGTTAAAATTGTATCGCACTTTACAGAATGGCTTCAAAAGTAGGCAGTGGCAATTCGATTTTAATGTAAACACGGTCAGTAATTACATCTAATGTTTGAGGGCATCTGTATAGTACAGTGAGCAACAAAAATAGGTGGACAGTCGAAACGAAAGTCTATACAAGATTAAGCCAGGGATACACTAAGGGACAAATGTCCTGCGACACACGTTGCCAGCGACGTCGCGTCGGGTGAAGTTGTGCAACGTTACCGGACTTCGCTCGACATGTCTGACAGCATCGCGCGACACGTGTAGTTACCACGGACATAAGTTGCGCGATGTCGCCAGATATGCTGACGTCGCTACGGACATAAGTCGTACCCCTTTATATTGTCAAGCGAATAAGAACGCGCGTAGATACTTTTAATAGCTCTTTGATTGTCCACATACTTCTGCTGCTGACTGTATATAAATCTGGAACTCGTTTAATTGCTAAGCACATAATTATAAAACTAAATGCAGTTCATTTGAATTTAATTGCAGCCGTACATTAACGTATACCGAGCTGTATAAATGTATAATCGAACACAATTTACTTTTAAGTTAATGGGACAGCATGCAGACCATTTTCCATGGAAATTGCAATCGACAGTCAAAGGCGTATATACGATTTTCCCCAAGTCTACGCACCATCATATATTGGGATCTGACGCCATCGCTATATAAACCTTATCTATTGTAATATATCTAAAGTCATAAATAAGTATGATTCTGCCAGTCATGTCATGATTATGAAGTAGGTACCTACATAATAACGGGTAATACAGACATTACAGACCCAATCCTTTGATACTAGTTTTTTTTTGGCATGTACGTGGCAATCGAGCGCACAGGCCACCTGATGTTTTAAGTAGGATCTGAGTTCCATACACTTTTGCATTCTCAAGACTATAATCTAAAGACTGCAATCCTAAAATGCGTTGCCAAACTAATGGACTAAGATGGAATGCCACTATGCTAGTAATTTCGCCAGTTGTCTTATCCCCGGGCACCACCGGAACAATACGAACACTGCTGCTGAGCGGTAGTTTAAAGGAAAATAATAAACAAGACCACGTTATTTTGTCACCTCGTTGTTACTTTTAAGTTTTATATTGTTAAATGTGACCTACCTATGCCGTGTGGTTGTCGGCTTAGGATAGTGCCACTCCATTCCTTCCTGTGGAAGTCGTAAGAGGCGACTAAGGGATTAAAGGCTTGTAGTATTAGGCGATTGCCTTGCCACCTGTCACTAATATACACTGGTAACCATCTTGGTCTGTATGTGTAAAATGTGGTTATAGAATTAACAAGTTGTTAGAGCTGTTGGTAATTCTGTAGCTTTGCCTACCCCACTCTGGGATGAAGGCGTGATGGTTTGTATTGTATATGTTATCTACTTATTTATGTCTGCAAAGTATTTGTAATTATGGGCCTTGCTACCCGAAATTATTATTTTATTAGTATTCTTATCCTAAGCTGGTTATGTAAATGTACGTCGGCACGGTAAACTGTAGTGCTTTGTCACTTTAACGTCATGTTTGAACTGACGCACTAATCTGTGAGAGGCGTTAAAGCGACAGGGTACAAAAGTGTGCAGCTACTTATAAGGTAGTACTGTACCTACATAGGTTACATAGGTACATTAATCTGTGACTTATTTTTTCAAAATGCATACGTTGGTGTTTTCTATCACCTGAAAATGTATGGAGTACACACTTAATTGGTTGACACAATCTGTCATCCTCAATACCAATTTCACCAAACGATGTTAAATTTAATCAATGTTAATCGAATTAACATTCGATGTTCATAGGTACATTTTGACAGCTGTTACCTAACGCTCCAAACCTCTGTTTGGTGGTTAACATCGTTTGGTGATATGATATTGGTATTTACATAGGAATACTAAAATCTACTTTCGAAAATCGATATCTTGGCGTTTTGCATTTTGACTAGGCCCTCAAGATATTAATTGGAAGTGTAATTGAAAACTAAGGATTAATTTAGTTACCGTATACCTACCATCATTATTATTTATCACGTGGACTTCGAGCATATCTCTTAACCTTTTGCTCTAATAATCATAATATTGACTCTTTGTAATTGTTTTTTTAGATAATGTCTCATATACCACACACGTTGTTTTAAGATCGTTTTAAATCCGTAAAATGCCTACTTAATGTAAGTTTTTTCATGTAAACAATAATGATTATCAAGGGCGCAGTGGAGGCTTTCAGTACTCATCTAATACAGATTTGATCACTTCATTGGCTGTAAATAAATCGAATGGTAACTTTCCCTACGTTCAGAAAGTATCACACGTACTAGTTTCCGTATAATAAAATGTAACCGAGATAATTTAGCGTAATTAAAAACGTATATACGTGACTAAATTGTGCGAACATTCAGCAATTGCTCTGGCCATAAACTTTAAGGCCGCAATCGTGCTGAAAGCGAAGTAGGTGCAGTGCAGCGCGTTCCCATACTAAAAACGCCTCCACCACGCTGTTGGTACGCTGTCTACCCAACTGCGGAAGGAGAGTAATGCGTTTATCAGCCTTTATATGTATGTATGTATGTTTGTTCCTTTGTGGCACTCTAGAAACTAAACGCGTGGACCGGTTCTAGTGATTCTTATGTCAATCGATTTGTCCCAATCTTGTGTGTCACTAAAGATATATTATAGCCGTAATCGAAACTCAATTGTAAACAAGAAAAAAAAGTAAGTCTCGTCTCTACTCTGTCTACTCATCAAAAATCATCTATCATCATATGGTTCACATCATTCATTGTATCATTAGGTTTCTTTCATCTTTTTTTAAATTTTGAATGATCTTTTAGGGTTTATAACGATATAAATTTAAAGCTGGTTAGCAACAGTCAGGTTTTATAAACCTTGCTTTTGTTATATTATTATTAGTAAGCAACGCGCCGCACCGCATGGCGCCTCCGCTCTCAGTGCGTTTGCAGCTTAATTGCTATTTCGGACGTCTATTTCATCTTAAATTTGATCAAAACCTATTTTTGTCCGCAGCTATCTCTTTCATACGAACCTGTACCCTTAACAAACAAAGAAACGCATTCTATATAGCAGTAGGAGCACAGTTAGACCACTTGTACCTATTAAGAATTCTGGGATTAGACGGTAATATATATTTAGGGATCAAATAGGTTGGTTCTGTTCTATGTCATCTTTGGTTTTCACCTTTGAACAACTGCAGTAACAGGTGAAATGACACATTTATGGGCACTTTATCGAACCCGACCCCGAGTGGGAATGCGTAACTTGTTTACAAACCGCGTAACAAACAAGGCAGTCGCGGTCGGAGTATGCGTATTTGCTTTTATCGACAGAAATTTGCACACAATGTTTAGAAACAAAGAAGCACGATGTTTTGCTTTCACGGCTCATAGCAAAGCTGGGAATCATTGTACTGTTATTACAACGTGAACAATTTACCTTTTTTATGGTGACAACCGCTACTTTGCCCTGTGCGACTGTAAATTTAAAAATCTAATCAGTAGCTGTACCCACTTCTTACTCGACAATGTTTTGTTAAAGTCACAATGCCGTTAGGTATTCCAAAACAATGATTAAATTCATCATAGTAATGATCTATCATATCGACTTAAAACGAAAACTAAATCACGTTTTTTTCGACATATATTTTTTAACTCAATGAGTCCGAGTTTCACTGTATCTGTACAAATATAAATATAGGTAGGTACATATAAATGGGAAGAAAGGAAAGGGGATAACTAATTTTATCTTAATGACGTTTTTGGACTTTCGTATCCGTCTGGGTTTTCCCAGATTGATCCAAGTTTGGTTTGTAGGATGTTCAGGGAAATTCCTAAAACTTTCGACGTTAGCACCTGACTGGTTATTGTTATGACTAGTGACCTGAATGGTTCTTTTTCCATTCGCGTACGGGGACAAATCCTGGCTTTAAATTGATTGCAACTCCCTAGACAGCCACGAATAGTTAAGGTTATCTACTGACTTCCTCGCATTATCCCTATAGCATGGGACCAGCTCTATCCGGTGGTATCCGGAATTAATGAAAACGATCCTCAATTAGTAATTAGAACCCGGATACCACCTATCTAGACTCTAAAGATTGCTACTGTTCTAGCGTGTTTTGATAGTAATCAGTTTTTTGCCATTATGTGTGTAGGAGGTTTAAGATTTACTAATTTCAAAAGCCAAACGATCCAATTATGGTTAGGCAGGCGTAAACTGCACTGAGATCACGGTATTTGCAATATAACCGACTGAAACAAATTTATCATAAACTATAGCAAAATGTGCATGTTAAAAGTAACTAGCGTCATAAACAAAAACAAAACAATAACTTGCGAGTATTAAAGCAACAAATTCAATTATGTTATTAATAAACCCTAGGAAAAACCCACACGTTTTATTATCAGCCGTACGGATCCCTTACCTTGGTCTTTGTTCCTGAAACAATCAAGTCTACAGCGGCTTGAGTATCGAATGAACATAGTCGGATTCTCGGGAGCCGGTCGCCGTGTCCAGTGTTTACCGCCATACAAGCCAATATTGACGTTGGCTTTGTCTACTAAATGACAGCTAATCTCTTTGTAAGGAATATTCTTTGTGCCTTTTATCATTCATTTTGTTTGCTTATGAAATCTTTCGTAAGATGTAAATAATTAAACATAGGACCTTTCTACGCCAGCCTTTTAATTTTATTCACTAGTCGGTAATATATCAGCTGCTTAATAGAATTTACATCATACACAAATCTTATAAAGTAAAAGCTCGTAAAGGGTCGATGCGTCCGAAGCTGGGCTCGGCCGGTCCACTTTCGTAGTAGAGCCTACTTCACATTAGGGCTTGCTTACACCTGCTAAGCAATATGTGCTAGAAAATACACTGTTCTACACAGATCTTAGGCAACTACGGATGTCGCATTATAATACACAACAGAGGATGCAATGCGATCAAAACCCTTCATACGTGTAAACACTAAACGACTTAACGAGTGACCGCCTCTCTCGCCCGACTGATGGACGGTCTACTCATACTAATGTAAACTGCGCCTTAGTGTGCCAACCGCTGAGTCCACAGTGTTGTAGCCTCGTTACATCACTAGAAAGCGTTCCCGACAAATCATGTCTCTAGGACGTTCAAAGGGAACTGCAGCCGCCATATCAACAAAGCGCTAGTTCAAAGCGCTCAGGACGGTGATGGATGTAATATAAATTGATTTGATTAGCCTGTTGGGAACAAATGTACACATAAATGGGCCACGAACTGGTAGAAAGTGGTCAGGATTAAAAGGCAAGGGCTGTTATCTCCGTGATGGACGGGAGAAAGTTTAAATGAAACATGTTTTAAACATAAGTCTTTAAACCAGGGCTGGAGATTGCAAATTAATTGACAATGAGATTCCTATAAAGCTATATTACTGTAGAAATTGCTTTATGACATAAAGATTTACATATTTTACGCAATACATATATCGTTATGAAACTATGATTAGACTAGATTTTTATTATTCAAGTAACGTAAATTATTGCACCATACAAATAACAAGTACAATACTTACTTCGTCACCTGTATAAAAATGTATGACAAACCAATTGTTTCTCTTTACAACTGTATAAGCTTTGCAAAGAAAAAGTTCAGGTATAAGTTATCCATTTCGTTGCGTTTTATAAAAAGCATTGCAATGAGTTGCAGTTTCTCGACCGACTAAAATTGGCACGTTTCGGATATGATATATTTGCCGGAAACTTGTCGTGTGCAACTTTAAACAAAGAATTAAGCAATTAAAGTTGGCCTATAGACAAGCTGCATAATTATCGAATGCTAGGTACGTTTATAGGGACATTAGAACAGTTGCATTAAATTGACGATGGCAAGCGTAACGATCTATAACACATAGCTCTAGCTTTTCAATCCCATGCAGTTTTTTCTGTCAAGACTTACACAACACTGTGAACCGAATTTGAGCAAACTCCATCTGCTACTCGCAATACGTCTTTGCAAAATGTATTGTAATAAATAAATCTAAATGTTTTTTTTCCTGTTGGCAGGTCTGCACCGGCGCCGGGCCACCACGGACGCCCGTTATAATGTGAGCGGCGCCCAGCGCTCGTCTCTCCCCAAGGTAAGCCTCCTTCACTCACTCGTTTCCCCGGTAGGTCTTTCTAGGCCCTTTGCATATGATATCGCAACGCAAAGCAGTTAATTGCTACAAGTAAATATGAAGTAACGCCAGCAGGCACTCCCTAAGCACCTATAATCGTTAGTTACACAGCTAATACCTGAACCTGACTCCAGGTAGCGCAATAACAGACTTATATACGCTTGATTTTCCTTTGAGATTTACCTAGTACCTACCTATACTTAACGTATACGATTAAGACTCATGAGCTTTGGGTTAAGTCGCATGCAGCTTCAAAACTGCACTACGATCAGGTCCCGATACCGATAAGTGCTAGATCAAGCTCTAATGACCTATCATCGCATGCGCACTTAAACGATGTATTTGATCACGAACGACGGCCGGCAGAATCACGCCCAGATAAGATGGATTCAAGGTGTACTGCCTTTTCGCAGAACTTTTTTTGGCCGAATTTCATTTGCCAACCAACGTTTCGCCGACAATTCACTTTGACAACTAACGATTACCAAATTTTTTAATGACAACTTTTTAATTCGCAGAATTATTATAAAGCGTATTATTATAACGCCTTTACACTTTTGGCAGACTCATCATTTGTCAAATCTTTCACTTGGCTTAACAACTCTTGGACGAAACTGTATTTCTTTGAGTACCATCTTGTAGAACCCTATAGGTTAGGTTAGGTTAGTTTTATAAAAGTTATGAAATATTTACATTTACACAAATAAAAGCGGGTTGGCAAATGACACAGTTGGGAAACGATACATTCGGCTAAACATATTTCTGGCAAAAGGCAGAGAACCCACATGTTGAGTTGGTAACTGTTAAGTTGGCAAATAAAACAAATACATTTGATAAGTTGGGAAATGAACGTTCGGCGAAATAAATTTACGCGAAACGTGAGTAGGGAAGTGATAATCGGCCATACAATTTTCTGCGATAAATAAGAGAACCATGGATTCAATACTCACGTAACCATAACTGTTTGCTTGTTTGTTACGATGGCTATTCTACTATCAATCAAACAGATCGATTTATATCTGAATCGATCAAGGTTAAACATTTTAGAAATATGTAAAGGTAGTGCCATAGCCTCCACGAAGGATTGTCACTAGGTCAGCGTAACCTATCCACTTTTTCCATGGCATTCGATAAATTTTAAACCACCGGGAAATGGCAAACATAAACATCTTCATCATACGTTTGATGTTTATTTGTTTATTGCCTACTAACATCTAGGTAGGTAGTTAAACTTTAGATCCTTTGACAGTTTCATACATCACAATCGAGTAAATGCCGAAGTTACGAACATAAACGAGTTCTATGGCAACGCATTCATGTAACCTTTAAAGGTCTTGCGAAGCGCGTGGGTACGTGTTGTGGGCACCGGCAATGCACCGGCGGCCGTGAGACCGGCGCGCATCTTGATACAGCATGTGATTGTTATTCACCGAGGAAAGCAGTCGCCACGCGCTTCCGCCAAAGCAGACTACTTCCCTTCCAAAAATACGAAGACGATATTCTAGACGCATCCGTCTCGGTACGATGCGTACGACTTCGTATTCGCACACTCATTAACAACGACCATCCGTCCGTTTAGAAACGCTTTTAAATATTTAGACCGTAAAATTAACGCCCTACGGAATGCCATCGTCCCGCGACCATTTCCTGGACTGTTCAATGCTTTGTTATCTTATTAGACATCGAAACATTAATGTCCGCCTACATAATTAGCTTTTACCGCTTAATGTTTACTCAACTAAGAAACACGTAAAAAGCCCGCGCGAGAGCATTGAGGGCTATGATGAACGAGGGACTTTAAAATTAAAAGGGAGTTGAATGGGCTGTTTTATAAATAAACGTCAGTCGGCGGCGTCTGGTCGGAGCCGCGTGTCGGAGGTCGCGGGCTCGCGGCGCACACGCACAGCCATCGCTCCATTAATTTGCTTTAAATTGTTTTTGGACATTGACGGGCCCATCTGCTGGGAGCACAAACGAGAAGTCATTACTGCGTATTACGCCGCACTCGCTCAATTTACTAAAGCGTACGCATACGCTTGTCGATCCCTATCTAAACGTCCAAATCGGACAGTTGAAATTTATAACCATGAGACTGCACTTTAAGATAGACACCTTGAACTCTACAGAGGCCGAGATTACGTAGAAGATATTCAAATGAATGTATGTACCTTACGTCTTAAACTGTCGCGTATCAGTCACTACGATGTCTAATACCGAAAGTTAAGGCGTAGTAACGATAGTAAATGTCAAGCCACATGTTGACTGCACCACTCAGTCAGTAGGTCGGCAGCCGCTCTCGGTAGCCGACGACACACTTGCCTACGAGAGTGACAAAACGTCGCGTCGCACAGCTGCAAAAACCAAATTGCAATCACTATTAATACTCGAGAGGCCGAAGCGTAACTTTCAAACACGCCCGCGATACTTTTATACTATCGTACCGTGAGAACAGACATTGTAACCTACCTGTGATACTGCGATGCATTCAATTTATTTATAATTACACACAGACACCGACCGCATTATATTTTAATAATAGTTTTTACTTTGGATATGGTACTACATACACTAGGTGGTGCCATCAAAAACGTAGTCTCAGAGGATATCATAAATATTCAATGTTCTGATTCGTGCGTTCAGAGGAACATTTACATGGAATATTAACGATATCCCTTTCCATACTGTAGATAGACGCTAGCTGTGCCGATACACTAGCATATAAGAATAATTTAGGTGCAAGAATAGATTAAAGATAGGTATGTAATGTAATACAGTACGGAACCTTGATAGTTCGATCACTTAGAATATAGTGCAACTATGTCGCGCTACGTGCTTTTAGAATATTGACGAATGACAAACGCAACGAAGACTGTGGAAACAGAATTCTCATTAGTGTTATTAGTGTTCGTCCAGCGGCCGTAAGAATAAGCGGTAGCAAATTACCATTGCTAGTTTAACGGTAGACAACACAAACGTATCTTTTTACTCATTTTAGGGCTGGAAGATACTTAAAACTTAAGGTGAACTAGGTTAAAGTCCGGTTTTACGAGGTTCAAGTTCATTCGCACTAAAGACTAAACGACCTCCGAGCCTCCGACCATTTTATAAGTATGCCAGCAAAATTTCAATAATTGTTATCAAACTTTGTAGCCGAATGAACTTATTAAATAAAAAACGGAGGCCAATCGCCGTCAGAACGGAAAGAAGATACCAAACTGACCTCCAGTGTTCCCCGCGTGCATACCAAGCTGTTTCTGGGAAACTACAATGTCGCGTAATCCGGAACCAATAATCCACGCGCCTAATAATCGATATCCTGAGCAGGTGACAGCTAGTTACCTAATATGCAAATCTGGCCGACATCGTGTCCGACCAGTTAGCGGGCAACACTTTCTCGACGCCGCCATCGCTGACCATTACCATACAATGGACATTAATGGCTAACAACCTGCTTCGGACGTTGCCTAGCCTGGCATACAAACTTATCACCTCAACGGCCCGCGAAGAAACTATCAAGTCATTTTAGCTGTGTGCAAAATATTGTATGCCTGAGATTAATTTGTGAAAAGTTTAATGAACAAAAAGTGACATCCAAATTATTATTACTTTTTTGGTCGTAATCTTCGCTTTGGCCCCGTCCTTGTATCAATAGCAGCTGCACCATAACAAGGATATCCTTCGTTTTTACTAAAGCGTTAATTAAAAAAGGCCTTCGTCTCGCAGTCATAAATCGCTGAATCGTATCCTTAATCATTTCGTTTGTGGTTTCGTGTGCACCTGCCAGTCCTTGGCCGGAGGGTGGGCCGCTGTGGCCCAAGCGTGACAGTAGAAAGTTAGGAACGCACGATCCCCTAGCTATCCAACCCACTAAATGTTGTTGATTCACGCACTCGTATTAATTAAAGAAACATGCCGAACACAATACGCTAACTCATAATAGGATACGACATTGAATAGTTAGGATATGTCAGACAACTGTGAGCATTATTAACGGCACCCTTATCTACAGCGCTTTAAAGCTTTAAGTAGTTCATACCCGCATCGAGTAAGTATTCTGAGAACACTCGAGTCAAGTCGTTGCGACTGGAAAGCTATTTGTGTGCAACCCTGCGCGGGCGCACCTTAGTTTTGCGATTGGCCGCGGCTTCTCGCTCGCGCATGCGTGTCAAGGTAGGGTTCAACATTCGAGGATTCGCAAAACATCCGAGTGGAATACCCGTCGTCTGTTAAGAGTAAACAATAAACCCAATAGTAAGACTGTCTACTAAACACTCAACCGACATTTTGCTTTAACACTAACCCTATCTATACTAAACAGTAGGTATGAATGGGTAAGAAGCGTGTAGCGTTTGAAAGCAAAAACCGTTGGAATCACGACGCGTAACCGCACTGAAAACGGTGATATCGTCAAGTCAAGATGCAAATTCTGGTTGATGGCTCGCGTTTCACAGGGTGTTATAGCACGGGCTGGGCTCGGATCAAGGACTCTTCGAAACGCGGTCACTCCCGCGCTTCCGCATACGGCGGTTTGATGCGAGATCATTGCCAGATGCCGATAGAGACGGGGTCAACAGCCACTGCCCTTGTTTTGCGCACCAAATTAATTTGCCAACTGTACACAAACACCATAAGGTGCTCATAGCCGAGGTCAAGGGGACTCGTTTTCCATTATCGTGAAGTGACACGTGTTGTCACATTAGCATGTTACAGTTACCTTTACGAGTGTTGTTCAACAGTGACATAATACTTAGTTGCTGCATACATGTTTGTTATTATTAACTATCGGTTACTTTGTTTTGTACCGCTACTTGTTTGTCTAAGTACCTGATGTATCTACCTACAAATGTTAATTGGTTTTGAACACCTCCATTATAATTCAAGAAAAATAAAAATGACCTTGGTAGTTTATAAGCTAAGATTAACAGATTATGATTCACCCACTGATATTTATCAATTTTTTAATTTCTGTTTCTTATTTATTACCTTTACATTTACTTATTTCTGGATGTAAGGTAGGTATTATCTTCCATTAGGTGAATCAACATTGAATTTGAACTGTAATCTCGAGCGCTCCTCCGGTGAAGCGCTCAACAAAACAAAGGAATCGATGTTTATAAACATAGTCAACCGATACGAACGAATTCAAACAATTTGCTGTTATTGACATTATAAGTACCTAATATCCTTCCAAGTAAGACGGAATCATTGTAAGCCACTTCCAACTTAAAGTGAACTAACTACACGTTTTAAATAGCTCTCAACTTCCAAATATTAATAAAGCTTTCAGTAGGTAACAAAATGTTTGAACTAATTTCAATATTTAGTAACTACTAATAGCGCTCAATAATTAAAGAAATTATATTATTTTACTGCTTTCGACAACATAATAAGTTGACTGGTGTACGAAATTGTAAAAGTTTTTGCAAATAGAAACATGCGGCTCCGTCGACCAGCTAGGACGTCATTATGTTGATCTTCCACTTGTAACTTGTAATTTCGGCTTTCACTTTCTTATTACGCATACTTTAGTTACAATTTAAAGAGACACCATTCCACTTGCTCCTATATTCGTCATTGTAGTCGAAAGATACCGATAGGTTGCAAAGTAGCTTGGACAATGTCGAGTCCTGTTGAAGAAGCCGTGGATTAACATTCCATCAATTTACGAAGCATAAGGTAACTGTACGGAATTACGGAGTATTAAGGCATTTTTGACTTTGTAAGCTATTTCCAGTAAAACCTGAAATCTTAGCTAATTGAAATTGGTTTACTAGTAAAGATTGGATATCAGAGTATAGAATGTTATATAAAAATTATATATTAAACTGTGTTTTGTATAATTAATAGTCATTTTTATGAACCTCTTAAATGTCCGTTATTACGGATTAAAAATAGTCTCTGTCGGTTATTCCGTAAATGCGTGCATGTAAATCCGGTAAATGAAGTTAATGCCCCTTTCCTGCCAAATTAATGAAGTAGGGAATATAAATTAAATAAGACGTGATCAGAAATGAAATAGTATTACATATTTGACAAAAAGATTTATTTTAATTTTAAGAGGAGACGGGGGTGAGGAGATGCTGTCCAGATTTTTTTAGAATAAAATTAAAATGCGTATATATCGTCTTAATTTGTCGGCCTGTAATAAACCCAAACATTGAAAATCAGTGGGGCTAGACAAGTTGCCATCGAATACAAACGCTAGCGTTAGGTGATCACTGTTGATTTGCGTTGTCATAGAAACATTAATGGAATTGACGTAAGTCACGTGATATATAACTCGAAATGCGCTGTCAAAAATTAAAAATTAATAATGAGTACACGTGTCTTACGTCAATTCCATACACATTTCTATGATAATGCAAATCAACAGTGATCACCTAACGCTAGCGTTTGTATTCGATGGCAACTTGTCTAGCCCCACAGGTCGTATGATGTATAGATAGCCCTTTCCATAAGCCTATTTATCTATGTAAGTATGAGGTCAATTGTTAACAACTAAGAATTTTCATTCTCATTTAGAGTCGGAGTAGAAAAGCAGATTTGGTTGAAAACATTCCAATTTACCCCTGTCTCCCCTAATTTTGCGGGGATAAAATTAGGAATGATATTTTCCCAGTTGTCCCCAGTGGAGATGAATAGGAAAAATCTGATTCTGAATCTGAACCTAAATTTGTCCCCATTGGGACTGATTTAGATTCTTTAGGGACTAATGGAAATAAAACCAGAGTGTCC
Source organism: Acleris sparsana (assembly GCA_923062465.1). Lineage (NCBI taxonomy): Eukaryota > Metazoa > Arthropoda > Insecta > Lepidoptera > Tortricidae > Acleris > Acleris sparsana. Next base: position 12,678,689 of record OV281291.1, on the reverse strand, counting down.
CCAATTTCCCCTAAGTGTACGATCATAAAAATCGGCTTTGTGTTATATATTTTAACTAAATATAACTCGGAAAATACTGAATAATCATTTGAAAACATAAGCACAACTACGCAATTATTTTAACGCAATTAGAAGCACAGCCAAAAACATTGTTAGCAATTGCGGAAGTCATAAAAGCAGATGTTTTTAAGAAGTACGTCTTTTCCACGTCCTGAAACTACTTAAATTCTATAGTAATCTATTCAGATTAGTAGATGTACTATTAAGTATATTAAAACATTTTACTTTAGCAATATAATTCAGCTATTTAGCATGAGCAATTCTTGTCGTAAATTTTTACGAAGTAGGCAAAATTGATTACTTTAGACACCGTTTTTCATAACAATGGTCCACAAAATCGTAAAACGTAATTTCATCATGTGAAAGTTTGCTAAATATCACGCTCGTAACGGCAAAGTTTGTTTGACTCTCTTATCTGAATTCCCGGTAAAACATAAAAATAAAATCCCTTTACTTTCTTTAATTGCGTAATTTTGACGCTTTTCGGGACAAGGTTGATTTTTGACGTATGTAATTGCGGCAATCAGTAAATCGACCGTAATTTACTAAATACTCACTGAATTTTCATGAAAATTTATTTACTCAGTTTGTTATGAAATTCTACACAATTATTAAAACAATTTATAATGAAAATGCTTACCCATTACTTGTAAAATCCTTAATAAAATCCGTTGCTTCACTTACGCACACGCGTCTACTTCCTATCGTCTCGGCGGTTTGACGCGGACTTACCAAAAGAGATTACGTAATAACATACCATATGTTCACAGTTCGTTGACCTCTTGTTCATTTGACGTAATATTGTCCACACTTGATACGTATAATTTTTTTTTTGGAAATACTTGATAGTTTTCTTATTTTTGGCCCTTAAGTGATAAATTCCGGAATTCCGTACGTTTACGGAATTCCGTACAGTTACCTTATATAACTATTTTGTTGTTCTTTTGTCTCTTTCACTCACATGTGCCCGCAGAGCGAGATGACAGGTGCAATACTTGCACGGTCGTGATCGGATCGGCCGTGATGGATGGAACGCCGGCATAATTTGACATCCATTACATTGAACGTCTCAATAATGGGATCGAGGTGCATAATTCAAAGCGCTTTAAAAGTGAAGGCGAAGCTTAGGGTATCGGCTTTCACTTTCCCGAAAGATAAAGGGCCTCAAGGTCGAAAATGTGGTATCTGGAACACGTTCACCAGTCGCTTTTTTTTAATTGCGCAAAAGCTCCGGCTTTGCTGAATATATTCGTAGCCACTTTAGGTGGGTATGCTGTAGCGGACAACCATGCCAGAGTCATTAAATTCTCTACGTGTAATACTGTTCTCACTTATTTAAGTTTTAATGTAATTAACTATTTAGGTGTCATTTAAATTTCTCCGCACACTCCAATTGATCCTTCGTCACACTATGACGTTGCCTAGAAAGCAAAATAAAAAGATGAAATCATCAGAGCCACGCCTATAATTTTTACTCTTTTTAAATTACGCATAAAGACCTAACGCACGGAAATCGAAAGTGATTTAATGACAGAATCGGCAGACTGGTGTCCATGGAAGTAGGTCCATGCTATGCAATTAATTCGTACCCGAGCTATTGAACATTGAACTAATGGCTGAGGCCGAGCCTTGCTCCAGTTGACATCACTCTGGATCCGTGCACAATCATCATTCATCTCCTTGAACAATTCAATGCAAGTTCCAATCGCGACCTCACGATTAGTTTCTTTTAATTGTTCAACAAGCGTTTGTGTTTTGTTTAATGTCGAACATAATTAAGATAACGACATGTTTCACGGCACTACCTATATACGACGAGCGACGGCAAAGGTCTCCAGAGCTATTATATAACATTAACATCTACACGGTAGTAAGTGCTCACACTAATGGGCAATCCGGTTACATAGATAGCCACGATTAGCTAGGTACCTCCTAGTGATAGAATGCCGTAACAAACTAATCTTAGAAACTCTGCTGTTATAAAAGAAAATAGCTTTATTTGATATCTCAAATACAGTTAAGACGACGGAAAATAAGTCTGCGCGATTCATTGATTCACGAGTCTGTGACGTTCGTGAAATAATTACATGCACCTATATCAACACCCATGCGTCTACACCACTGTGACATGTTGTTCATGTTTGCATTTTACTTTCAGGTGTTTGCGATGTGGTACGTGTGGTGCACGTTAATTCTGGTCTCCGGGGCTCTGGGGGCGGCGGAGGTAACGGAGGTGACGGAGGTGACAGAAGTCACACAGGTGACAGAGGCGACAGAGGCGACAGAGGCGACAGAGGCGACGACCGAGGCACCCACCCCCGTGGCTACCACCCGGGCGCCTTTACGCACGCTCGACCGTCAGGCCGCCGAGCTCGCTTGGCGCTCCTGGCTGCAAAGTCCTGAGAGCGGCAATCAAAACGCCCCACCAAGAAGAATCACCACCAAGTCACTCTTCATCACGCCTCTCGTCTGCCCTAAAGGACAAAGGCTCGACCGGAACGGATGTATTCAGGTAAAGCCTAATTTGTTGCAATTACAATATTATAATGACCTTACCTTAATTCTTTGTTTGTAGATATAATAATATAATTATAATAAATTGTTTATTTAAAGGCAAAAAACCCATACAATATTACAATATTGACATAATTGCATTAAATTAAATTAAATTAATAAAACTTTCAAAAATATAAATTTACATTACAACATTTACAAAAGAAATTAATAAAAAAGGACAGTAGACTGGGACAAAGAAATATACAATGTGTGGCCCAAAACCGGGGCGAAAAATTAAAACGTAGATTCTACTCCTCAAACTACGCAACGTTTGTTTGACGACTTTGAAAAAAAACTTGCGGTTTGAATTTTATTACATTATAAAGTTAATTCGAACACGCAATGTACTATGAAATTGGTTATGTCTGTAGAGTGACTAGACTGACAGGCGATGTCAATTAGACGGAGTTTTAAGTACATTGATTATACTATTTACTTTGTTTGAAAAATGAACAATCTAAAAACTTTATGATTTTAAAAAGTTGCTAAACAAAAGTTGTCTAGTTTGAGGAGTAGAATCTACGTTTTAATTTTTCGCCCCGGTTTTGGGCCACACATTGTATAATTTGTAAACATAATATTTACAAATGTCCGTTGTCCGACCGGTGCAGCTTGAGCCAATACTTTTTAAATAGATATCTTCCTTTCCTCATAGGTAAGCACTTTTGAAACTCTGTTTTAAAATCGTACCTTTAATTTCAGGTAGTAACAGTAAACAAGGATGAGCACGAACGTATACTCCTCGAGCAACTGAACGCTCTGTTCACCTCGCCTCCGAGCGGAGATGTGGTTTACGACTACGGCGACGAGGATCCGGGCCCGCTGCAGCTCACCATACCCATCGGTCTGGACCCGCTGGCAGCCCCGCTCCAGGCCCATGAGCCAGCCGTTGAGGTAAATTGGCCTTGATTTTTATTAAAGCATGTAAAGAGCCTTGGTAGTAATAAAATGTAAAAAAACACTATCATTATCTTATTTCAAACCTTTTCATTACAGGGTCAAGATCAGCAACCGAGCTATACCCAAATAAACAAAAAAGACGAAGACCAAATTAATAATGACGCCAGCATAGAAGCTGAACTAGAACTTTTAAAACTACAACATTCTAAAAACCCAAACAACGACACTGCCTTGCCAGGCTCGGGCATCCTGAACCACAACGTCTTGAACAACTTCTTGCCGTTCCCAGACAAGCCAAAACGCGACAGCCCCGTATTAAACGAAACCGAAACTCTTCCAAACAACGCAACTGACCAAGGACAAAAGGAACAATTTTATGGACATGTTAATGTCGATCCCGTTGTTTACGGTACCGAATTCCAAAATCCGCAGTATGATGATTTACCTAAAGGTACTGAGGTGACAACTGAACAAACAAGTGAATCACCACCAGTGCAATTTAATTCTTCACTTGTTAACAATACCGTTGTAGAAAAAAGCGAGGTAATTGAGAATTCATCTACAGTTATTAACAAACCGGACACTGAACCCTCGACAGAAAAACCTATTGACATCCAACTTCATCTAAACGAACACTTGATAAAGAATGAAGATATTGGAGACCAAACAAAACTCAACCCTGAAAGCGAATATTCTGACATCGGAGAGGCGATAAAACTTATCAGTCGCTACGCTGAAGTCACAACGGATGACAACTTTACCAAAGACCAAAAGAAAAATGCATTAAAAGACGATAATGTACTTGGCACTCGAACTAAACTCCAACATCGCCGCAACAAGCCGCTGGATCGGGCACAACCACTCGCACAACTACATGTTTTACCAGAAGAACAACAAGAGAAATTGCCACCTACTAATTTCATGCCTAATAACGACGGCTATTACAGATATCCATGGTCGAGCCAACATCCAGTGTCACCACCACCGGACTATCCGTTTCGCCATTTACAAGATTACTGGCCTGATCGCAGCCAAATAAGAGGAGTGTACAGCGGTGTGAATCATGAGAATCCCAGGCGGCATCATCATTCGTACCCGCACAACTACTTCCGACCGCACGGTTTACCGGCCGCGAACCGCGCAGGGCAGTACCTACGGCTGCAAGACACGTACGCCGGCCAGTCGCAAGGCTACCAATACCGGACCGCCGCTCATTACGGGAACCCGATGCGCTCTCACAACCAAGACCTCTACACCCTTCTAGGTCTGAGGCACTGGTTCAGCAGCGAAAGTACATCAAAAAGATAGCTTATTCATTCATACTCCAATGCTAGACAATTCGATGTTACCCGACGACTTATAATGGAAGCTATGGATGAAATGTACCTAAAACAAACTAAAATCAAAATTACTAATCGCTCTAAGTAGAGTTGTAGAGCAAATTATTTTAGCAAATGTACTTACATTAATTAATACTATCAGTTTGAATTAAACATTTCTGTCAATAGCTTTCAATATATTAGCCTATTTATTTTAAAGCCAAATATTACAGTCATACATAGATAAGTTTTTATTAGCTGTTTAAGTTTTTGTAAATACGCCTACTTATATAATTTAAGTGTTTCATCTTGCTGAGTATTATCGTTGTTTAATTTAAATGTAAATTGTTTATGGATGATTAATCACTAATTTAATTTTATATTTATTTGATGTAATTATTTTGATGTTATTTTCGTTGTGAAATGTGAAAAGTAGTTGGATGTCTAGTAGCGTGTTTGGTGTTTAGTAGCATTGTTTAGTTTACGTGAAATTGTCCTGGCGCTGGCTTGCCCGACTTACCCTTTCAAGGATGATTCAAGGAAGTTTACAAACTGGCGTTTTGTAGTAATAGAGATAGATAGGTCCCTACTAATCAGCAATTTAGATTATAGGTTTAGCTTTAATTTTCAGACAATAATACGCGAGTTTCATTACCTATTCAACCCACCTGCAATAGAAAATATAAACCTTTGTCCTTGAAAGGGTTTTAGTTTTTATATTTCTTAATTTAATTGGTTCTTTCGAGCCTACAGCTGACTTGCCTCATAATTATAGCAATTGAATGAGATTGAAGGACACCTGTTCCTGTATATTTTAAGTTTTTATTGTATATTATGTATATTTTTCACACAATGTCAGTCAATGTGTCTTTTTAGTATTCAAAATGTATTAGTTTCGTTTAAAGTGTAACGTATTGTTTAACTACTCATACTTTGTCTACCGAACTATTTACAAATACATATAACGATCCCACCAAAGCTTAGATTAAGTGTTTAGACTATCTTATTATAACGCATTGGTGCATTTTTTCTCACTAATACATATAACATTAGAGCTACTCGAAGTTACTTGACGTAGAAAATTTGATCTATTTTTCTAAAATAAATATAATCTTTTTATCACTAAACCTACTCATCATCTTAGAAACAATATATTTTTAACTACCTAATAGCCCGTTAAGAGTAACTGCTTACCTTATGTAGAGAATAGCCGAAATAATTTGACTAAATGTTAAAATTAAAACTACAAGGCCTGTCAATAGGTTCCCTTGGTAGTGGAAATGATACCTAAAAAAATATATTTAAAGAACAATCCACATGATACCGGTAGATCAACCATTAGAAGCAGAACGTCATACGTCAACGTTTCATAAGAGCCATCTGGTTTGGTTTGGTTAATGTTTCTAGAGGCCAATTTCGACTATAATACCTGGCATCTTAGATTTCAATAATGCTTTTCTATCCTTATCATGCAATAAATTCAATTTAAGAATCAAAAGCCAGTGTCTTCTAAGGCCATCTACACTATGGCCATCGTGCCAACGTAAGGGACGGAGTAATGCGTAAGAGTAAGATACAAGAATATGTAACGCTCTAAGGCTACGCTGGCCAATTGGCCATCGTGTAGTGGTCTTTCGACAAGGCAATGGGTATATTTATTACTCAAACATTATTGTATACAATACCTTGAAAAAAGGTACCGTCTAGATGGGCCATTTTGCGACGCAATCATTCAATATTTAATTATGTAATCATATAATCACTTAAAACCAGTGCTAGACTTGAAATATTTTGAAGGACACGATATAAACAGGCTTAAAAATCCCTTCGTTCGTGACGACTCTGCATAGGCGAAGTAGTGTATCAGGCATTTAGTTGACACGTTTCCAATAATGTAAACTCTTTGTTAAATTACATGAGGCATATTTGAGCACATAATACTTCGCAACATAAATATAATATATCGTGGTGTGCGGAAATCTAAGAGTGTGGACTTATGTGTTGGAATCCTTATTTGCACCATGTTTACTTTTACTTGACTGTTTAAAAATCAGTTTTTTTTATCTTACCTATGTTATGGTCCTCATTTTCTACTATTCTAGACATGTCACATTTTATATTGAACTCGACACCTCGACGGCAGTCGGTGTAACTTGCGCAGATTTGGCATCTTTTCAATTCTCCATTGCAACTGTTTTCGCGCTAAAAACAGCTTGCGTAGGTTTAGGCCGAGGATGTGCTACGGTCGCACATCGCACAAATCTGTTTACTGTACAAATAGTTTAAGAATATAATAAATTATAAACTATTAATATAATATGCTATGTCACAGGATGGAACTAACATTTTATCCTATTTAAGATCGAGATTCAAACTAGGTATGATATATTTATTGGTACCATATTAACCGTGTATTAAATGTTAGTTCCATTCTATTCACACCGTCTAATTATATCTCTAAAATTACATTACAATACTGAATTTCGATGAAATACAAGATTATAATTATCTGCCAGTATTTTATTATTACTGTAAATAATAAATGTGTTATATTAAAATTGAATCAAATGGGAAATTCGCACTTTTATTTTGTACACTATGAATAAAAATATCAAAGTTGCTGTAAAGACATTTTATTGAAAATATTCAAATATTTATGATCAAGTCAAAATATTAACTTGTTCAAAACAAGGTTAACTGCACTTGCACATACTTCGTCTGTTTTATTTGAAATGGGTAACATATCTGTAATAAATGATGCAATTCTCACACTCCATACCTACATCAATGATATTCAAATAACTACAGCAACATGATGACTTACATACAAGCAATTTGTACAAAATATCACAATAATAAAAATCTTACTATTATTGAGAACATATACATTACTACCATTTTACTTGGACAATCATGTCTAAATGTCAAAAAAAAATTAGTTTTTTTTTTACTTTACATACATACAAAATTACTCGCTCACTACACATTCACTATTTATTATTCCGAGCTATAAGTTGTTTTTAAAATAGATTCTACACATACCAAATGGGAGGCACTAAAGAAGTATATGCAAGAGCAGATTGCTCATGTTCATGATCCATTTATAAATTCAAATCAAATTACTACGAAATTACAATTTTATGTTATTTTTTGCTCCGGTGAATTCTTGTCATTGGCCCTGCATCTTTCACTTACATTACTGAAGAAACATATAAACTGGTATTGTTTTTATCTTTCTCAAAGATATCAATTGAAGATAGCCTTAAGGAACGTGTAAGTACAGCGGACACAAATAACCATCCAAACTTGAAAGTTTCCATACATCTCATCTGAACTCATAAATTTGGATGCTGTGTTCCGGAACATGACTTAAAGTCAAGGATTGAAACCTGGAATTAATAAAAAAAAAAGATATTACTGGTATTCCAAGTTTTGACATCTAAAACTGGGACAAACAATACTTACACACTTAACACTTCTTTATCACAGAGCATTGGCCTCATTGATTACAACAATAAGAATAAAATCAATAGCCTTTATGTTGTAAACAAAATGATGAGTCGCACACATTTAAATTATTTATCAATAAGGCCCATGCTATGTATTAAAAAATCATTAAATTTAATAAATCAATGCTCACCACTCAGAACTTCGATGATAGTAATAACCTTCTATTGTGGCCGCTGACTTGTGGAAGCATATGTAGTAGAAACCAGCAAAAGAAGCACCATTTATATCCTTAATAGTATGGTCTGGCACTAAGAAGTGTTCTTTCCACCTCATAAACACATAATCAGCCTTTGCAAGAGAGTCATAATCAAATGAATCAGAATTAAATGTCTTCAAATATGGAACAAACAAGTCGAATTTACTCTGAAAACAAAAGAATAAAACAAATAAATTACAATATAAATTAATAAAACATTGCCATAAGGTCAGACTAGTAGGAAAATTTAAACAAAAGTAGGTAGTCTATTAACATTCAGATTAGTTGAGGTCAATCACCTATGAGATAAAGTAAGTACACAAAAAAAAAAGGACGCCGTTATTTATTGTAGTCATATTCTTTCTAGAAATGAACTAGTCTGATAAATAAAACAAATAAGTGAATTAACAATCTAACTCTAACTTAAAATCATCCCTTAAATGATCTCTCAATGTTTCAGTGGTTTTTAAAACTATAACTACAGTAAGAAATTAAGGTTAGAAAAAATAAATATCATGTAAATTTTCAAGTGTCATTTTTTTTTTATTATTTTCTCGCGTCTTGTGCTTGTCTCGTTCTCATCTTGTGCATAGTCGTTCTTAATGCATAAGTGGAGCATTTAATTGATGTGTCCTTTAAAACAGACAAAATCCGGTTAAGGGAATAACTCACATTCTGACTCCCTAATAAGAAAATTGATAAAAAAAAAAACAATTAACCACACAAAAATGCAGTCACATTTTGTGGAGACGCTGTCTAATGGTCCACATTGATGGTCAGTCCAAATGGACTTAGTCCATCCAATAGTCAAGGAAATAGAACAGAATTTCATTGACATGATTGGACCAGGTCCATTTGTAGTCATTAGGACTGACTGTGAATGAGGAGCATAATACTACTATTAAAATTATGTATATATAATTATGTTTGTCAATTACTTACCCAATGTTTTCTATCGACATCTTCATCTGCATCCCACTTTCGTGTCAAAAATGGATATTTTGCGGATATAATTTCACCATCAAAAAATGTAGTGAGTGTTGGAAACTCTTCCGTCAAACCTTTTATTTTTAAATAACCACATAAGTATGAGTTTTCTTCGTCAACATGCTAGAAACAAAAAAAAAATACATTAAAACCAATTATAAATAAATTATGTCTAATCCCATTAAATAAAATGCTAATACATTCAAATGTTATATTATGATGCTTAGGTTATGTGATAGGAGAATGTAAACCTAGGTAAAGTTAACATACTATGCTTTTATGGTGCTTCTAGAACTTACCTGTAAGACCACTTCAACTTCATAAGAGTTGCCTTTGGACTTCTGGTGCCCTTGAAATTTTGAGCCATTATAGAGCAAAGACTTGGTCACGCCAGGCTGTTTAGAGTTCGCAGGCGGCGGCGGCGTTATGTCAACCTTTACTGGCATTATCGTGCCATTAAAAATAAGGAACTACTCGATGTTCTGACACCACTACAACTTAGGAACTTAATATACAGCTGCACAGCACAGAGTTACAGCATAAAGTACATTATACGCAGCAGCAGACAGCATCCAAGGTATAGCACCTGACACCTGACAGTTTGCCCGTTTTCCAGTAGATTCTACAGAAACTAACACTATATTCTGCTATGAAATGTTTTTTCGCGTTACAATTACTTTGCTTTCTTAATTTTGTAATTTAAGTTTAGTAATACAACAGCTTTTTACTTTACTTTGCTAAAAAATGACTGAGAAGAAAGGAGGAAGTGAAAGTTAAAGTTGGCATCACACTGCCGCGCAGTACGGTGTGGTCGTAAGAAAAAGTGAAACAATTATTTATAAAAAAATATTTAGTCACTTGGTATTTTCTTCCAAAATATACCTATTGAAAGAAAATGTAAATAGCGTTTAAGTTTTTGGTTAATTCTTTTTTACAATTAGTATTTGTATTTCGCATAATGTTTTCTGACTCGACTTAAATAATCGATTCCTTGGATGCAGTATGGCAACTTTGACTCCTCGTTCACTCACTCGTTCAGCTAGTATTATCTACATTGTCTATGATTGATTAATTTATCATTCATTCAATCAGAGGATTTCGTTTCGTAGTTCGTCGTAGCTGTGTTTCGTTTTGTGATATTGCATTTTCATCTAATATTTATGTTTAAATTTAACGTTTTGACACAATGATTTCTTATTTCATGTCAAAATGCATCCGTATTAACAAACGTTATAAGTTCATGAACACTTTGTGATCTGCAAGCAATACTAGCAATATTTTCCCACATAATTATGGTTAACTGACGTTAGTCTGTGCATCCTCAATTATGGCAGACCCAGGTTATTACCACAGTGATTATATTCGGCACCCTGTTCTCTACGAACTCGGCGTCAAGTACGGAATTAAAACGGAGTGTATTCCAGAAATAGCTTTGCCCTCTAAACTGGAGGAACTCAAGGATGTGATACGTAGAGAGATACGTAAAGAACTCAAAATAAAGGAGGGTGCTGAGAAGCTACGTGAAGTAGCCACTGATCGCAGATCGCTCTCCGACGTCGCTAACATTGTGAAGAAAGCTAATGTGAAGCTTAACGAATTGAAATCGGACCTACAGGAGCTCGAATCGCAACTTCTGTTGTCTCGTGGTCAATCCACACCAACGTCGCCTGAGGACCTGTCTTACGATGAAGAGATCATCCTGGCATCCGAGGCGGCGCAGCAGCAGCGGCAGCTGGGCGAGGCAACAACCGACCGCAAACTGGCCTCGCTCGAGAAGCAGCTTAACATCGAGCTTAAAGTTAAGCAGGGTGCCGAAAATATGATCCAGAGCATCACCAGCAGTAACCAGTCGCGCGACAAGAAACTCCTTGCGGAAGCCCATCAGATGCTGGCTGACTCCAAGGACAAAATTGAGTACCTCAAACTACGCATTTCTAAACTTAGTAAACAGCAAAAGGGCGACATTGCTGGTGCGAATGGGGATGGTAGAAATTTAGACATGAGTGGTGTAGATCAACGACTTGATGAGAGAATTGCAGAGTTAAGAAATAGATTAAGAATTGAGGCAGCTGTAGTAGAGGGGTCGAAGAATGCAATAAGACTCCTACAGAGTGACAAGAAAGTTACAGACAAGAAAGCTTTAAATGAAGCTCAGACAAGCCTTTTTGAATCCAGTCAAAAACTTGATTTGTTGCGTAGGTCTCTAGATATGCGCCGTCAAGAGCTCCCTGCTGAGAGTGCAGCATTTATAGAATTAGGTCATGAGTTGCGCAGTACTGGCTCCAGTCCTGGTTATGTTAGTTTGTCTTCTGGTAGTGGATCGAGGGCTCAGTTTTTATCCCCTGCTCCTATGATAAGCCCTTGTGTCCAAGTTACTGGGACACTAGAAGTCCGTTTGATGGGTTGTCAAGATTTGTTAGATGATGTGCCAGGGCGCACACGAAGAGATCCCTTGGCTAGTCCATCAGACTTGAAGTCTTTTGTAAAAGGGGTGACAATTCGCAACTCCATGAAGTATACATATAGCATAAAGGAAGACACAAGCAATGAGATAATGGCAGTCATGAAACTGGACAATCACACTGTAGCCCAGACGAGTTGGCGGCCGTGCTCACAGCAGGCCTGGGATCAAAGGTAAACTGGTGTGACCCCCTATACATATCATCCTTGCCTATTTAAAACCATGCAGGTCTCCTTATCAACTCTCATAATCTTTTCTACTCTACTTGTGTTACAAAATGCAAGGTTGACTGAATGCTATTATTCAGTCAGCCTTGTTCATAATTCACAATTAATATTAAACCATGCCCTACTGCACTGGAAATTAATTTGCCAGTGCAGTAGGGCATGGTTTAATATTATTAATATTAGTAGATTACTACTTTGCCCTCATTATGGTTTGTACCTTTGCTTCCTGGAAATTTTATCTTTATTAGTCATATCTTATCAAGAACACAATGTCTTAGTATGTGTCTAAGTATGACTAATTTACACCACAGCTAAGCTTACCCTGAAAAATGTTGCATAATAATCAGTTCGGAATGGTTTTTTTTTCAGATTCACAATCAAGCTGGACAAATCGAGGGAACTGGAAATAGGTGTTCATTGGAAAGACTGGCGGGGGTTGTGTGCTGTAAAATTTTTAAGACTAGAGGAGTTCATTGATGACATTAGACATGGCATGGCATTGGAACTTGAACCTCGTGGACTTCTCTTTGCTGAAATCAAGTTTTTGAACCCAATCATATCTAGAAAGCCAAAACTTCAGCGTCAAAGAAAAATATTTAAACAGCAAGGCAAGAATATACCTAGACCATCATATGGAGAAATGCATATCCCTGCTGTAGTGCTGGGCAGACTTTTGAAAAGGTCATCTCCTTCAATACAAAGTAACATCCAGACCGCCCACATAACCCAACCGCAACTCAACTTTCAATTTGGGTCTGCTGATAATAAAGATGTTGAGAATCCAAATGCGACACTTGGTGGCATGGCAGGGGTGCGACCCTTGGGTCTGCCTACTACTGCTACTGCACCGCAAACTCCTGCAACCCCTCCTCCCAAGCCAACACTACCACCACCCCATGTGTCAACTTTACGTATGGAGAAAGAGCTTCAGGAAGCATTTGCATTTTTAGAAGATTCATATGTACGGGATAATTTTGCACCCAAAGACCCTCAAACACCATCATGTGATACTCCATTAGTAGAATATCCACCCTCACCATCGCCAAAATTGGTTTTGGAATTCCCAAGCAATGAAGATCAAATTGTAGAGGTGACTAGTAACATGAGGATATCATCATCTCGCTCATCATCAGTTATAGAGACAATAAAAGAACTGGACTCTCGCCGTCAATCCTCTGGGGAAATGTCAATGGAGTGCTTTAGATTGTTGAGTGTTTTAGGAAGAGGTCATTTTGGAAAAGTGATATTAGCTCAGTACAGGTCTACAAATGAGTACTTTGCAATTAAAGCTTTAAAAAAAGGTGATATAATTGCCAGAGATGAAGTAGATTCACTGTTGTCTGAAAAAAGAATTTTCGAGGTAGCTAATGCAATCAGGCATCCGTTTTTGGTAAACCTGTTTGCATGTTTCCAGACTGAACAACACGTTTGTTTTGTGATGGAGTATGCAGCTGGAGGTGATCTTATGATGCATATTCACGCAGATGTGTTCACTGAACCCAGGGCAGTATTTTATGCAGCTTGTGTTGTATTGGGCCTACAGTATTTACATGAAAATAACATTATTTATAGAGACTTAAAGTTAGACAACTTACTTCTCGATACCGATGGTTATGTTAAGATTGCCGATTTCGGCCTCTGCAAAGAAGGTATGGGTTGGGGAGATCGTACTGGTACTTTTTGTGGTACCCCAGAATTTCTCGCTCCTGAGGTGTTAACCGAGACTTCGTACACGCGGGCCGTGGATTGGTGGGGTCTCGGCGTCTTAATTTTCGAAATGTTAGTGGGCGAGTCGCCTTTCCCGGGCGAGGACGAGGGTGAAGTGTTCGATTCGATTGTAAATGATGAAGTCCGCTACCCTAGGACTTTATCATTGGAAGCAATAGCTTTAATGCGACGCCTCTTGAGGAAAAATCCTGAAAGACGTTTGGGATCGTCCGAAAGGGACGCCGAAGATGTTAAGAAGCAGGCTTTCTTCCGGAATGTGAATTGGGAGCAATTATTACTTCGTAAAGTAAAGCCACCATTTGTGCCAACTATTAATAATCTCGAGGACGTGAGCAACTTCGACAGTGAGTTCACGTCGGAGGCCGCCGTACTGACGCCGCCCAAGGAGCCACGCCCGCTCAGCGCCACCGACCACAAACTCTTCCACGACTTCACCTACATGGCTGACTGGTGCTAGCCACCGACGTTCGTTCATAAAACTAATCTTAAACAAATTAGTAATATTTCAAATCTACAAACAATAAACCCCCATTGCCTTACAAGAGTGTGTAACATTTCTGTATTTTGATAATATTATCTGTTATCTCTACAGAAGAGTGTGTAGGTTGTCTTGTTAACTTGTATTTAGTGCAGTTAAAATGCAATATTTTATAATGAAATATGTAATTTAATATCATAAGTTAAAAATGCGATAGTGTATTTTTTAAAAGCGTCGTGTAATAGATTTATATATATGTAGTTATGAAATTGAATTGAATAACTTAGAATTACCTAACAATAATTTAAGGGAAGGCGTGTCAAATCAATATTACGTTCTCATTCACTTGTTTACTTTGTCAGTGAAATAAAGTTATCATCAATAAGAAGGCATGGTTTTAATTATCATCAAAAAATTACGAATTGCTTACTCAAATTATTTGCAGTAGCTCGTTTTTGGCCATTCCTTTTAAGGAATTACTGCGACATTGTCTTTGTAAATAGCGAAATAGAAGTCAGTAGTTCCTTCAAGAGAACTCAAAATATGCCGAATTACTTAGCATTTAATGGTATAACTGATAAATTAAAAGTATGTTGAACAGTTTTTTACCTTAATGTAAAAAGTAATTATCCTAGGGACTGAATAGTGTAGTTTTTAGAGAAATAGCATCCATTGAAATTTAATACAATATATTTGTGAACATTTCACTGGGACATTTCTATCTGTGACTATTCAGAAAAGCAGCTAAATTGTGTGGGATGGTCCCAGATTAAGATTAGCCCAATTTACGATCCAACATAGCCGCATCCAGCAGTGACAATCAGATGTACATACAAATACTGTAATATAGTAAATGTAGTATTAATATAACAGCCAACCACCATAATCTAGTAATTAAGTTAAGACAATTATATTGGTTGTCCAATGCTATTGTATAATGGACTTAATCGCCTAGATGTAATATAATACCCCCTGTGGTGGCAAATAATACCTACTTACAACTGCTATGAAAAATGAAACAACAGTCATGGAAACATAAAATGTATATTTTGCAAATTAGCATTTATCTGGAGTTATTGATTATGGTCTATGTTTTATTATTTACAAAATGTTTTTTGTATGAACAATAAAGGCCTCATGCAGTTTCATGTACAATACAAAAACAACCATTTTACTCTTTACCACTACCGACAACCCTAAAGACCATGTATTATATTGTTTATTTGTAATTTAAAATAAGTTAATATGATACCCCAATACTCTAGCAGAACCTAAGCTATCATTCTGTTGTCAAAATATTTTCATGCTCTTGTTTACATTTACATCTCGAATAAGAACTACTAAGTTAAAGAGTAGTAAAATGCCTTTTTGTGTGCATATGGAATGTCGGCAGTAACACTTTCCCAGTGTATAGTAATGATTTTAC
Organism: Acleris sparsana; assembly: GCA_923062465.1. Lineage (NCBI taxonomy): Eukaryota > Metazoa > Arthropoda > Insecta > Lepidoptera > Tortricidae > Acleris > Acleris sparsana. The sequence continues at coordinate 12,662,841 of OV281291.1, read as the reverse complement.
ACAACAGTTTAGTTTTACACATACTTTAAACTTAATGACTACATTTTCCTAGAATCAAAAGTAAAGTAAAATTAAATTACATTAACATTGTTAATAACTTCTCAAAAAAAATGTTGTATATCAAACTGAGTATTCAACTAGTTTATCATTTATATTTCAGAAAAATTATAGGTACCAGTTGCCACCTAATTGACTTAGTCATGCAATTAACATTCCACAAACTGAGATTGTAATTGGTATACATTTAAATTACAAACCATTAATTCACATTAAAAATAACAGACTGATCACACTACAAATATTTATATACACATTTCACACGGAGTTAATAGTCTCCAAAACGGTTTGTTAAGCTCACATACGCGAACCTTTTTGCTGAAGCACCTTAGCACGGTCCGTGGGCTCCACATCATTGCTGTTAAGGGAGCTGCCACACTCCCGACTGACTACACAAAGAAACTCCGCATGTTCATCATTACCATAATTGTACTGAGAGCCGATGTTGATGAGCTGTTCGAATTTCCACCCATCTGACATGGTCGACACCATTTGCGTTAGTTCCTCTTCATGAAATTGCAAAACCCTGTACACATGCTTTTTAGAGTCTTTCAATGGCCTTCTTTCTCTTAAGCATATTCTTTCTTTAACTAGTCTAATGAGCTCCGTAATGTTATAAAACTCCGCTTCCTCCAGCACGCCCTCCTCAGCGATATCGTTGTTGATAACCAGTTTACCATGTCGAAGATAATTTAATACCGGAGAGAAATACGTTGGATCCCGGTCTATCAAATAGGCGTCGGTTTCATCCTGAAACAATGCATTTTATAGTGACCTGTTTACTCTTGTATAATGACTAGAGAAGAAACTATAACATCTACATACCCTGTCCGAAATTAAGTCACTGTCCTCTTGAACTAATCGATACAAAAACGAGTTAGGATCTCGGGATAAGGTAGTTTTAGTGGTCATAAAATAAGTTCCTCCGACGTTGAGTTTGACCCATTGTTTACTACTCCGCCTTTCATTGTTAAATGTTTGTATATTTTCTTCTGAAAAATCACCGTCACCAACTCGCTCCGCCATGGCGTTCCATAAAACCACAGACAGAGTGCTAACATACAAGTATAGACAATGACCTGCTGCGCTGCGATCTTCATCACACTTGACATACGTCAATTTTCATAATAGGAATAATTTTCCCGCTATGGACGATGTATAAAAAAAAACAAACAAAAATAAGTTAAGCAATAGCGCCCACGCCACGCTGGCCAGCCGGCCACAACCCGGACGGACAGCACAACGAATCGTTCCAACACAAAACATTACCTATTGATTAGACATAGTATGTAGTTAAAAGACGTATTTATTGTTTTCATTGATAAATCTGGCATACAAATACAAATACAAAATTCTTTATTTCATAATATACACTTTTTCTGTACTAAGGTGATGAGGCATGAGATTTAATCTCGAATATAAACAACCTCGATACTTTTGAGCCATGCAAGAAGTGAACAAAAATTAAACAAAAAGCAGCGACAGTAGAAGTAAAAAAATATATTTTTGTTTGATGTTGACCCTGGCTCGGCGATTCATGCATTAGCGTACACAGATTATAAGGCAGCCATTACACGGCAATCCAACACTTTACACAGTCAATCACGATTGAGATCAACTGATCACGATCGCGGAATGGGATCTAGTTGACCGTGTAATGAATCAACTTCAACACGAATATTCTTTGATAACCCGCAGAAGTGCCCTCAAAGTACCGCAGTGGATAGAAAAAATCCGAGCCGCGTCCTGCCAAATTTGCCCGTGAATGTCAAATCTTCAGTCCAAATTTAGGCGCAAACATTATCGAAGCGCACCACTTGCCACTGCGGAGATCATGTTCACCGACAGGGCCACCACGGTCTAGCGTGCATAAAAAGCGCTAGTCGCCTCTTCCGCCACGCCTACCTTAACCTCCTTCGTAGCGTCAATGTGCCTGCTATTCTAGAACCTAATGGACTGACACGTAATGTCACGTAATGACACGTACGGCTAGCAATAGCTATCCAACGAGGAAATGCAGCCAGCATTATGGGCACCATTCCCGTGGCAGTGGCCTAGGGGACATTTGTCCATATCATAGTTACTTAGAGTGAGTTAATTTATTTTATTTTAGAATTTAGTTTTAGTTACTTAATATGTTTTTATTATTGTGCTGTTGTTTTTGTTTGTGTTCTCTTTCCAAAAAAAACTGAATGTGTTTAATTCATTTGACTGACATCATCGTTTGACTTGATTGCCTACGAGGTCCCAGTATACAATTGTACAAAGACTTCTATTGTATACTGGGATACAATAGTAGTCTTTGGTTTATAGTAGTTTTAACTGTCCGTGAATGTGAACGTACTTTTTAATTTTATTATTTTGTGTCAAACCTTCTACTATTTATGGTAAAAGAAAAGTCATTTGTTTGACGTTTACATTGGCGTTCTTTTCGTCTTCGTTTTATCTGAAGTTGTATTCTTTCTGAATGAAAATAAGTCTAATAACTTTGTTCTTATACACAGTTTCAGTGATTACCATGTTATGCTGATGTAACAAGAACAGTAGTGCACCATGAGTAATAATTTAGAGAATGAGAGAGCAATCACTACGGGAAAAATGTATCCCATTGATTTGGCACCACAAAAAATTACTATCGTGAAAAGTGTCTCAAGTTCCGATGTGAAAATGACTCACTTAATCACTAGCCAGCCGAAGACAACAGGGGCAGGTCAAATAATTACTCACACAGGGTCAATGGGGCTGATTCGGCCTGCCACTCAAATGCTTGGTCCTGGCGTCGCTGGACAGGTAATGCCTTTTTCGGCCAATAAAATTTATTTAAAAGTCACATACCTCGTGACTAAGTTAATAAGCTTCTTTACAGTTAGGTTTTTAGTTATGTTGCTGTAAACTGTACTTAATTTACTGTTTTAAAATCATTAATTTTAGCAACAGATGATTGTGAGTGGGTCCCCGATTCTGCAAGGGACACAGATAGTCAGCCAAGGTTCCCAGCTCCTCAGTCAGAGTTCCCAGATCTTGACTTCGTCTCAGTTGCTCGGGACTGGCCAGATCTTGCAGCCGGCCACACAGATCATCAGCCAAGGCACTCAGCTGTCTGTGCAAGTCTCCACCTCTTGCCCTAATGTGCAAGTCAGTGTTTCATCACCTGTTAGTGGAACTCAGGTATGTAAAAACTATGTAGTTTGTAAAAGTTAAACATTCTATCAAATCGCTAAAACATTTCTTTCTCTTTATTTATTTCATTGGAAGATTCTTGCCTAGGACTTATAGCGTTAAGCATGTCAACCAAACATAACTATTATCTATGCCATAAAGGAAAGCAAATCTAATCATAACTATTAAATATTTAAAATAATGTATTAAGTTTTTATTTATTTATTTTGTTTCAAAATGGTTCCAATTTCATTTAAGTAATAAATCCACAAAACAGCTAGCGCATATTTAATAAGTACCTAGTCAGTTCCTAAGTTCTGTCACTGAGATTTATTTCAATTTAAAAAATAAATAAAGAGTTTCATAAACTTGTAGTACATCAATCAAGACCTTATTTTAAATAGAATAAAAAGAAGCATAATTTATATTCTTTACTATTGCAATCATTGGATGAACAAGCTTTAAGCATTCCATTTGGGGCAAAAAACCATGAGTCTAAACACACACGACCATGATGCTGATAATGGCTACAACTTATGTAAGAGTTCTTGTATTGAGTCGAAATTTGCTTGACATATTGATCAGAACAATGTATTTCCAAGCAACTAAAGATCTGCTTACACACTGGTTAATCTTCATGAGTCATTAAATAAACCCTACAATTTCACATCAATTTGCAGCAAAACGAAAAGAGACCAAACTTCGAGCTTCATAAGCTGGTTTTTGAGTGTCATTAGGAAAATAATGCTGATCTCTAAACATACCCACAGATGAGAGGCTTCACAATATTTAACAAAAAAGTTTCTTAGTTAACAAAAACTAACCTTTAAAGCGTTTAAAGTGATATTTTCAGAAAACTTGTGCGTATTTTAATGGGTGCGGGCCGTGAATGTTAGAAGATCGTATCAGAAATCGCAGAAACGATGTGGAATGATTATTAGTTCTTCAAAATGTACATTAATTCAGCTTTTAATTTTTATATGTTTCAAAATTAAAAAATAAACTGAAGATAGTTTTGTTTGACTTAACCTTTGTGACAGAACTTAAGGACGACTAGGTAAGACACATTTTTATAATAATCTCTTTGCACAGGTGTTGAATGTAGGCAGCCTGAGTGGGCAGCTGGTTAGTGGCGCAGGTAACCTTGTAGTGAGCTCGTCTGTGCGTACTCTGCCTCCAAGCGTCAGGGTTCTACCGCCCCATCATAACACCAGGCCAAGTATGTAAACACGGTCTATGCTGTATGGGTGAATTAGTTTTAGTTGATTGTACCATTTTATCCAATTAATGTTTACTTAAAAAGTTTTTGAGAAACTCCCCTCATTTGTCATATTAGCCAAAGTTTTTTTTTCCATTTCATAACAAAACTTAACCATAATCAAAGATAAACTAACAATTGGCATTTAGTTGTCCTATTACAACTAAATTGTACTGTAAAATGGTCCTATACGCCAATTGCCATTTTAACCATAATATGATTTAAGTATAGTAATTATTGTTGCAAATGGAAAGAAAATAAGCATTTTAATTGAGGCCTTAACTGTCCTTAACTATGTACAATGTTTTTGAAAACGGCCCATCATTCACCAGTAGCTTGTAGACTAGCGCCCTCTATATCACAGGCTTCATGCTAAAGGGGCCTATACGCAAAGCCCTTCGTTTCAGGAGAGTCAAAAATCTTAATTACTATTTTGTATATTTATTGATTGAGCTATAAATTTGCATGTGACCTTTAAAATACTTCCTGGATTAATAATGGATAAATAATGGATAAATACAATAAAGTAAGTAAATAGTTTTACGTTGATTATTTTAGAAACCTGTTATCATGTCATTACGCGTTTTTGGCTCGGCGATGATACGCAATCATAATTCTGAAAAATACTTGCAGGCGTATAATATGAAACCTTCCCTAATCGATAATTTAATTTAATACGAAATTAATCCAGTTCATAAGCTTAAATATGATGACATTTCAATGTAAAATCATGCAAAAAAAATATTTTCTAAATTCATATGTCTATCTGGCTTGTTAAAAAAATAAAAAAAAATATTATGAGGTCGTATAATACACACAATCGGTCGTATATAAGTAATATGTCACAATTTTATAGATCACACTAAATATCTATAGCTGACAGTACATACGTCTATATGGACCGTTGATAATGCGTAACTCTGCTAAATAAATGCTTTTACGGCTGCTGTACGTCTTTTTGGTTTGCCAGCTTTTTTTCTATTCCAATTATACGCCTTAAAGATTTTCATTATTTTAGTGAAAAATATAGGTCGCAAAATTACGATGAAATTAGAGAATGTGTACTAATATCGGAATCAAAGACGACAAAAAAGATTTTCCGGATTTTTGCATGTACGCCCCTTTAGAATGAAGCCCGCGATATTATTAAACTGATGTAGGTGTGACCCCTGTTTCAAGAAGCGTCAGTAATTAAGAAAGGTCGGCGGGGGTGAGCTGTTTTCAGTTTTTGCATAACGTGGACATACCTTGTCATTCAATGTTAAATGCCCCATGTGTAATTATAAACTAATTAAATGATTTTATTTAGGCTGCTTCTCTAGTAGGAGCTTCACGTCGCCATCAAAACAAATGAATTTTATTAGAACCTATAGAATGTGATTAATCTATTTTGCTCAGCTTTTCGCTTCAAGTGTGAAAATAGTTTCAACTAGTATCATAGCAAACTTCCTTAGACAATATATATCCATATGATACTAAGAAGGTTCATCAAGTGATATATCATATGATATCAAACCTCTTCAGATAGGCAATAAATCTGACAATTATCAATGATAATTATCCTTTCAAACCCTGACAGGGTTCGAAATTATCAAGATTTGATAATTATCCAACACAAATCAACATTAACTAAAGTTACATTGAGTAAAAATCCGTGTCCGTTAGTCCATACAGTTCTCTGTTACAAGCGCTATTTTTTGTTATTATTAATTGATAATTATCCTTCTGTTATTATCACGATAATTATCATAATAAGGGTGAATTGCAAAAATATTGTATATAGTTAAAGAGTTAATTGAGATAATATTAACTTTCTTCAATTGTTTTTCCTTTGTGTGACGAAAATTATCCATAAAGTTAAGGTGGTCAATGTTATCTTTGCGATTTTTTTTTGGGCATGCTCTTAAGTTCTTTTGAATATTACACCCAATAATATTTATATATAGCACACACGCAACCCAACCTATACAAAAAGCCGTACCAGTTCCACGCATGTACGTCTTGCTTCTCGCCGTGAGTAGGTACGGAACGGAGTGCGTCGGGCCTGGGGTCATACTTCGAAAAACGATGTTCGTAGTTACGTTGTCACCATTACTTTTATTCGTTTCTGGTTTCGTCGAATAACGATTGAAAGGGATGGGGCGTCTGAAGTTTCGAATTTAGTACTTCTTACTAAGGTGGTTACTATAGTTTAGTTTAGTTTATTTATTTGTCAATGTAATATTACAATATTAGTTGCATTGCATGTCAAAAAATACGAACTTACATTGAGATCGTCAAAACATAAATATTAATAATCAAAGAATAGAATACAATAATAATTCATAAATTAAAACAATAATAGTTTAACATCTAATAATGGTCATTCGTCCGATGTCAAAATATGTACAATGAGTAATAAATGTTAACAAAATAATAAATTTACATTTCCATTTTCATATATTCATCCACGGAGTATAACGGATTATTCAATAAAAGGTTTCTCAGCTGATGTTTAAATGCTTCGTCGGATTGTAAATTTTTAAGTTTGGCGGGTAGGTAGACGCTCGTATAAAGTACTAAATTCAAAGTATTTTATAAATCAGGGTTTGAAAGGATAATTATCTATGATAATTCCTATCTGTATACAGGGTCCGGTTGATATATGTTGTACTGGTTGAAAATGATAAGGGTGGAGACCGGTAGAATGCAGCAACTTCCACACTGGGTACTGGCTGACACTGAAACGACGTGCCGCGTCATACGTACTGGCACTCTGGTCATTTTCGAAAAATTCGAAGAAATCATCTTCAGCTTCTAACGCCAAATGAGGTCTACCACGTCCATCAGCGTGCCGGGGGGTAGTAAATTGACCGTATGCCAATAGTCTGCTATTGGCGGCCAAAATTCCACGAATGTTTGGGGTACTGGTGGATTTACGTTTCCTTGGCTATGAAGTCGAGGTAAACTTTCGTCTCGGTACGTCCTCTGAGCCTCTCTTAAACTTTCACCGCTCAGAATGTACATACAGGCCATTTCGTTATACTCAACATTAGAATATTCGTAAGACATCGCGGGAGATTTAATCCCAGTTGAAAATTGATTTTACTGCAAAAATTGTAGTAACATGACGCTGTCAGCTGAAGTTTCGCTATTCGAAAAAAACTAGTTTAATTGTAAAATCGTTTTTAATGATGAGGTTTGTAAAAAGTGATTTTCTAGTGTGTGAGTGTCCACACGAGAAGGTAAAAGAGAGATAACTTGCAACAAAAACAATTTTTTTTGAGGTCTTTTATTGTCGTAATATATAATATAATATATTTTAACGACACAAAACCATATGTTAAAATTTGTGCACTGAAAAAGAAAATACCCTGTACCTGTGGTATATATGTATATATGCATATATAATTTGTTTTTATTTATGTTTTGTTAGAATTTGTTATGAAACAATGTAACAAATGAATTTCTTATATGGGTGATAATTATCTGATAAAGATCAAGAAGCGAAATTATCTTGATAATTTCGAGCCCTGATTAAATATAAATCTAAGTCATCTTCAGCCCTTAACCCTTTGAACGCTTTTGACTTGATTGATACAAACGTCGTCTTCACACGCCAATGTCAGCTGAAAACCACAGCTAATGTCAACCTTACGCCACAAATACTCGGGTTTATTTTGCACTGTATCTTTGACTACTAAAACGGTCGATGGCGTAGTAGGCACGACAGTACACGACCACTTCAGTGGTTCTTGGCGTTTAAAGGGTTAAAGAGTTTCTGTTACCTATTGCCGCTCGGGCGTCGATGCGCGTCCCTCGATACTTATTGGGTAAGCGGCGATTGCGCGGCCCCTATTAAACCGGCTCGGGCCGTCCTGTTGAGTTTGTTATCCTGTTGTTTGGCGCGTACGGTCGAAACACACAAACATACAATCCGCGCGTTATACCACCTTTGTTTGAAGTTGATCTAGTGCTAAAGTTATCAATCGTACTGCCCTCAGTGTTGTCGAGCAGTCCGGGCGTACTGGTAGGCAAGACCACCAGCCACGTGCCGCGCGGGCTCGCCGCCGGCGCCTCGCTCGCGCTGCGGCCCGCCGCGCCGGTGCAGGCTGCCTCGCAAGGTAAACATAACACATTTTCACTTCTCATGCTTTAATAGTACATTATTGCCTAGGCAGGGAAGTAAGCATTGCGGGCTGAGTATTGGTTTAAACGGACGAGCTTGCGAGTCGCACGGGTAGCGGAAGAAAAATACTATAGGTATATTTGAACAGAAAACCGGTCCTTTTTTACGTTAAAATGTTACTAGGAGACCTTATTTCAAATAATTAGTTGTTTACATTGTCAATCAGGATTTAAAAGATCATTAGTATAATTTACCTATCCACTTACGAATGAAAGGTTATGTGCCCACATTTCGCTCACTTCGGCTTTTACAGCCTAAAATACTACAGTTCATCATCACGAAACTGTTCTGTAACACACGAAATGAAGACTTGTCCTTTGAAATTCGCGAAAAAAACTCTGAAAACAGCGATAAATTCATCCGACTTAAATGCGCTGTCAGGTTGAATAGTATTCGGTATTAATCTATTCGATGAAACCACTATTCGGCGCATCTCTAGTCAGTATGAACGGAAGGAATGGGATGTCATTATATACAAGCGACTTCTGCCAGGTTGGGGCCAAAGTCGCGGGCCGCGCGGCGCGCTGGTTTACAACGCGCGTGCGACCGCCCCGCGCGCGCCGCCGCCCCGCGCCGCGCCGCCGCAGGTCACGTCGCCGCACGCGACCGGCGCGCTGCCGCCCACCACCATCCTCACTTGTGAGTTACATCATACTAACATTACAACGCTGGTGTACAACGCGCGCGCGCCCGCCCCGCGCCGCCGCAGGTCACGTCGCCGCACGCGACCGGCGCGCTGCCGCCCACCACCGTCCTCACTTGTGAGTTACATCATACTAACATTACAACGCTGGTGTACAACGCGCGCGCGCCCGCCCCGCGCCGCCGCAGGTCACGTCGCCGCACGCGACCGGCGCGCTGCCGCCCACCACCATCCTCACTTGTGAGTTACATCATACTAACATTACAACGCTGGTGTACAACGCGCGCGCGCCCGCCCCGCGCCGCCGCAGGTCACGTCGCCGCACGCGACCGGCGCGCTGCCGCCCACCACCGTCCTCACTTGTGAGTTACATCATACTAACATTACAACGCTGGTGTACAACGCGCGCGCGCCCGCCCCGCGCCGCCGCAGGTCACGTCGCCGCACGCGACCGGCGCGCTGCCGCCCACCACCATCCTCACTTGTGAGTTACATCATACTAACATTACAACGCTGGTGTACAACGCGCGCGCGCCCGCCCCGCGCCGCCGCAGGTCACGTCGCCGCACGCGACCGGCGCGCTGCCGCCCACCACCGTCCTCACTTGTGAGTTACATCATACTAACATTACAACGCTGGTGTACAACGCGCGCGCGCCCGCCCCGCGCCGCCGCAGGTCACGTCGCCGCACGCGACCGGCGCGCTGCCGCCCACCACCGTCCTCACTTGTGAGTTACATCATACTAACATTACAACGCTGGTGTACAACGCGCGCGCGCCCGCCCCGCGCCGCCGCAGGTCACGTCGCCGCACGCGACCGGCGCGCTGCCGCCCACCACCGTCCTCACTTGTGAGTTACATCATACTAGCATTACAACGCTGGTGTACAACGCGCGCGCGCCCGCCCCGCGCCGCCGCAGGTCACGTCGCCGCACGCGACCGGCGCGCTGCCGCCCACCACCGTCCTCACTTGTGAGTTACATCATACTAACATTACAACGCTGGTGTACAACGCGCGCGCGCCCGCCCCGCGCCGCCGCAGGTCACGTCGCCGCACGCGACCGGCGCGCTGCCGCCCACCACCGTCCTCACTTGTGAGTTACATCATACTAACATTACAACGCTGGTGTACAACGCGCGCGCGCCCGCCCCGCGCCGCCGCAGGTCACGTCGCCGCACGCGACCGGCGCGCTGCCGCCCACCACCGTCCTCACTTGTGAGTTACATCATACTAACATTACAACGCTGGTGTACAACGCGCGCGCGCCCGCCCCGCGCCGCCGCAGGTCACGTCGCCGCACGCGACCGGCGCGCTGCCGCCCACCACCGTCCTCACTTGTGAGTTACATCATACTAACATTACAACGCTGGTGTACAACGCGCGCGCGCCCGCCCCGCGCCGCCGCAGGTCACGTCGCCGCACGCGACCGGCGCGCTGCCGCCCACCACCGTCCTCACTTGTGAGTTACATCATACTAACATTACAACGCTGGTGTACAACGCGCGCGCGCCCGCCCCGCGCCGCCGCAGGTCACGTCGCCGCACGCGACCGGCGCGCTGCCGCCCACCACCGTCCTCACTTGTGAGTTACATCATACTAACATTACAACGCTGGTGTACAACGCTCAGTAGCTGCTGCATGATAAGCGACGCCTCGTACTTAAGTATCTTTTATGATCGATCTCCTCAAAAAACCAAAGCTCATCGGGACGGTTATCAATTTCTGTGTAAGAAAAACCATTGCTGCATTTAGACATCGAGCTTAAAACTAAAAAAAAAGGTTGTGCTAGATTTTTCGCATTGCAGCATTGCCATTTCGTGTTCCCCCATACCTATCAATTAGTTTCAGTTTTCCTTATACAGTCAAATAGACTGCAATAATGTTTTACCATCGCTAAATCACTAGGCACGTTTAAAAAAATCCAATCTCGACACGCACGTTGAAACAAATACAACGACCGCGACGCGCTGCGTTGCACGGTCTAAAACTCATCACAAGCGGAGCTATAATATAAATATAAATAATTTATTCAACGTCTATTAAGGTATCTTAAGATACCTTGCCATAATATACATTAATAGGTATATATTATTGCTGCGTGTGTGGACTGTCAACTAGTACGGAAAATATATCGTAAGATGCATTCCTATTTAATATATAGTACCTGGAAGACGGAGTATCGTCGCTCGGGTTGAAAACGAAATTTCCCGAAGATGACAACTTGACAGATCAATTTTTCGCCCCCGTAAACCCCTATATTTTAAATTTCATCGAAATCGTTGGAGCCGTTTCCATGATTCAGATTATATATATATAATAACATAAATTTCTATTTTTATTTTTATTTTTAAATTTCTCGTTTAAAGGTATTAGATGGAATTTGGTATATTAGATTTTGGTAGTGTGTGTGGCGCCCCTGACTGACTAGACACCTCAGGTGTCGCCAACCGGTAGGTATTTAACGCGCCGAACGCGCGACGGCTGCCGGGAGTTTCGCTTCTACGTGTAGTCATTATTTATTCTTATGGTATACTTGCAATGTTTACCTGCTGACACCGACTTTGATATATTTCATGTATTATTCCTATTTGTATTGTAAGTAAATGTAGTGGTCTGATCGCAGCGAGTTTGTCAGGCGGCGTGATCACAAACGCGGTGCGGCCCGCGCAGCCACGCGCCCCGCTCGCCGCGCCGCGCCCGCTGCCGCTACTGCAGAGGAACTACCAACCGGCCAAGGTAAGCTGGCGCTTCCGTGTTTGAGTGACCTTGTTGGCTCAAAATGAGCGTACTAAATCTATTCCAGCCAGAAAAGTCAATTGCCTCATTCCAACGTGCTGAGTAATCGTGTTTTTTTTAATACATTTTTTTAGTGATGTCCTCACTGCAGTAAAAATAAACGCCCGATAGACAAGATTTTACGTCTCGTGCCTTTGAATCACTGCTACGCTCATACATATATACAAACAATATTATTTAGAATCACGTTTCGCTCGTGGTTCAACTTTATCGCCCTTCACCCGCTCTGAATTCAGCACTCTGGCAATAACAAGTTTTAACGTTACGTAACCAATAATAATGTTGAGTATATTTTGTCCGTTGTCAGCCGGCGGCGGGCGCGGGCGCGGTGGGCAACAGCGCGCCGCCGCAGCTGTACTACGAGGTTCCGCGCGCCGCCTACGCGCCCATGCCCATGGCCATGCCCGTGCCGCAGCGTGAGACACCTTTTTCATATACTCTGTGCCTATCGAAATTGACAAAGATGTAAACAACCAACCAAACCAATTCACCACTATTACTCGATAATCACGTGCTTTCTAAGATCAAGTGAGGCCTTAGCAATTATTCATACACTTTATATGTACCTTCGCATTAAGTTCAAGATTAAATAACTATTAATTATACGTGAATATTTGATTTATGTGTCAAACGGTACTGATTTGTTTACATCTTTGGCAATTTCAATTGCCACAAACTGTAAAGCTGCGTGTCCACTGGATCGGAATCGGAGCGTGTGGAGCGGACTCATTTGTTGCTTTGTTTTGGTTTCTATATAAACAGAAATGCCGATCCTGTGCACGCTGTACGATAGAAATTAATGCAAAGCAACCAATCCGTCCGCTCCGTACAGCGATTCCGATCCAGTAGCCGCTCAGGTTAACACGTTTGTATTAGATTGACTTGACATTTTGCTTACATGTGTAATTCCAATGACAAGACAATACAGTAATATGGTATGGATCCATTAAGCTATGATGATGAGGATGTAGAAGTTGGCCTTAAGGTGTCATTCCGCAGCCGACCGCAGACAGCAACGGCAGATGGCAGCCGTCGGACGCAGTGGTCGGACTCTTGCCGGGGCCGGTTGAGGGCGGCTGCGAAATGACTCCTTTTTAAACGACTTCAAAAAAAGGAGGAGTTTCTCAATTCGACCGTATATATTTTGGAACTCCTCAATGGCTAATATCGAGTCCGTTAAGTTTATACTGGTTAAGCTGGTTTTACAATAGTTAATTAGTTCAGTTATACAAGAACAATGTTCAACAATAAAGAGAGCCAAAAAAAGATTTTATAGAAAAAACCTTACTTCAAGCTTCTATTTAACTTGACGTATATGTTAAAGCCTGACAAGTTCCTATTTAGCCCTGATATAGTGTCGCTACAAACAGCTTACATATAGCAAACGTGTACGTCATGAATAGTCGGGACAGTGTATATTGGCATCGTGCAAGAACGAGTGAGATATACAATTACGTACTTGTAGATTGTGACACTATGTATTCATGTAATCGGAAGAACATGTCTAGTTGATAATTAAATATGAATAACCTATCCGCTAAAATCCTGTTTTAAATATTCAACATCCATATATTTATCAGATGCTGGCTCCGATGTATCTTCACTTTCGTCAGTTGATGAGTCACTTTCAGGACCACCAACCTCTGTTATAAATCTTTCGGTCTGTGATTCGATTATAGGAGCTTTTGTCCTATATCCGTCTTCTATTTTTTTTACGTGGTCGCAACATTTACTCCAATTTTCTATAGTCACTTCCTAAGTAATAACAAAGTGTAAGCTATATTTTTATCTATTTATTAGGTTGGTCCCGATAAGTAGCCAATTAAAGTGGAAAAAGATTGTTTCGAAAATGTTTTTTTTAAACCTGAAACGTACAGGGTAGTACTCGATAAACTGTATACCGGGTGTACAATCCAAATGGGTCAGTATGCTGAAGTCGGAAACCTGGACCATCAGGACCATTAGTGTTGTGCTTCTTGGGACTTGCGGAATTTATACACATTGATTTTGACCAGGTTCGATTCCCGGTTATGTATGAGAGTTAATAAAAAAGTTTGAATGTAATTATTATTAAATCTAAAATCGACGTCATGGTTGCTAAGAACAGATCTCGCTATCTCTCATAATTTCCGACTTCTCCATACTGACCCATTTGGATTGTACACCCTGTATATTGAAAGGGATCAAATTTTAGGTTAATTTATAGTTCAAACAATATTATTTTTAATAATTTAGTCACTGTTTTTTTTTAAGATTCTTGAACTTACACTGCAAAATTGACAATGTCTGTGTTGTGTACAAAGGTATTCATAAAAACATGTTTTTCTGAAAATTTTGCAGATATTTCAAAATTTTTTTGCTTATCGTTTTTTCTAAAAACGTTGAAAAAATGAAAAATCTACGAAAATTTTCGAGAAAATCGAGTTTTTATGATAAGAAAATTAGATTCACAGATTTTTATAAATTGGTTTAATATTGTTATCAATTATTATAACCCTAACTAATGTCAAACCTATGAAATTTGTTTTATTCTTTTTGGGCCATTAGATCAAAAGTTACAACGTCACAAGTAAGTGTGCTAACCAAAATTTATTAAAAAGTTTAAGAATGTGTAAAAAAATGTACAAAGATTGTTTTAATGATAAATAAACCTAAAATTTCATCCCTTTCAATATGTACACTTTATCGAGTACCACCCTGTATAAGTAAAAAGATAAAACAAGGAGGTTCTATGTACGGTTGTATCAGTTTGAGCGGTCCCCCCAGTGAGCGTGGTGAGCGCGGTGCAGACGCTGGCCGAGATCCGCAACGCGCCCGCGCCCGCGCCGCTCGCGCCCCGCCCCTCCATACTCAAGAAACGAGACGCCGAAGGGTATGTATCACAATACCACTCGACATGTTTTTATGGTTCCTATATCAGAACGCCTAAAATTAATAACCCTAATGTATCACAATCCCTAAAGTTCATAATACTTGCTTTATTTTTTCTGAAACATTTCAGGATTTTTTAAAAGGCCGTTGTATAAAACTCATTAGGTTACGTTAGCTTTGTTTTATAACAATCCTGAAAAGATTTCAGTTGCAGAAAAAAAATTATTGCGTATTATCAACTTTAGGGATTATGATGCATTATTAATTTTAGGCGTTCAGATACGAAACCCTTTTTATTCGACTGCCGAACGAATTCTTTGTTCCGTCGAGAGGCTGAACAGATCACTCAATTTTGGCAAGTTATAATAAGTATCTGGAGGACGACGCTCGGGTTGAACCACATTTCCCGAAGATGACAACTTGACAGATCAAGACCCCTTCATTGTCAATGTCGTTGAAATTGAGAGCCGTTTTCGAAAACGTTTAATAGTATAAAAGATTTAAAGAAATTGTAGATTTCAAAGTATACTAAATGGGAATTTAACACGTAAAGACAACAATATTAACAAAATATTACGCAGTAGAGGTTTTAAAACTGGTTTTCGTTAGCTTTGTTGTTTAAATAAAGCTTTTCAAAAGAAATACTAAAATTTGCAACGTGATTTAATTGAACCTGTCACCATGTTTAATTCTTTTATGCCAGACTATTCACTTATATTTACTGATCTTACTGATCTTGTAATTTACAAGTTGTGATTGCACCCTTATTGAATTACCTTGTTTATTACGCTCGCTAATTAAGATAGACCACAAATAGTGGAAACAATCTTTATCAGTTTCTTTATTATATTTTGTATTTACGGCCTCTCTTGATTGGTTCGGATACTGAGTCACGTGCTTTTAATGATAACTAAAGCTAGTATTTACAAGTGCAATGTGATTCAGATCGCCGACCAAGCCGGGTTTCGGGCGCTGGGAGGACGTGCCCACGGGCGGCGGGTCGGGCGGCTCCACCACCATGTCCGCGTCCTCGTCGCCGGCGCCCGACGACGAGCCCGAGCCGCCGCCCGACCTGTCGCCGCGCAAGAAGCCGCGCAAGCAGCTGTGAGTACCATTCAACTTTGCTATGCTACAGGAAAAAAAACAACAAGTTAGTCTCATAAAATTGATGTACAAATAGATGTAAGAAAAATGGGCACTGATCAAAGAAGAGTCATGACTCGATAGGCGTACCTTTTTCGCTGTCGTCACAACGAGAATAAGACATAAGCATATCAAAAGTTAAAAAGCCGT
Source organism: Acleris sparsana (assembly GCA_923062465.1). NCBI lineage: Eukaryota > Metazoa > Arthropoda > Insecta > Lepidoptera > Tortricidae > Acleris > Acleris sparsana. Next base: position 12,646,595 of record OV281291.1, on the reverse strand, counting down.
TTTATAAATGCTGTGTTGTCAACGTCGATTACTTATCGTTCTTATTGATGTTACCTGTTAACTCCGCAACAGTTGCGTGCAGGTAATGTAATATTTCATCACGCTGGGTTTTGTTTCCAAATACTTTAGATATCGACATTACATAGCAACTAACTAAACAACACAACAACATGAAACACGTGTAACTGAACAATTTTGATCCAGGCTGACCAATGACGTGAGGCAGTGCGAGTACCCGGCCGAGGAAGCGCCGCCCACGCCGCCGCCCGCGCCGGCCAACCCGCCGCCGAAACGTAACAGCTTTCACTATTTCAATTCTAATCTTTTTAACAACGGATTGTGGTGCATAAAATAGACTGAAGTTCACCATGAGTTCACTTGACCATATTTAGGTTTTATCCGTCAAAGTGTTATGATTGGTTGATATCAGTTTGTAGCTAATTTCGTGTTAAATCGATTGACATACGATTTAAGGAAATATATTTACAAATACGAAAGACTGAGGACATAAGATCGAATCATGTCGCAGTGGCAGCTCCATCTGCCGTCGGGTTACCATGATTTTTTTGGGTGGAAACTCTAGCTGCCGGCGGTGTTCAAAAGGTTAAGTCACTTCAGACAATTTGAATTATCCGGGCAGGATATTATTAAATTGTAGACGGACGCTTTATCGACATCGTGTCAGGCGATAAGCGCAGGGAATGACGGCGTGCCGGTCCCCCCCCAGGGCCCCTGCTGAGCTCGAGCTACGTGTGCGGCTGGCGCGCGACGGCGCTGCACTTCGCGCGGCCGGGCGACGTGCGGCGCCGCGAGCCGCGCGCGCGCGACATGCTCGCCATCGCCGGCCAGCGGCACGTGCTCAGCACCGCCGACGGCTGGAAGGTGCACCACCTCACGGCGCAGATGGACGACCTGGTAACACACGCGCACACACTATACCAATCAATCACTAAATATTCATGTATCCATCAGTTTGAACATTCTAAATTACGCTTAGGGTGAAGAGAACATAAGAGTAGTAACATCATTCTTTACTTCACTGTATGAATATATTTAATAGTATCATTTTGCACGACAGGTGTCATTGGAAGCAGACGTCAGCGACCAACTGGCGGGAGTCCTGCGCGCCCTCGAGACGGTCTCCGGCAGGGCGAGTACCGCCTTGAAACCACACTCTCACACCTTATTGGAACTGCTCAAGGTAACTTACAACCTTCGGAGGATCACTGTACTCTACAGTTCTACACTAATATTATAAAGAAAAATCGCGTGTGTTTGTAACGAATAAACTCAGAAACTACTGGACCGATTTCAAAAAATCTCTCACCATTAGTATGCTACATTATCCCTGAGGAACAATAGGCTACTTTTTATCCCAGAAAAGTGAACGGCTCCCGTGGGATGTCAAAAATACGAATTCTACGGGGACGAAGTCAATGGCAGAAGCCAGTATTAAACACAGATGTCATGCATCGCATTTAAAATAATTTTCCACTAACTGCAACATCGGTTGTTACCAGTGTCTTAATACTCGTTATCTACGCACATATCATAAGCCCTCTATTATAGATTCAGAAACCGTAGAAAATGACCAGCATTATTACAACCAATTACTATGAGAACTTTCTTGTCTGTGGTAGTAGGTAAAATCAGTACTGTACAGTAACTGTAAAGTATCAATTTTTGTAACGTTATGAGTTTAAATTTGGAACAGCTGTCAAATCTAAAAAGGTCTTAGTATCCATATTATATAGTTATCGATACGAAACATCAATTCAGTATGTTTTATTAATATAAACCGCACAACATTTGATCTCGAGTGACATGAGAATAGGGACTTCATTCGTTTGTCTATGCTTAAAAAAACCCTTCATAATCGTGACACTGACACAGCACAAATTTGTTTTGCCGCCATTTTTATCGTCAAGTCGTCGGCTTCTGAATCTATCAGAGTACAATACTCATGATATGTATGTAGAAAAAGTAGTGTAGACAACTGTACAAAATTAGAGGCCTTAAAACACTCGTGTGATCCTATTAAACCACACTCGTGTTTTAAAGCCTCTTATTATGCTTCATTTGCATAAACTACTATTAACCTCTCATATGCTTAGGAGCAGATCTGAGCTCCCAAAATTAGTATATCTTTTTGTAACTTTTTTAAGCTTGTTTTTTCGGACTATATCTTGACACGTTCCCTGTCCGGGTGCCCCCAAGGTGGGGTCATGAACCTTTTTTTTCAGGAATCCGTCCTTTCAGTATGAGGTCACATCCCCATACTGAATGCACAGTTGGACTTGTGACATTGGCCGATTATTTAGTATGGAGACAGTGAACGTGTTAATCCGAAGAGACTAGAACTTGGTATTTTTTTCACCTCCCGCATACGAGAGGTTAACCAATAGCAGTTAAGTAAAATACAAGTATGCGTATGTAAGTAACTAGACACGCAAACTGGGACACTTTGCTTTAGCCCATCTCGCTACTATGTCTTAATGTTAGAGTTGATTATTATTTGTTGATTAAGAGCTACTGTAAAGTTAAAACATATCTTCACAGTGCTAAATGCCTACACTTGCAAAGCGCGGCGAAATAACCCTTATGTGCAAGTGTTTAGGTTACTATACCTGAAATAAAAAAAAAGTATAAAGTGGATGTAGTAAAACAATTTTATTTTATTTCAGGGTAACATTCAAAGGAGCAAAATAGTATGTGAAGGTATCCAAGAAGCCCGCGAGGATATTCTCCGTGTGTTCACCCACAGGAACTTCGTCGCGGATATTATCACGCGACAGGCCGACAAGAGGAGTTTCCGAAAGCATAGGTCGCAATCATAACGTAAATCCCTGCGCTAACCTGATTGACCATTCCACGGGGTTGTAATGTAGATCTGAAAAAGTCTAAATTACAGGCTATTTAGCGATGATTTTTCAATGAACCCCTGGTTGTAAATGGGTGTAATCACGGACTGTTGTAGCGTAGGGTTGATGATTTGTAAATAGTGTAAAGATTGTGTACATTTAAGAATGAAAATGAGTATTAATTTTAGGTGAAGAATGCCTTGGAAAATGAGTTATACTTGTGATTTTGAATATCTAGATTAATAAAGAGAAATATTCATATATAATGATGGTGATGGTATTTTATTTACCTAATGTAAGAACAAGGCCTCTACTCTAGAGTAATAAAGAGAAATATCATATATAATGATGGTGATGGTTTTTCATTTAGCTAATATAAGAACAAGGCCTCTACTCCCGACAGTAAAAAACGTAACGTAACGCCATTACTTTCAAGTAAATAAGAGCTATCAAAACGGTGACAATACGGTAACAGCTCGAAGCCGATATTGTTTTTACCGTGGGTGGTAAATAGAGGCCCTGAGAAGTAAACTTTTCGTTCACTGTATGGTTGTGTTATGCGTGTTCTCGATATTCATAACACTAAAGATGTTGGTGCTTTACGCAGCCGTAATGCCACAGAATGTGGCTAAATGCAATGTAGCATTCGAAGGATTCTATACTCTATTGGTAACCACATTAAATTTAAAATGCTTATACTACTTATTACTATATGCAGGTCGACTTTGGACTTACGACATCACGCCCCTTTAACTTTTATTTTTACTTGATACGTAATCGGCCGTCATGGGCAGGGCCAAGAGTGATCAAGATACTTAAATCGCAGCATGAATAGGTCCGTCACATTTAAACCTTAACTGCATCAACTTAAGAGATATATAAGATTTCGCGACTGAACAATGTAAAGTTGATTTCCACCAAAAGGCTCGCATCGCATCGGTACAGTACAGGTACCTCCTATCATATACACATTGTTAAGTCTATATAGTCAATAGCCGTTTTGTGGAATAAAAATATGAGATATGAGATATTACCAAGCCGCACACAGACGCCTGACCGCGGTCATTTTCCGCGATACGCGATCGTAGCCAAAAGTTATGCTGCGATGCGCGATCGGCTGGTGCCGCATCTGTTCGTATCCTTTCCGATCAGAAGCGGTACAGATGTAGTGCATAATTGTTTTCCTTCGTATTTTCACGGAAACGTACGAACGTATCTTGCTATTTCAGTCTGTCACAGTACAAAAAGTACTGAAGTAGCATGACAAATACGAACATTTCCGACAAAATACGAAGGAAAACAATTATGCACTACATCTGTACATGGTACTGTATCAAGGGTTATGATTTTTTATTAACTGGTAACATTATAGGTAAGAGTTGAAGCTTATATAATCTGTAGGTGTAACTGTCATGTCATGCTATGCTAAACTAAACGCTACATACTCTAGATAATCTGTGACTAAACGTCAATCAGTTCAGCTAGTCAACCTATTTATTTACTTGTGCTAAAATAACCTCAGTTGATTTAATGTTATATAAATAAATTCAATTATTTAAATAAAACGATGGCGAGTAGCAGATTAGAAAGGATTGGTACCATTTTCACAAGGTATGTGTTATTCGTGTTTTCTTTTTGAGTCAATTTTTGAAGTTCTATTTTCAATTTAAAAATTCCTTTTTTTTAAATTAAAAATTAAACGGAAGTGTTGAAAAATCGCGGCAAAACATTAATTATTACCGGGAAAAGTGATTCAGAGTTAGATTAGATTCGCTTTTCGCTTTTATTCAATCAACGTGTAGGTAGTCTTGTCGACAAAAATTTCTTAATACAATAAAATGTCTAACGCAAAAAAAGCAGCTAAGTCCAAGTTCTTAACCGAAGATATAACCGACTTTATGAACGATAGTGAATCTCCTAAAAATAAGAAAACCCAGAAGCGCACTAAGGCTGATATAGCTGAAGAGGAAGATATATCCAAATTAATTGGGGATTACCAGGCAGTTATGAAGCGAAGAAAAGTTGGTGCTAAAGTGGATGGAAGCAACACAAAACAGAAGGTTCTGGAAACGATGAGCCATCAGATAGAGTCAAGGTAGGCATTTAAATGTTCAAAACATGTATGTATTTAGTAGGTATAATATAGTGTATTTAGTAGGTATTAAAATATTTTTATTTTTATTTTTCAGACAACGGAGCAATGAACTCATGTTGAAAAACTTGTCTGAAGTTCTTGATCAGCATGATGCTGATTACAATGTGTTGAAAGAAAATGAGCAGAAGTTGGAACACCTGACTGGGGCTCTTTTAAAATGCTTTCAACAAGCGAGTGCTGCACATAAACAAAAATTAAAATCCCTTCGAGAGATACACAATACATTCAAAACTGAGTAATATATTTTATATAAATGTAAACATAATTTAAATGGACTTTTGTCAGTGCCATCTTTATTAATCTGTAACATTTTTTTCAGATGTGAAGAAATGAATGCCAAGCACAAAGCACAAAGTGACAAGTTAGCTGAAGAACTAGACAAGGATTTAAAGACTCTGGAACAAAAACTGGTATCAGAAACGAAACGTAGTGGCTGGGAGACCCTGCGGAAAACTATTTTTCATGCTATGCAAAATGATTTGTAAAATAACAATTTTCACAATGATTGCATTTTATATTTTAGAGACATTCTTAGTAGATTATTTGTTAGATTTTTTAGATAGCACATAAGGTTTTAAATGTTTAGAAATATCTCAAAGCAGTTATGTTTTTATTTTGTTATAGTCCTGAATGATTACTAGTTAAAAAATAATAAAGACAGATAAACACTTTTTTTTGTACTTTTATTTGTCATTACTATTTTCAATCAATCATAGCTGCAGAAATATGCTGAAGTCTCTTTATCCAGAGGCTAGTTTCACAATACAAGGTTTTGTTAAATAAAGGGGCCTAATGCATAATAAAGTAAAAGCTCATACTATTAGTAAAAATCCATACAAAACCACTAAACTATTGACTTGTACTTTATTATGCAATCGGCCCCTGGTCTTTCTCCAGGTGATGCACCTTTTGTGTAATACTGTTAAAACACGCATATACATTAATTGACAATGATTTGAGTCAAAAGATGCTTATATGCATTGCCAGCAGTGTATTGTTATTTCTTGATGGAAGTTTCTAACAACTTGTTATTAAATACATAGAAGAAAATCACCACAACTTTTCATATTTATATTAATTTATTGCTTTATGTTGTACAATGAGGTCTTAGGAATACAGTAGGTAGCTTCAAAATAAACCCTGCAAGGGCACTGCAACAAGACAATAATACACTTGCATCTATTTAGAAAATCACATTGTTACATTATAATATACCTAATAGATGAAATTGAATAGTAGAAATCTTTATTTGAGGCTAGCTTCTGCCAGCGACTTCGTCCACATAGATTTCGATCATCGTTATTCCCTCGGGAACTTTTTAAATTTCCGAGATGAAGCCTAAATCCAGGGTACAAGCAATCTCCATTTCAAATTTTAATTAGCCAAGCAGCATTCAGTTGTTTCAGCGTGAAGGAAACTAACACACGCAGAAACTTTCGCATGTATAATATTAGTAGGATAAAATAAAGGTAATACAATCACTAACAATAAGTACTCAATCGTATTTTGGATGATAATAATTGGGAGTTCTACCTTTGAGTGTACTAATTTAATTTAATTGTAATATTTTCTTATAATACAAATGAAACAATTTCATTCAAATCCCTTTCCTTTAGAATTATCTTATCTTATGTTGTGAGTCAAGTGCATATGGGCCGATTCAGATACACTGACCCTGCACGGCCAGCACGAGTTGTATTTTCTCGCTTGTCGCTCCTCAGTGCGTCTCTATCGTTACTGTAGGAAGTTTTTTGCAAACCCCTTTACTTTAGGCCGTTCAGGTTTCCACACGATTTTTTGGTCTTTTCTGTAAAATAATTGGTGAATGTAAGGAACTTTATCATTAATTTATGTAACGAATTTGTTGCAGAGTTGAGGGTCTGATCACGCGAGGTGCGATTAAGCCTGACGAGCGACCTTTGTGGTTCGACATCTACAAGGCGTTTCCGCCGGTCACTGAGCCAAAGTTCGCGAGACCGCAGCCAGAAATCAAACCCATTCGCCAAATACTGTACCAGGAAGATGTTATAAGAGCGTAAGTTGACAACGAAAGTTATTATATTGACTATGTAACGTCTAGCTAGACATTTATTATGAACCTATCTAGGGTTTAATGTAGTCGCCAAAAAAAACATTTGATATTTTGTTACAGGAAATTTCACTCTTCGGGACACGGAATGGGCACGGTCAGTATGCTTAGCCCCACGGGAGAAACTCATATAAAAAAGCTGGTGAAGCAATACGAAAAGCTGAAAGCTGAAGGGGTCCCAGAAAGCGAGCTCATTGAAAAGTCTTTGGCTGCCGTCGACAGCCACCGTCGCCAGTCAAGAACACCCCCAAAAATCCTGGATCAGTGACAGCGCAAGTTCTAGCAGAAGCAGACTTGAAAAATATTTTCAATGAAAATGATCAGAAATAATTTAATTTTTAATGTTTTGTACATAGTTTTAGTGATAAATATAGTGTTAGAAACCAATTAGAAACACATTTCAAAAACCACGAATTTGTTTTCGTCCTTACCAACATTTCTGACCATGCTCAGTTCCGCTCATTACCAAATACTTAGGTACCGTTAGATGATTTTCAGTATGTACATGTATTTTTTATTCGCTTGTGACTCAAGAACCAAATAGTAGTAATTAGTACAAGCCTAGAGCTTATTTGGAACTAAGCACCTATAGCCCGCGCGCGAGCTCCCAGGAATCGGGGGTTGGGTTGTGAAGAAGACGGGTGTGCCCGCGCTCCGCGTCGTACGCCGCCTCTCCCAGTACGAGAGTTAGCCACAAGTATATCGTTCACGTAATATTGACTAAATCACTGCACTAAATTCTAGATCTAAATTCTAAAGTCTATGTTTATCTTATTGATCGATTCCTAGTTTGGCGACGGGTATGCAGAGATTCCATCTGCACCGGAATTTACTGATTACGTACCGGAACCGATATTGACTGATATACTTCCCTGAAACCTGAGGTAAACAATTGAGTCATTCTGTACCGCAAGCGGCCGTACTCAGTACTACATGCACCATACATAAGTAGGCTGTTAGTAATCATCCTTCTTATCAGTGAGATAAGATAAAAAGAGCCCTGCAAAGAACACGCCTAGTATTGCGCTGTGATCCGCGTGCTGCTTCAGTGACGAATTTTCTGTTCAAAATATTGTGAGATAGTAGTGTTCCAAAATGGCACAAAGGAGGTCCCTGTTGTTTTACTTGGCAGCCATATTGGGTACGTAAAAATTTACTTTAACGTTTTAACCTTATGTGTAACACGGTCGTGAAAACTTATCTCGCTATGGTTGCTTTGTTCAGGCACCTGCCTGCCTCGATAGGTGTTAACTGACCCAATTAATTAGTGAGCTAATATTCTTCTAGCATCTAGAGCATAATGTGCAGTCGAACAGATTATGAGCTTGTTTACAGCCGTATGATATGGAGTTATTGTCTGTGTCACTGTACAAAATATAATACCTACTTATTCAATATATTTACTTAGGTAATATTGGTAAGTACTAACATGCATATGAAACGTTTATACTACGGCTACGGAAAATCTCACACAAATTGCGCTATCCCCAATAGTCCCCAAACGTTCTATTCTAGGCCTATACTTTGGATATTAGACAACTTTAATATAAACACTTTCATATGAATAAGTACACCCTTAAATACTTAGAAACTATCCAAGAGTCAGGAGTAAATAATCGGGCTCTTCAAACACATTTGCCCTTACTGGGAATCTGACCTGGGACCGCTACCTTCGTGGTCAGGTCAGGATCACCAGGGTTTTGTGGTACCATTTAGGTTTACCGCGTCGTCAAACCACAGAGTTCAATAGTGTTTGAGATAAGTTGGGCAGAGATCATTAATCTATACTATTAATAAAGAGAGAACCGGAATGCGCGTTACTTATCAATGCCCAGCCGAAAATACTGAAGCTAAAAACATGAAACGTTAACTGTACGTATGTTTTTTGACGTAAGCAAGTAATAAGAAGGGATTTTTGGAAATTCAACTCCTAAAGGGGTGAAACAGGGGATAAACCATTGTTGTATGGAAGTCCGTAATTTTTAAAGCTACGAACATGAAATTTGGCATTAAGGTTTAGAAATATGATGCTGTAAATGTACCATTTTTTTTTTAATTTCATCTCTTAAGGGTCGAAATAGGGGATTAAAGTTTGTATGGGAGATACCTACGTCATTTGAAGTAAATTAGGAACCAGAATTAGTAAACCAGGAGGTACGAAAAAAGAAATTTTACCGTTGGAAATTGTACGTTTGTACGGGATTCTCGTTGTTTGAAATAACGGGAATCCCGTACAAACGCTGCTGACACTATTGATTATGTTGTCACAAATCAGATTTAAATTAATTTAATTTAATTATCCGTTTGTGTTTCCAACAAACCCTACCTTTTCAATTTAATAGACTCAAATTTCCTGTAAAAATTTCATTTGCCGTAACCAAACATACAAATATGCTGGCGCTGACCTGATTCAAGAATGTTTTTCACATGGGCAAAATTGTATGTTGGCCTATCAAGATCAGGTAACGCAGAAAACCAATACATTTTGAACCCATTAAGGAGTAGTATGAAAAATGTATACTTATTCTGAAATATTAAACTGCAGTGAAACTGTGTAAACAGTTTTGTGGAACAATGCATAATATGTAAACTTTGTGTTTGTTATAATTTATAATAAATAAATAATTAAATTATTTATTAGTCATAAGTGTTTGGAGTTAGAACCTATTGTTCAAATAATATGAAAGGCAGTGCTATGAATATTAATAAACGGTGAATGTTGAGTCATTAACGCGTATTGTTTTATTATTGCAAGAAAATCCATCTTTGCTTACCTAAACAATTTAGGTAAATAAACGATAGGTCTGGGGTGCTTCAGATGACCAACGTTTAGCTTTCATTTACGAAATCGACAGAAAATGTATGGAGTGACATTCGATGACGCCTGTTAGTCCCGGATACATTGTTTCCAATCTATTTCAAAGTCATTTTGATATGATGATAACTAGGATTAACTTTAACGTAGAATTAACATACTAAATCACACCCGAGCAAAGCCGGGGCGGGCCGCTAGTTAAGTATAAAGCTAATGCAGGGCCTGCACTCTGTATAATTATTATATAAATTATTCTGCACGAGTTTGTTGGTGACCCGATAAGAACAGATGGATCGTGTTAACTGGGGTGTGCAGCCAGCGATTGTAGATGGATTTGACTGTTTTGTTCTACTGATTCAGGTAGGGAAATGATGTCCCCACTCCCCGTCAATCGTACCAAAACGGTTATGTGACAAATCACAATCATAAATGGGTTAAGTTGAACAAAAAAAACGTAGTTTAACGAAAATCAGTAATACAATTAATATATGGTTAATTTTCGTTACACAAAGGAAAAGATGAAGGACTTTGTAATCGAGTCCTTAACTAAGTTTTAAAAAAAAAACCCACAATAGGGAAGCCAAGCAGTCCTTTTACAATTTATGTTAACTTCACAGTGGTGCTGAGTACGCTTTCGCACGAGGCGGAGGCTAGAAGAAAAATTCTTCGGGGGAGGCGTGTGATGACCCGGACTTACTACCGTAAGTGCATCAAAGTATTCATTTCTATAGTGGCTAGAACTAGAACAGTGCTTTTCTGCTATTATTTATTACCTCTTTACATTACAATGAGCAACAAAACTACTTACGTCCGAAATGACGTCACACAAGCGATCTGAATCACTGGCCGTCTAATCGGTCCATAGCTGAAGATTATAGGTCTGGCTGCTGGTAGTCTATATCGAAGTAGCTGGATTTGCCCGTATCGTGTTCATTTCGGTAGGATAGTTTGGGCTGAAATTACGAATTAGCTGTACCTGGACTATACAGGTTGAGTTGACCAGCCGCTAGTTGTAGTACGCTTTTGAACGTGGATCGCGCTCTCGAAGGATAACCATTTTAAACCGGCTGCCACGGGTATTACTAAAAAATATCCCATACTGCCTCTAGCTAGACAGTGAGCTGCGGCGCCGTTTTATGATGATTTTTAACCGACTTCACAAAAGGAGGAGGTTCTAAATTCGTCGGGTTTTTTTTTCATCGTATTGTATCATACAACTGGTGATCAACCGGTAGCATACCACTATCTTTATTGTGCTATGTTCTCCGTGGATGAGGCAACACCAAAATACTATTACCGAGCTCTATTAGTAGCAACGTGGTAGCAACCTAACCGAATAAGTCTGTCCGGTCCGGCCCTATGCAGATTCTTTGGAATGCACAGCCACTTTTAAATTGCCTCGTCATCTGCGAAACACGTTAATTTAAATCGAAACATAGGCCTGTGTGTAATAAAACTAATAAAGTACAAAAGCGATTCCAAAGAGACATAACAGGCACCCTACCGATTATTGGCTACATGAACTTTATTGCAAGCCTCTATTCAACACGCTATGAACAATATCGTTTCTGATCTGTTAATAATGGTCAACGTTTTGATAGCTCTTATTTTCTTGACAGTAATGGCGGCCGACTTAAAAACAATACCGTAACAGGTCAAATACGATTTGGATTTTACCGCCTAGAATAGAGGCGCAGTAAATTTTAATATTTTGGTGCGATTCATTGGGATAATAGCCGTTAACGCACAGAGAACGATGCGACTTCCCATACTAAAAACCTCCGCTTAAGACACGCTTTTAGTATGGGAATAAATCGTACAGCATGCTGCTGCATTCTTGATTTTTTAAATCTTATTTCAGGTGGCAATGCCATACCAGCATGGGCTATTAGTCTCATCGCCGGCATTGGAATGTTGCTAATCGGCGGCGTTCTGTATATAGTGATGAGAAAGCTCGTCCTTTCTTCGGAGACTGGAACCATGAATACCTATCAGCCAGCACTACAGAATGAAGACGTATAGAACAGCATGTTCTTTTAAAGCAGGGTCTTCACTAGCAGCATTTCAGACACCGCCTATATTATTGGCATTGCTAATCATGAAATTGTATTGGTGAAGACGCATATTTAGGATTTATATATATATGTTTTTTGTTAACACCAAGTAGTGTTTATTTTGTTAAGATTTACATGTTTATTTTATCGAATAAAACTACCGACTCGATAAAATTAATTTTAATTTTTAGTTTAAAATACATATAATAATTATGGTAGGTATATGAAAATCTTAAACCGAGCAGAAACCTCGGAAAAACGTCACTTAAAGAGATTGTACTAATGAACAAATGAGAGAAAATGATTTCATGAGTCAAGTGGTGACAGTTAAAACTCTCTGCGGTGGTATTTGTCAGGGTCGAAGTATGATGTAACCACAACACGATTGCTGAACTTTCGTCCTGTAAGGGTCTGCTGCGCTTTCTGGCAGTCCGCGATGCTGTTGAACTCCACGAATACCTATGACAAAAAGAGTATGCGTCAGGTATTCCAAATATATATTTTACTCGTCAAGATCATTATGAGCAACTAGTCATCTACTCTAATATAAATAAGGAGAAAAGGTTTGTATTTTTTGTTTGTTGCCAATAAACTTAAAAACTACTGGACTGATTTTGATAATATTATCACAGTAACATTTCAAAGGGTTATTTGTTTACCTTTCCACAACCTGGTACTTCAACACCTTCAATTGGTCGAGGGATTTCTATACTGCGCACACAGCCATATTTGTTACACTCCTCCCTGAAAATGGCAAAACATATTGTGTTAATAACAAAACTACTCCAACATATATACACTGGTAAACCTCTTAGCCTGTTTGTGCATAATGTGGTTATATAATTAACAACAAGTTGTTGAGTTGTTGGTAATTTTGTAGCTCTGCCTACCCCCCCCCCCCCACTCTGGGATGATGTCGTGACGGTATGTATGTATGTATATTGTGTTAAATTTACAGTCTCTGCACACAGCCCAAATATTAAAACACCAGTTTAAGATTTATATTTACTTACACTGGTGTGCTAATATTATTGAGTCAAGGACTACTCATTCTTCTAGCAATTAGGCTGTCCTTGGATAACCATAGGTTCCAAAATAAGTTGTCCATAAGATTAATATAATATATCAGGGGACAGTTTTACACCAATTTGACCTAGTCCCAAACTAAGCTCTTAGGGTGGGAAAACGATGGGTACTAGACAAGAATATAAAAACTTATATCATGAAATATATACTCAAATAAATAGAAAAAAATCCTGACTCGAAATTAACTCCTGCAATCCTTCTGCGAGCTGGAATGTCAAGTAAGCTAGGCGTACACAGACACAGATATAAAAAAAAACCCTTATAAAGTCCATGTTCAGACGAGGTCGGATAAGAGAGCGTTTGAAAACCCTGTGTCTTTAAGACCCCCGGTCGCAGGTTTTACTATTAAAATGAATGATGGCCTCAAATAGGTGGCCTGCGCTCGTTGCGTCGTTTCACTTCTCCAAACCATAAAAAAAATGCAGTTGAGAACTCACTTGATATCCTCGAGAATGTCTTCATACTCCTCCTCGTCGCGCAGCTCGTCGGGCGTGACCATGTTGAGCAGGCACAGCACCTCGGTGGGCGGCCCCGCGCCCGCCAGCGTCAGGCCCGCCACCTGCAGCTGAACCGGCGCCGCGCCCGTCATTGCTGCAACACACATTCAATCTATATATATAAAATGCAAACCTGACTGACTTAGATATCAACGCACAGCCGAAACTAATGTACCTAGAAACTTGAAATTTTGTACAGGGGTTTCTTTCATGATTTAAGTCAGCAGTAAGAAAGGATTTTTCAAAATTCATCCCCTAAGGGGTTAAAATAGGGGGAGTAGCGGGAAACTTATTCTACACGTACGAAGTCGCGGGCGTCCTCTAGTATTGTAATAAATGTAATCTACCTCTTGAAGAGTGTAGTGTGCTAAACCACATACAAGTGCAGTCGCATGTCTTGTATTTTCTCGCTTGGATAACTGGATCTTTGTAGTTTTTACTTAGTTTTAAAGGGATATCCGGGCGACAAACGAGTCGCCGACTACGATGTATGGTCTAATGCCAGGTTCCTATATTCAAGAAACGAATCGTTTTCCTTAAATCTCATTAAAATTTGACATTGGCTACGTACAAAACGTGTCAAATTTTTACAAAACATAATTAAAACCAGTCGTTTCTTGAATATAGGAACTGGGCATAAGTTAAGTGTGAAGAACTGTAACTGGTATAGAGCCCTAGTTCAGAGAGGTGATTAAGTTATCACAAAGGCAAAGTTAATGCTGTAACCTTTATTTTATGGAAATACTAACAACATTACTCAAGAACATTTAGTTTAGCTCTTTCTTCAAGCAAACACAAAGTATTATTATTACAAAAGATTGAACAACTTTTTCATGGTGAATAACTCTTGTTAGCAGTACCTATTATAGATCATAAAGTATACATGACCATTATCTTACCTAATGTTGAATTCTTTGCTCCAATACTGGCTCGTTGAACAATAAGTTTCTTGTCTCCCAGCTGCATACCATTCAATCCTGCAATGGCCTAAAAAAGGACGGGGAAAAATAACACAAATATAAAAATGTTAAATGTTGATTTTTAATAATCATTACTGGATTGTAAAATCAAATAATCCCTGCTGGATTTTTATATACAAATTGAATTTCAATACATTACTGGACAATGAATGTTTGTTAATCACTGTGGGCCTTCACCAGGGTTCAAAACACAGTTTTTCTGTCCTTTTCTGTCCTATCACTTCAGTTACTACAGTAGTCCACTGTTTGAAATGCAATGTTATGCTCGGCTTGGTTTGACACATACTCAGTAATCCAGTTACACTAATAATGAAATATTGAGTCAGTAAAAAAGGAGGGTAGATATTTACCTGATCAGTCATAGAAATGTCCACATATTCAGCAAAGGCATAACCCTTGCTGAGGCCAGTTGAGGAATCTTTCACTAAATTGAAAGCTCGGAGTTGTCCAAATGACATCAGCAGTTCTTTCACCTGTTTCACACACACATTGCATAAGGGCAAAATAAGTAACACACATCAAAAATACATTGAAATTTTTAAAAATACAAAGTTATCTTTAATACACATAATAGTTACTATAATTCTGAGTGTTCCCATAATAATTTGTGGCTATATGCAGCTAACATTATGAATGTTATCTGACCTGTTTCCAACCGCATTTTAGAATCAAGTGTGAATGTAGGAGACTTGCCTTGAAGTGCCGGCGTCTCATTCAAGTACAAGACGTATAGGTGAGAATGAGAGACAACAGTGACACGCGGGCCGCGAATGTGCCAAATCTAAGCTAGGGAGGGGCAGAAAGCAAACTATGTCAGTGAGTTGTATAAGAAACCGTCGAGCGTGAAGCGAGCACGCTCGTCCAAGCTAGGGTACCTGAAAATACCTGAAATGGACCAAAATAAATCGCGGCTCACTGCTGGCGCCACCGTAGCCCTGTCAACTGTTGAATCTCGCCCTGAAATGTCGCGGCTACCTATTGGGAATGGCTCTGGACTGATCTATTATTTAATAATTTTTGCTCATTTTTCGTATTTTTCAATTAGGCAAAAAAATTAAAACATTTTTAAATTTTATAAGGAACCCTACATTTATTTTTAAATAAGAGGTCATAGTAAATTTATGCGTTTTCTTCAAATACATTTCATATATGTTTTTTTGACCTGCAAAGTTTAAAAATATATATATATAATGAATATGATACTGAAACAAATTATATGTACAATAACCTGAGGGACACTAGATGGCAATTAGCATGATAAGGCAAGGACTGAAAATGTATGTACTGCATGTCTTCACGTCTCTCAATGACAAATAGCTGCATTAAGAACTGTATACCTAGAAACCTAAAAACTCAGATTTTAGATATTACAAAAATGCACCTTTTCTAAAATAATTTATATATTTATAATTTTCTGTTTAGTAAAAACAATGAAAAAAATAATTATTGATTATTTAATGAGTAAGTAGATTAAGTAAAAAGGTTCATGAAACATTCACTTATACATTGTTACCATTGAAAACCCACTTTTTACGTAATCTTTGGTAAAACAGGAAAAAATGTATGTTCCACATAACCTCAAAAGCACCGTAAGGTTAATCAATAGTTTAATAATTACCTGATCTTCATTTAGATAGTTAGGCAAACCACCTATGAATATTTTGTGAGGAGAGTCTGGGACCACAGTACTGATAACACCAGCTGGAAACAAAATCCAAGTTAGATATAGAGACAAATGCTACCGATACACTCATAATTGAATTAAGTGACACTAACCTGGAACATTGATGGATGGATTTTCTGTGCCAGGCATGGGCTGGTAGTCATGTGGCCGTCTTATCTTTAAGCTCTGCCCTTTGAAATTGATTCCATCAAAAGCCATAGCCTGGGTAGTCTCATCTATTGACCTGAACTCAAGGAATGCAAAGTTTTTGTCCAAGTTTATCTGACACGCGAGGACTGGGTTTCCAGCAGCCTGAGCCAGCCCAGATAGATGCATCTGCTGATTGAAGAACTCCATTGTTTCCTCCTCGGTGACGCCGAAGGGAATATTGCCCACATACAATCTCCGCGCTTGACGTGTGATAGTGGAACCAACAACAGGCACGGCTGCCTGAGGTGTGTCTGCCACGATGTTTGCCGGAATCTGGCCGGCCGCCTGCATGGCTTTATACTGAAGCGGGGTGATGTGCTCAAAGCCGGGTGGAGGAACATCCCAGTACAGAGAAGGCTTACGGCGACGAGACCTCTTCGTTGCTGTAGGAGATCGTGACTTGCTTTTTGGTCGCTTTTCTCTTGGGGCCGGGCGCTCTCTGGATCGGGATCTAGAGCGTCTTCGCTCTCGTGGAGAACGGGATCTGCGTCGGCGATCGGCTGAATAACAATCAAATGTGAAATTTGGGAAATAACTTAATAACTAACATTACACAGGTTATCTTAACTACCTTTATCTTCACCCATCGTTGATACTTGATAGTAATAAACCTAAAAAGTAATAAATAAGTTGCAATACAGCGTTATCGTTAGTCAAGTCAATTTTACTTCAATGAATCGCAAAATGGCGTCGCAAAGCAACGCATTCATTTCATTCGTAAAGGATATGGTAGGGGTGGAAAGAAGAATGAAGGGGAAAAGGGAAGAAAACATGACACTTGTCCGTTCAGAAAAGTATCTTTCTACTTTATTTCACTGAAACAAAATCAATATTTTGAAACATTAAAATAAAGTAAATTACATTTATTGGTTAAAATATTTGACCTTGCACACAAATAAATGATATAAATTTGCATTTAAACATGTTTTAACATAATTCATTTTTAATTGGCAGCATTATTACTTATATGTCAGTAAGGACAGTAAGTTGTCAAGCAATCCGGACGGATGGCGGCGGCGGCGGTGTTTTGCTTCATCGACTCAAAAAGTGAAAGTCCGAAATTTCTTAGTTTGTGTTTAAATTGATGATCTCCGATCGATGGCGTCATATGGTTGTAGACGAGAAGCAGTATTACCAGTGTCGTGTATATACATAAAATAATGGTGCGATTTTTATTTTAGCTTTAAAGTTAATTTCAACATTATTTTTTTCTATTCACTTTCAAGTAATTATATTTAATAACTTTTAGGAACACCCTAAAAGTAATGGTGACCTGAGAAAGCGGGGTGGGATTGTGAACAAATCTACGGAACAAGATGATAGTCTTGAGAAGATGTCTCATAAGAACTCTTCCGCAGACTCGAAAACCATAGGCTTAATTTTCATTTCACTGTTGCTTGATCTTTTGGCATTTACGATGATCCTACCACTTCTACCTTCATTATTGGATTACTATGATAAGGAAGAAGGCAAAGGCACGAGTTTGTATGCCACATTATTAGGAGCAGTTCAAAGCTTCCAGAAATTTACTGGGGCTCCTGAAAAATTTTCATCTGTTCTATTTGGAGGAGCACTTGGCTCCATGTATAGTTTTTTACAGTTTTTGACAAGTCCAATTATTGGTAGTCTGTCTGATGCTTATGGAAGGAAACCCATGCTCATGGTGTGTTTGGTAAGTTTACGATTTTTATATGAGTTTGAAATAAGTTTAAAAAAAGAGGAGGTTCTCAAGGTTTTCTATTATTATTTATTAATTTGGCGATAAATTCACTATAATATAAACACAATTGATATTATGAAAATTATGTCTTTAATAAATTATAGTCAATACATTAAAATGTTGATTAGATAAAAGTCAATTGCTTATCTCTGAGTCTGGATGACTATCAGAATTGATTGATTATCATAGAATGTTCAAAATTAGGTCATTTTCAACTGTGAGATATATAAACACAATCAATATATTTATATTTTATATTGTATCTCACTAGATCGGATTGATCCACTTACATACATTTTTACCATCCAAAGTCTGGGGGACCCCTTTTTTCTTTTCACAATTAAGATTGACTCCACATACATACATTATCAAAATTTGCTCTTATTATTATCTTTTTTTTCTTAGATTGGAATAGCATTGTCCCATGCTCTCTGGGGATTAGCGAGTACATTTAGTGTGTTTGTTCTGGCGCGCTTCATAGGGGGCCTCAGCAAAGCCAACGTAAGCTTGAGCATGGCTGTTGTTGCCGATGCTTCCAATGAAAAGACTAGACCAAGGGGAATGGTAAGATAATAAATTAAAATAATTAGCACTTTACCTTATATTGTTTCATCATATTCTAGTTTCAGTCATTGACATTTAATTTGTTATTTAAAATAAATAGAATTTGGTATAAAATTAAATGATTAATTTTAAGTATCACTTTAGAGCTCCAGCATCACAGTCATATAAATTTGTGAGTGTTTCAGTGTGAGTATGTTCGTACTCCTTCATGCTAAAACAGCTGGACAGATTTAAAGGAATTTAAAATTAAGATAATGGAGTTCTTTTCAAATGATTTTTACGCATAACACATGGGCTAAGGGGGCGTCTCAGCCTTTTTCCCCCTCACGCCGATGTTGATGAGGGCCGCAGCTTCTACCCAGTTTATACAGATTTTACCCTGAGTTAATACATGTACTTTCTTTTATCCTGAAAAAGATAACCACTGTTCACCCGGGATAGTCAATGCAAACAAAGGTGTTCTTACTAAATGGCGAATAAATACAAAACCTGTTTACATTTTTTTTCCTTTATACATGTTTAAAAAAGTAATGTTTTGCTCGTGTTAATTGCTACTTTTGTGTGTACAGGTGCCAATAAGTATTTACGGCTCGATAACGGTTTTTGTTTGCACTTAATTATTAGTTGCATATAAGACAATTTTGTAATAAAAACCTTTATAAAAGTTTCATTATATGGTTGTAACATTTGTACATTCGAAATTCTTTGTTATTTAAACAAATACAAAGACAACAAGTTAGATGAAATCGGCTTATTATTATTTCACAGGCATTGGTGGGTTTGGCGTTTTCAATAGGTTTCATAGTGGGTCCCTGCGCCGGCGCCTGGTTCGCCAAAAGCGACGACGGCTCCTTCGGCCTCTGGGGGCAGCGGCCCGCCCTGTGTGCCCTGGTTTTGTCGCTCGCGAACATTGCTCTAGTCGCGTTCTACTTGCCAGAATCTTTACCAAAGGTAGGTTTCATTTATTATGTTAACGAAAGGAAACTATTACATTTCCTGATCGCCGTATTTGATTGGGTACTCTTACGGTCTGAACTGTCTAAAAGAGACGTTATTTAGCGACGGACCCGATCGCCTCATTAGGTGCACGAAATAGTAGTTTGGCGTGAAAGAGTTGGGCGTGGTGGATAAACTACTTAGCTACGATGTTCTAAATTTTATAATTTACGCCTCATTAAGCTTCGGTTTTGTGTTTAGCATAAAAGATGTTGGCAATTTCAGTCCAGACGGGCCACCTCTTTTTTTCAAAGTCTTTATAGTGTGAACATGAATCTGTCACCCGGATGTGCAATATTCTTAAAGCCATTATATCTTACTAGTATTCAGTGGCGAAGCGTCACGTAAATAAATAGGCAAGCCGGAGAAAAAAAGGTGTATGGCGTGTGTCGGTTTTACGTTTTGTTTGTATACCTACTCTATGCATAGGAATTTTTGGTAAAGCCGTTAATAATCGGCTTGTACGAACGCCTCGCGACTGCTAGTATTACCGTCTGTACTAGTTTAAAGACGAGGTAAGTCGATCGGTTTTAGACGCACTATAGTTTACACTATAGGTGTAGGTATTACGTCGAAAATAAAGCTGTTTTTTTATCCAGGTTTATTTTTTACAGGAGAAAAGAGCGCCTCTCTCGTTCACCTTGGCTAAAACAGTGGATTACATATCTCCATGGCACCTTTTAAAGTTTACGGCCGTTAAAAACCTATCAGAACATCAGAACAAGGTGCTGTCGAAATTGGGCTTGATTTACTTCTTGTATCTGTTCGTATACTCGGGCCTGGAGTTCACTATCACTTTCCTCACGCATCACACTTTTAATTATACTGCCATGCAACAAGGGAAAATGTTCTTAGTTATTGGTAAGTTGTTTTGACTAATACCTACTCTGGAAGCTAGCGGACGAGGCTGTCAAAAATGTATTTTACACATTATATTTTTGAGCCCCTTATTCATTAGCTACTTCTGCAAACTGTATCTACTAAACTTGGATATACTCGGCACTCATGGTTAGTTTTTGTTCTTATCGATTTAATCATAAACAAAATGAATAGTTTAAGTGTCGATAAAATAACATGTGCTCTCCGGGCGCCACGTGACAAAAAATTGTATTTAAAAGAAAACTCTGTAATGTTCTTGTACTGCATTCAGTTTGACATGATTTTATAAGTAAGTTTGTTAAGTATTTTTTGAAATGTTTTTTGAAATTTTGTAAAATGCGAGCGAAAACGACCAATCAGATCAGATTAGAAAACACACGCAGCGTGTCATACGCAGTTTAAACAATTTAATAGTTCGTTTCTGTTCCACTTGAGTGGGAGTAAACCCTAAAATCAATCTCCTTTTTAATTCTGACGACGTCACTTCCCTCAATGTCTTGTAGGACCTACTTTAGTGCACTTACAGTAGGTACACACAATCATGTCCGACGTCAAAGAGTAACAAAGCTTGTGGTTTTTATCCCTACTTAGTCACTGTTTCAATTATTCTCACGGTCTGTTAGTCTCTTTATGATGAATGGCCTTATTTCTTTCTGATCTGAGTACTGCTTTGTTTGAGAACATTGTGAATAATGTGGGTTACTAAAACTACCTATTGATAAATGTTAAGTAAAATATAGCTCATTTATAATTAACGCTTCCTTGTTACACTATAGCGGTTATTATTTATGTCACTAATATCATTAAACGCGTAACCGAATAACTTAACTTAATAGTTAATTCAAACCGCGAAACTGTTAAATCATGAGTGTTATATATTAAATTTTGAGATATATTCGTACATATAAAGTAAACATTGACAAAAATCAATCTGTAAATTGTAATGAGCACTAAACTTTGTAGCAACTCTAGCAACTTATGGGAAATTTGCTAGCTAGTACCTACGAAGTGTTGTTAGGCGCTTCCGTAAGTTTAATTTTTCGCTTTATTGTACAATTAACGTTGCATTGCATAACAATTGAGTAGGTAAGGAATTAAAATTGTCACCCACCTTAGTTCCAAAGTCAATCTCACATTCTACAGAAATGAGAGTTTCCTATCAGTTAGAAACGATTTGGCATCTCTAACTACAATGACATCTTCAAGCAGATTTTCGCAATGGGTAGCAAATTAACTTCCGTGACCGTACCTAGATTAAGTTGCATTTTCTTCCAATCTCATAAGATGGATCGACACGCTAAGCTTGGTAAGTACAGTCAAGGAATTTAATTCCTATACCACTTTGGACTATGTCAAAGTGACGTAATCAATCAAAACGTAAGACACTTTGACATAGTCCAAAGTGGTATAAGAATTAAATTCCTTGACTGTACTAAAGATTGCTGTAGGTCGCTGATGTAAACTATCTTACCAACCTAAAGTCTGATGAGGTAATAACCACATTAACTAAATTAAGTAATAAAATTACATGACTCGTTAAGTTATCCACGCGATGCGATCAATACGTGAGTAAATGCGATGATGAAAATCTTTAGTATCGTCGGTATGGTATGTATTGATTGGCCAGCATACTGAATCACGTGATTTGGGTTGTTTACATTTGGTCTATCACCTGTTCAGACCAAGTAGTGACGTATAGGTGTTGGTGTATTGATGGCGAGTCAGGTACGTAACGCTTGGTCCCGGCAGGGCTGATAATGGCGGCGCTGCAAGGCGGCGCGGCGCGGCGGCTGGGCGCGCGCGGGGCGGAGCGCGCGGCGCGCGGCGCGCTGGCGCTGACGCCGGCGTCCTTCCTGAGCGTCGCGCTCGCCGCCGCGCCCGCGCCGCCGCTCATGCAGCCCCTCTACTGGCTGTGGCTAGGGCTCATTCTGTTCGCGCTGTGTGAGTCATACATTTCAATTAATACTTTATACTAGGTTTAATGTTATAGTCGCGCAGTTCTAGATTTGACAACTGTCAACTCAGTACTAAATATATGTGTGAGGTTATATTTTGAACTGCTGTAAATAGGACCTCTTAGGACCGTTGTTGCTTTCGTTGTACCATAGATACAATTTGATGTCTTAAGCTCGCAGAAATAATATCTTTTCGCATGTCAATAAATGAATAACTCTTGGGCCATCTTATGATAGAAATAACCATTCGAGTTCTAGACGAAGCAGAAGGTAGAATGTCTTGTACCTTCACCCTCTCTGCCTGGAACTTGATTTACATTTCATCATGGAAGCATGGGCGCGTGTCCTGCATTAGACCAAACGTAACCCTAAGTCCCGAGGTGATAGTTTGTTTGTTTGCAGCGACCGCGTTCGCCGTGTCGTGTATGACGTCGCTGGCGGCGAAGCAGGCGCCGGGCGCGGCGCGCGGCGCGGTGCTGGGCGCGCTGCGCTCGCTCGGGGCGCTCGCGCGCGCCGCCGGCCCGCTGCTCGCCTCCTCAGGTGGGTCCAGTGCCAACCACTCCATAACGGGTCTGTTTCCTATAGGGATTGGGGAGCCGGCTTTCATGATTTCAAGATATACGTTGACACGAGCTTGGGAACAGTAGCGTCAATGAAGGCGCTGTACAGAGTGTAATTAGCAATATGATCCAATTTTATCTGATGCGATTGCCAGTTAAGAATATTGTAATCCCTCCTTTCACCACATATCAAAATTATTTTTCTGCCAAATTATACCACCACAGATATATGTGAGATGGTTGGGTGGCTATGGTACTCTGTCATAATGAAGTAACGTCGAGTCGCAAGAAACTCATAGATATCATATTTTGCGATGACCTTATTGTTTTGCTAATCTATTAAAGTCAAAATGACTAGAAGGAAATCCGAGATGATTTCGCATGATATTTAGTAAATCATAAATAAAGTATAAGATATATTATATTTCCTCTATGACTAAATGGATCGCTCGTAGTGTCTACTAAGAGACGAACGAACTCTATTCTTTACAGTTTCGCTTACAGCCGTTATAACATGTATAACCTTCAAATACAACGTAATAAATGTTATACGAGAGATTTCAGAATTAGATACTTACCCTATCTTGAGGTGGCGTATAGGTACTGGAGATAACGTCATCGTTACCAGTAGGTATAAGATAAAATATTTTGATAAAATATTTTTCACATGAATGGACTCGCCGCTATGCGCAGCCCTTCGTGTA
Organism: Acleris sparsana; assembly: GCA_923062465.1. NCBI lineage: Eukaryota > Metazoa > Arthropoda > Insecta > Lepidoptera > Tortricidae > Acleris > Acleris sparsana. The sequence goes on along the minus strand of OV281291.1, from coordinate 12,622,807 downwards.
GAATGTGTTCATGGCCGTATAAAATGCAGAGCCAAAGCAGAGGCTGTATTCCGCTTGTTAAGTAAGATATGCATGTACGTACCTAATATTACTTAGGTCTTACCTACGCCTATTTGTTGCAGTGTCAACCATCACTTAGATAATTTATGTGGTGGTGAAAATCTTCCGGATGATTTATATGTACGTACAGTCACCCAATGAAAATGTTGAGCGTCCTTAGAACCTTGTCATTGTGAATTTCATCGTCACTGTCATGTGTATCATATGATGTTCTGTTTGAAGTTTACTATGACAACGCACTAAAGTGCTTAACATTTCCGTTCGGGTACTGTACACTAGAGGTTGCCTGCGACTCCGTTCGCGTTATCGCAATTGTCTTGTGAACTATTGCATTTTTCGGGATCAAAAGTATCTTATGTACTTGCCCGAGACTCAAGTTATCTCTATAACAAATTTCATAATATTTGTTTCAGCGGTTTAGCCGTGAAGGCGTCAGGCACTGGTCCCACCGCCAGCGAGTAAGCGATGAACTATAGGCGATTTTCTCGCCAAATAACGACCATAAGATAGAGCTGCAGCTCAGCGATGAACTATAAATATATATCTCTCTCTTTTATTTACACGGGAGCGATTATCTTATGTTAGTTTCTTAGTAGCGATAGGTCGGACCAGTGCCTTAAAGACAGACAGACTTACTTTCGCATTTATAATATTAGTATGGATTTTTTTGTATTCGCCGAACGGAGTAGATCGCTCCGTCTCATTTACAGTTTGAAAACTATAGAAAAAATAAAATGTAATGGTTCAAATTGGGATGATTTATAATTAAAAGTTACATAGGCTTATATTATAATAAAAGTATTTTTAAAGGAAAATAACCAGTCAAGTGCGCGTCGGACTCGCGCACCGAGTATTGAGTTTGTGCTATTACTTGTTTTTCCTTAGGTTTTGTACTATAATTTTTGACGTTACAATGTTTTACCGTTTTTAAGATGCACCAAAAATAAAAAACCGTTGCAATATAAACCTTTTTTGTATGTGGGACCCCCAATATTAATTATTGTCTTTAATTTAATTAGATTTTTTTAGTATCCGCCGTAATAACACATATTCTCACAAAAAAACCGTACAGCTCTTTAGTTAGGATGGACGGACAGCGTTGGCATACTAATGGGGTCCCGATGGGCTTCATTCGGGAACGGGACCCTAAAAAGAAATTTAACCTAATACTCGCAAGCGTTACTTGTTTGTTTGAATTGTATCAAGTTAGGTTTTAAGGTGTTAGTTGACTAATAACTTCGTCCTTCTAGTGTATTTTTTTATTAACAAGGTATTTGTTATGTTTCAGTGTATTGGTGCTCGGGAGCAGCGGTGACGTACACTATCGGGTCGATATTACTGGTCATCCCAGCTGTGATGTTGTTTAGACTGAAAACATAATTCCGCAGACTTTACACTGCCACTCAAAAGCAATAATTTAATCATTAGGTTTTGTAATTCTAATAATTATACAATATTTTCTTTAGTATTTTTTTTCATATTTAACTATTATACCTTTGTAAAACATAATTAAACATTTATCTCGAATAACAGTATTAAATATCTTATTCTTGATTTCTGACTTTTATTTCCGTTATTTATTTAGGTCATACCTATTGTAAGCGTTTCAAAAACCACCCCAATAACCGAGACCATGGCATGGCATTATCTATAAGGTAGGTCTCTAAAATGTGATGTTTCTCCTATCCTATCTCTCAAGCAAACCTCTTTTTCAAAAATTGAACCTTTTATCAGTTCCATGTTTATATATCTTTGAAGTTGCTTGCTTTGTCAAAAACCAGTACAGATGTAGTGCATAATTGTTTTCCTTCGTATTTTCACGGAAACGTACGAACGTGCCTAGCTATTTCAGTTGGTCACAATACAAAAAGTACTGAGGGTGACTGAAGTAGGATGACACGTTCGTACGTTTCCGTGAAAATACGAAGGAAAACAATTATGCACTACATCTGTAACATCTTTTTATGGCAAAAAACCAAGCGTGTTACTTTAATACTAGATACCCAAACCGATTAGTATTTCCCAGATGTAAAACTGATTTGTATCGCAGGAACTGTTACCCAATGGCAATACAAATATATAACAAACTACCAAGTAGCCTAAAAGAACTACCAATAAATAGATTTAAAGTGAAACTTTTCCACTGTTTGTAACAAAACACTTATTATTCAATTAAAGAATTTCTAAATAACCATTAAAATGTAATTAAATTACCGGACGACAATACGAATATGTGTATATTACGAGTGTATTGACTTCCTTAATATTGTTATAAAAATGTAGGTAATTGGTTTAATAATAATGCTAATGTAAAATGTAATACTATTATTTATATAACTATTGGATTTAAAAATATTGTTAATGTAATTAAATTATTTACATAGTATTGAAATAGTAGTGGTGTTCAATGTGCTGTCGTTCCATCAATCTGAATATAATTAAATTAGTTTTTAAGCAAAGCTTTTGCATGCCGATTACGGTTAGATATGTGTTTCAAGAAATGTTTTATTCTAAGACCTACCATACCATGTCTAGAGCAAATAAAATTTCATTTCATTTCATTTAAAAATAATGGTACGCTTGTAAACGGTAGAGGGTTTTTCGAAAGTACCTTTTGCCCGCAACTCCGTAAGTCGTTTATCACTATTCCCTTGGAGCTGTCATTTTTTTCGTGATTCAGTATATACCTACCCTACGTCCATTCCCAAGCGCTGATCCGTGAAAATGGAAAAAACAAAAGCTGTCATATTTTTAATAAAGATTCAGCACTGAATCAGAATTGCGCGTACCTAATGAGAAATATATTATAAAATCAAATGCCTAAAGTTGTGTTGCAATTTTACGTAATTAGAACTGAAAAACTTAATTATTCATTGTTCCACTAATTTAAATTAACCGTTTTAAATAGCGCAAAATCAATGTGAAGCTCATTCATTACGAACTAGGTATATACTTACCACTTACTTCCCATCGGTTGCGCCACTTACTTTTACTCTTTGGTTGGTTTACGCGAACGAACCAATCACAGTTGCACACTTTCTGAACGGTAATCCGTTGTCATGGCAACCGTTTGTTTTGACGCGAAGTCACAAAACTCACTCAACCGTGTATCCGCGCGCGTATATCATACAAAATGCCATTATTTAGCAGCAAGTTCACCCCTAAAAGCATACCTGTGCGAAGAGTGGACACTTCAGTAATAAAAAAAGAATTTGGGAGCGATTACGCAACAAGGGAACTTTCTTTGGACGTGACACCTCCGAGACTGAAGCTTGGTGACTTTGAGCTCAATTTCGAGGATGGGCAATGGATACCAGGTAAATAAAAAAAAACAGTAAAACTAACTTACTGATATTTTTCAAGTTGTGATTACAACCTAAATTACCAAGTCCGCCAGTTAATAAAAGATACATGTCCTACCTACATAGAGCGAGAGTTTCGATGTTGGTAAAATTCAAATTCAAATTCAAAACGTTTATTTCGGGTATCTTGACCCATATTGGTTAGTATGCTATACACTGTTATCTTACTATCTAATGTTAGTACTGAGGAACAACTTTAAAACTTAAACTCTAGATTCGACTTAATTAAATTACACATGCTTAAGAGTATAGGACAGTCGAATCTACTTGCAATCATTTCAAGGATCCTATTGGAGCTGCCAAACAAAGCATGCTGCATGCTGCATGCTGCTGTAAAGCATGGTAGGTAGGTCTTTCGCTCTGATAGGTACGTTTAACAAATTCGTGTGGCAGTTCAAACAAGTGTTAATGCGACAAGGTAGTAATAATAGTGCAGGTATATACTTAGCTATTTTTGATGCACTGTTCTTACCTAGTTCCTGATTCGTTCTCGTTCGTCGTCCTAAACTATCAACTGTGTCGTTTGAAACGTCTCCATTGCTTCTGATTAGGTAGGGCGCATCCAGCGGGCGTATTTGAACATTATTAATTGTATGCACACGTTAACATAAGAGTGGCTGATTTTCGATTTGCCCAAGAATCTACCCACATTTCCAGTCAATAAATTAAATAATGTATATCTAAACCAAAATAAATGTCCAGTTAACGACGAGTTTTGTCACCGTAATGAAACTGTCGATTAACGTCAAACACATAATGTTTGTAACGAAATTGTAAGTAAGACATCATTTAAGTGACATTTAAATAGCGTTTTTTATTTTGGTTATTACCAATAAACTTACTAACAGTACCTACGGTGGACCCCAAAGATGTCTATTTGTTTTTACCTTATCCCATTGAAATAAGCTGCAAAAATGAATATACAGAATATACATATATCTTTTACGTCAACTGTTTTTACAAAAAACGAGTTGGTTACCTATTATTTCAGCATCCGGAAAAGCAGGCGCAGCCCACAAAGAGATAATCCGACTAAAGAACGAGTTAGAACAGCTAGAGGAGGAGAACAACATGCTGCGGCTCAAGTTCGAGATCCTGCTGGACATGATGACCGACAAGACTGTAGAAGCCGAGCAACAGGAGATACAGCGCGCTCAGAGCCTCAGCTCGCTCAAGACGAAGGGCAAGAAGCAGCGGTGGTAGCATAGGGTGGTATTTAACCACATAAATACGTACATAACCTTCACGCCTGTCTCCTAATGGGGTATAGGCAGCAATGATATAACAGAGTTGTTTTGCTTACATGTAATATCATTGATAGGCAGAGAGTATGGGACGCCAGGTGCATCGGTCTATATATACAGCTTTCGCTTCATCTACATACATTAATCTTCATTACGTCGGTTTGATTATCGTATCGCTGAGCGTAACAGAATTATCCATCGTTGGCGGTGAACGATGTATCTGTGAATGGTGTTGAAAGCTTATCCGCTCACCACCACCGCGCGCCACTAAAGCTCAATGTCGTCGTGGCCAATCGTGTAAGTCGGCTATTTTGCTAGGGGGTCGGCTGGCTGGTGTCACGTCACCCCGTGCTACCTTAGTTAAATAAATATATGCAGCGATAGACCTACAACTAATCAGTATTAAAAAAATACTAAATTTTAATGAAAAGATTGAGGCACAGTGCAATAGCTCTTAAGAAGGCATTCGGGTTTTGGTATTGTTTATTATACTTTAAGACTCGCTATGAGCGTAAGTATGGGGGCAAGTACAGATAAGTAATACCTAACCCAAAGGTCCCTTTAACAGCTATGCACAGTAAAGTATTCATATGAATGATTGTAAACAATGTGGTTACATACCAGACAATTTGTAGTTGTGTTATTAGTTATTAAATTAAGATGAAATCGTTGTTATGACGTCTCATTTGGTAAAGAGAACATAATATAAGTAACAGACGTGTAAAGCGGATGACGTCCTCAGTTCGTCGAAATCGTTTACATAAAATATTGTAATACTGTTGATTGGCTCTAGTCATTTATCATTTATAGGGCATATAAAGTGCTATCCTATTGAACAACAAACACGAAGAAGTGTTTCAGAAAATATCATTTTAAGTCAAAGGTAGTTAGTATTTCGCAGCGGTAGATACCTATGAGTATCAAGGTCGTATCTACTTGAGATAGCCTCGGGTACCTATAGTCTATATTATCGTGCATATGGTAAGACAGACAGCAATATAGTTCGAATGATTAATTAATGCAATAACAAGCTAGTTCTCGCCTTTCAATTACCACTTCCGACGGAAAACCTAAATCGACGTACTCGACAAGATAATAGTTTTACACCTGAGTGGGCGCACAACACAAGGTCTCAGTAAATGAAAGTCATGTTAACCAGTATAAATATTTACTTAAGTAACAGTTCTCTTATTTAAATACATTTTTTTTGAAATATTACGATCGGCTAGTACTAAAGGTGTTATCCGATTGGGTGGCACACAGGTTTTAAACATAAACATCTATCAGTCTCACTCTATAATAAAAACAAAATCATACAGTCGAATGATAACCGCGTCCCTTATTTGAAGTGGGTTTAAAATACATATTTTATACGACAGATAAAATCCTATCGGATTGATAGTTAGCCTAGCGAGTTGCATATAAGGTTCTTTAAATAGCAACAATTTTATACAATCATGTTTGTCTGATTCAGATATTATATGGTAAACCATCAGGAACTTGGTCTCGCAACAAAACTCGCTTGTATGTTAAGATCAGAATGGCAGCATTTTTCATAGACTTATAAAGTACCTACTCTAAATCAGGTTCATAAAGTTTAGGTTCTTCTTCTTCTGAGAGGCCCCCGACCCGCTGTTCTTGTACCTATGGAGCATTTACATAGACATAATGCTCATGTAAATTCTTAATCATAAATTCAACTGCGGGGCTCCCATCGCAGTACCGTTTGCCCTTCGGGCATAAGAAGCAACCACAATGAATTAGCGTAGTTCAGTTCAGTCGTTGTTGTTGTTGGGACAGCGGCCCCGCGTGTGTCCCTCCTGGCGACACAGGCCGCAGCGCCGCGCGCCGGCCGCGCCCCCGCGCGCGCGCGCTCGCCCGCGGGTCGCCGTGGTACTACTTGAGCCCCAGTCGCCTACGTAAATATAAATTACGATAAATTTGCGATCTCAGGCTCTCTTTATTACCGCCCATGTAGGGTACACAACTTTATGTCGTCACCTGGCCAAGTAGGATTTTCTGCCCGCGCCGCGTCGGTAAATCTTACGGTCTAGAGTGACGTAATAGTACATTATGTATTAAGGGGATAAAGACAGAATTACAAACGAGGATCTGGTAGAAGCCCGTAGCCGAAAGCTGAGGGCTTCTAAGAGTTTTGTATTTCCTTTACCACCCGTGTTACAATGTTTTTCATCACAAAGGAAATTAAATAAAATCAGACAAAAGATCATATTTATAAATTAGCGGCACACTACATCATTGTCTATGACTTACCACAGATAATGTCAAATTTTATCTTGAATGGCACAACAATTGAGGTCTGACGTATTATGATAGTTTGAGTTTAAAAAAAAGGTATTACGCACGATGGGGCGTAATGATAAAAAAAGGCCCCTGGGTATTATTTTGGATTTATGGTCGATTTTTCTAGCATAATTAGGATACTATTTACGAGCAAGTGTGATGAAAAATATTCGATAATCGGAATTGAGTAAGTAAACGGTAACTTTCAAATGTATCAGTTTAGCCCTATTAGAATGAGGTAGTTCAGGCGCCTGAAAACCTCGAAATAAATGGTCACATCTTTGATCTGATTGCAATAGTAATAAGATGCATCTACAATAGAATAGAGGACATACAGTACTACCAGTTACCTAATAGGTAACTATCGACAATTTTCGTTTACCTATGGCACGCGAGCGATAAATATACTGTCAGTTGCGAGTGCAAGTGGGACAGCGATAACCACCGATCGCTATTAAAACGCTGGGAGTACTGTAAAGCGAGAGAGACATACCGCCCCTCCCGGCGGCCCCGCCGCCGCCCTCGCCCGCCGCGTCGGCCCACTGGAAGAAATTGCAGCGCGAGTTGAAGTCCTTCGGGCAGCCGTAGAACGGTCGCCCTTTATTCGGACCTTCCTTGTGCACGGTTATCCTACAAAAAATACGACTCATTTTAATACAATGTAATAACACAAGAATATTATAATAAATAAAAAATAATTATCAGGGACATGTCACACCAACTGACCTAGTTCCAAACTAAGCTCTAGGCTTGTACTATGGATACTAAACAACGATATAAATACTTATGTAGAGAAATATATACTTAAATACATAGAAAACATCTGACTCTGGAACAAATATTCGTGCTCATCACACCAATATCTGTCATTGCCGGGGTTTGTGCCTAGGACCGCTAGCTTCATAGGAAGGATCACTACCAACTAGCTGAGTCGTCAATCGTGTTTCAATTCGTTATTATATCATTGAAGATTATATGCAAAAACACAAAAACAAGTATTGTTTTCTTGTAATATAAAGCATTGATGTTGCCATAATACATTATGAATCATAATGATAAATAGTAAAACGAATTATTCTTGTTTATACATACTTTTTACATGGCAATCCACAATTACACATGACATTCTCGTCATTCCCCGGAAAGCTGTCTCTAGAAAAACTAGGGGTTATCCCCCAACCCCTAGTAGTGTTAGTGGTATTAGAGGAAGGGACTGCATCGCTGCCCCACGAGTTAGTCGCCGGCGGGGTATCGAGGTTGGCCGCGGGTTGCGACGTTTGCGACTCGGGTGCCCAGAGGAAAAAATCACAACCACCGTTCTCTTTACCAACTGAGCATTTGTAGAACTGCTTACCTGGAAAATAGGGCAGTTATTTAATACACACTTACGGATAAAATGAACATAGGAAAAGCCATTTTTATTCAATAGGGAATAATGTTATTTTTAAATTCATTTACTGTTTTTGATATTAGGATAAGCAGCATAGCTAACTAATAAAATAAGAGTAATATAAAGGGCCGACGACAGATGCACTATGGTGACGAAAGCTATGAGATGAATATGACATTTATTAAATTTCAAGTAATATTTATATATAAAAATATATTTTTATACATATATCAGTAAGTAGGTACATAATACCCCTATCCTCCATAGTACATAACTAGTATATTAAGTATCACTTTACGAATGCGCACCTCTTACATCTGTAATTCCCTAGGTATAGAGAGGTCATTCTCCCTGTATAAGTAATTATGTATTAATAAAAAATTTTTTTTACTACAACAACAAAAATTATAAAACTATTTTGCAATTGTGTTCTCTTTTATAAACAGTCATATCCATATTACGCTTATCGTTCGACATTGATAAATGTATCTGAATAGAAGAGGTCGATTTCTAAAATTAAGCATACGAGATAAGTCGGAACCGTAATTGGCAATCTACCAATGGCTACTCGTACTATATAATTGCGAAAGTCATTGTTCACCAAAAGACAACATCCAAATATTATTAACCTCGCGTTAGCGAACCCCGCGTTTATATCGTAAATGGTATAAGAATGCCATGCATAGTGTGACCAAATAGTGTGATAACAGTTCTGTAACCTAACCTGGGTTGCCATGGTGATAACAATAATAGCATCGTTCCTGCTATGGCTACGGTCGTTACCGATATCAGTAATTCTGTTTGGCTACGCTACTAAGCTAGAGACTCGTATGATCTTCAGAGTTTTCATTGTATTACTAAAGATAACTTACCACAGTTAGCGTTCTGTTTTCTTACAGTTAGCATAATAGCTGGCTGGTTACATGCGCACAAGACATTATTGTCGTCGCCATCGCTCGTTCGCGGCGTGGGCATGGCGCCGGCACTCGGTCTATTCTGACCTCTATTGGCAGCAGGAGGCGGTTGAAATTGCCTAGGCTGATTTTGGTCAGCATTCCTTATTTGATTTTGTGGTTGGTTCGTATTGGTCCAATTCTGTCGTACTGGCAACACTTCTACACTGTTTGTTCGCGGTACACTGCTGTTATTTGGCCTAGCTGAGTTGTTATTGGTCCAATTAGAATTACTTATAGACGTGGCTGTACTGCTATTGGTTCTTGATGAATTACTGTTGACTGAGCCTTGTGTTCTGTTCTCGGGCATTGCTTTAACGCTAGAAATGTTAATCTTCATGAGTTCTAGGAACGTGGTATCGCATCCTCCGATGCAACAGGTGTATGGAGGCGGGTACAAATGGCTTATGGAATTGTTTCGCCATTCGAATTTGAGTTTTTTATAGTTTGGTCCGCACTGAAAAAAACCACTTGGTATTAGTGAACACTGTCAGTACATACAAAATTACTTTACACCTTATGTAGGGTAAACCATACGGTTATTGCCCGCGACCAGTGATTACCCTCACTACATTTTTTAAAGACTGCAATCACAAAAAAAAACTTCACATAAGTACGTGTAACTAGCAGTAACAAAGCTATGTTTTGTACGTAAACAATTTTTTTTATCCGTGATTGCAGTCTCTAAAAAATGTAGTGGGTAATCACTGGTCGCGGGCAATAACAGTATGGTTTACCCTATAAAGTTGAGTTTTAATTGATGAATAACTACATACTTACACGTACTTAAGGTAAAAAACGTCTACTTAACGAAATTTAAACAATCTACCAACTGAACATTAACAAAACAATTAGATAACTAAACGTGAATTATACTTGAACAAAACTACTGACTAAAGGTGAACTAACCTAATACTAAAGAAAAAATAATGAATACATTGGTTAGATCATTTTCACAAAATCATTTATTTCCTGAAGCGTATTTTCCAATCACGTTTTACCCCATTCATGAATTCATATTACCGCATTATTCGGATTTTTATTCGGAAAAAAGCTACAATATAAGAGATGCGTGTAGTTAAAATTACGATTGGGGAAAAATGAAAAATGGAAAAAGAAGGGAACAATAAATGCCTGTGGGAAAAAATTACGCTTCAGCAGATAAGTGATTTAGAAAAATCAATCGAACCAGTCGGCGAACCAACCTATGCACTTACGATAGAGCAGGTTTCGTTCAAGACTTGTATCGCCTTGACGATGGTGGGGAACCAAACGGCGTTCTTGCAGCTCGGATACGACAGGCAGCCGATGTAGAACTCGTCCGCGTTGTTCTTCTTCTGACGCACCGCCATGTCAGAACCGCATTTCGGACATTTTAACGCTGGAACAAATTTAATGGATGATGTATTTAGATGAAGGTCAACTTAATATGAACAAAACTAAACTAGAGTGTACAAAACAACTACAGCTATACAAAACTAACTTCTGCCCGCGACTTCGCCCGCATAGATTTAGATTATCGTTATTCCCTCGGGAACATTTTTTTCCCGTATGAAAAAATGTGTTAATCTACGGTATTTAGCTATCTCCATTTCAAATTTCATCTTGCGTTTTGCTGTTAGTAAAGGAGAAACAAACGCACAAATGTTCGCTTTTATAATATTAGTAGGATAAGTAGGATTACCTACTAACTAAAAACTACTTCGTCTTCTTCAACTTTTCATTTAAACCATTTTTTTTAAAGATAGATATATAAAGACAGAGCATTATGCCACTGATGGGTAACCCAACCCATCATTTTATTTAATTTCACTTCATTGATTGTACAGTCAACAGCATAAATAAGTGATAATTTATGTACCTTGTCACTTTAACGTCGTGTTAGAAATGTCATAGAAAATTATGAAACGACTGAAGGCGACAGGGTACATAAATGATCACTTATTTATGGTGTTGACTGTACCATTTTATTGAATTAAGTTTTTTGCTGATCACGTGATATTTTTAAGATATTATTATCTCAAATATTAATTACATAGGTTGGGTTAGATTAGACTTGTGACTATCTAAAAAATGAACTCGTGCGGCGAGAATTGCCTTTCGTGAAATGAAAATTGTGCGTAATTCTAAATTCGTTGAAAGGTGTTTCTATAAAATAATGGGTATTCATGGCACTGCTATTGATAACTAACGCGAAGTTAGTTAGTAGTGATACTAATTAGAACATGTGTAGTTAGTTACCTGACGGCATGTCGGCGGCGGCGGCGGGCACGTAGGGCGCGGGCGGCTCGCTGAACCGCGCGGCCAGCGCCGCGTCCAGCCGGCCCGCCTCCTCCGCCACCCTCACGTACACCTCCTTATACCTGGCTACCTGACAGCAACACGCTTTGGAGTTTCAACACTTTAAACTATGTTCAAAAATAAAATGTTTTGCTAAAGTAAGTGAGTGCGGAAAGTATGACTTTTACACAAGTTCCGAGATGTCTTTGTCCGAGCTGCAAGCGATCAAACGCCGTTATTGAATACAATTGCGATTGAAAAAAATACAATGACACATAGCTTAAGTCTCGGAGACGGACATAGGACATACTTTTATGCGGAAAATTGAACAATAAATGACTACAACGATTAATGACGCATTGCAAAAAAGGCCAAAGGTAAGGTTCACTGTTCTGAATTTGGATTCTACCTCAGTTTGGCTCACCATCATATGAAAGACTAGAGGACGCCCGCGACTTCGTACGCGTAGAATTAGTTTTTCGCTACTCCTCCTATTTTAACCCCTTAGGAGGTAAATTTCCAAAAATCATTTCTTAGTGCTCACTTACATCATGAATGGAACCCCAAACCAAATTTCAAGTTTCTATTTACAGTAGTTTCGGCTTTGCATTGATATCTAAGTCTGTGAGTCAGGTTTGCCTTTTATATAGATAAATGTTCTAAACATAAGGATCGCAACTATAATGGAGTTTTCGCACCTTGTAGGGTGCTTATATTTATATATTATTACTACTTTAGAATAAACTCGTAACTGATATTTCGAGATGCATGAGTTTGAACTTAATCCCCTGCACGTTTAAGTTTAAAATCGTATGTCACGAAGTGTGAGATGCGAGGTATTTTCAAAACAATAAATATAACCTAATACCTGTTCTGCCAACACCAGATGCGGCTGCTTCCTGCCTTCGCTGATAGCCTTGAGGTCGGCCTCGAGCTGGGCGCGCAGCAGCGGCTTGGAGATGGTGAGCCCCATGGCGTCGTACCCGTCGACCAGCCCCATGCCCAGCTGGCCGGGCACGAAGCGCGTGGCGTCCGCGAGCGCCACGTACGCGCGGCTCTTGATGGTCTCGATGTGCTCCGCGTGCGTGGCGTCCGTGCCTGCGGCAGGTGACGTTGTGCTCGCGGTTACCCAACATTACTATTATTTGGAACTGGTGTTCTTTTTTTACATATTTCATTGACATCTTGAATCATCCTGGCCTTTGCATAGCAAGCAATCACGAAGACCACGTAAAGAAACGTGTTTAAAAAAAAAGGTTTTGTTAATTAACGAAGCTAGCGGTCCTGGGTTCAAATCCCGATAAGGGCAGATATTTGTGTGATGAGCGCGAATATTTGTTCCTGAGTCATGGATGTTTTCTATGTATTTAAGTATACATTTCTCTATATAAGTATTTATATCGTTGTCTAGTACCCATAGTACAAGCCTAGAGCTTAGTTTGGGACCAGATAAATTGGTGTAACACTGTCCCCTGATATATATTTATTATTATTATTATTATTATAATTCTTACAACATGTTGATTGGTTGAATTTATGAGGTCTCATGATACACTATAAAGTTACATTTTTAGTTAACTGATTAAAAAAAACGAGCAGGCCAAATATTTTCAACAGCATCTACATACCTATTCCATGTTTCTCCATGAGCGCTATAAGGTCTGCTTCCGTTAACAACTGCGGTGGTTGCGTACTGCCTTCTGCCATGTCTATACTCGTTGGATTAAACGTTTGGCCCAACTAAAAGATAAAGCTTCTTGGTATAAAAGGCATAAATATATTGGTATAAATACAGTTTTAAGTTTATATTCGTCTTTAAACCCTACAACTTACTTCATAGACATGAATTTCCTTTGACGACCACTTATCATATGGGTAGACTTCTAGGTAGTTCCTCGCGGTAATCATGAGCCCGTTGGCGCTGAACTTCTCACTCGCCACGTCGATGACCACTGTGGTCTCCTGGCCCTGCGCGTCCTTGGAGCAACACGCGAGAAACGAGCGCACTATGAACTCGTATAGACGTTGCTCGTTTTCGGACAAACCTGTTACAACAGTGACAATTTGTAATTGTTAAACATAATACCCCTTAGGTACTAATAAACGTTTGAAACGTTTGAAAGTTTATTAGTAAGGGGGAATATGTATAAAACGCCCTTAATTTAAATATATTATAAAAGAAAGTTGGGTTGTTACACCAATAATAATTATAACTCAAGAATGGCTGGACTGATTTATTTATTTATTTATGATCTCTGATTTGTTGGATTTGTCTCTGCCCCAAATAGCAGAAGACCTATTAAAACAACGGAAAAAAATAAGAAAATAAACATTTTGAGACGGTACTAACTCCGTCGGCTAGTTTTATATGTAAGCAAGTAAGGAAATGAATGAATCATAATTTGAAAAAGGGCTAGGGAAAGTGGCTATGGATAGATATAGATATTTTTTCAAGTTAATATATATTGCATATTAATATAAGGATATGCAGCAATATGAAACCGTAATGGACGTACTATTTGTGTACTTTGTAGGGTGTATTGGAGGATGGGCCTTATCACTTTTGTTGCCCTGCCTCGGAGTAGGTCCCCCGCTGTCCATGATCCCCTGCGCAAACGAACCCCAATTTGGGTCCCCAGTTTGCAGCCCCACAAGTTGCCCCAAATTCATCTCTTTTGGGTACTCATTAGTCTCTGTTCTGGGGTAACTGATAAATCCTTGGGTGTACAGTTTCTCAGCTAGCCGCATAGTTTCTTTGGCGTTTATTCTTAGTTTTCTTGATGCTGATTTTTCTAGTTCCTAGAAAGTAAGTAACCATAATAAGTGCCCGAAGTGCATGTTATTAGTGCTTTTAAAGAATATTTTTTAAATCTAATTGGTTGAAATAAATTACTGTCATTTATCTGTGGACAATAACTGCTTATCATGTGACTTACCACTGTGTCTAAGGGCAGAGGCCTCCACTTGGACTTGGGTTTTGTCTTGACTTCGCAGACCTTGGCCTCCGGGCTCTCCAGACATATGTCCTGCAGCACCTGGCACGCCTCCTGGTCGAACAACCGCACCCGCTCCCAGTTGAAGTCCACACTCAAGTTGTTCATTGTATGGTTTACTACAATTATTGCATAGTTTTGTATAAGAAATTGTTTTATTTTTAACAACTTAGTGAAAGTCATGTTACAAAGACATTTTGATGATACATTGATACTTCATGTAAATTGACTATCTGTGAAATACAAATTAATAAATATTATGGGGTCCAGTATTAAGTTATATTTATTACTGTATTGACATTAGATAACCTAACATTGTAATATTTGAGTATTGAAAATTTTGTACATAAATTACAAGTAGCTAGTATAAATTATTTGATACTTCATGTATATCTGAATAAGATTTTATTAAACAAGAAAAACACATTATATTAAAAATAATTTTAAGCACCTTTGATTTTCCAAAATGGTTCTGCTACAAAATTCTCAACAGCCCTATATCTCTCCACCACAAACCCAAGAGTGGGAAATTGACAGGAGCCATAGCTGACTAAGCTATCTGCTAGCTTGCTAGGAAATACTTTCTGCAACCGCAATGTTTGAAATCTTGTGAAAGCAGCACCTGCAATCATTAAAATGAAACTTTATTAACTAACATACGATAGATAAAAACATTCTTAAATTTAAGTAATAAAATGTAAGCCAGAAAATGAAATGAAATTATTTATTTATTCGGTAAATTGGCCTGATGAGCGCTCTTTCACCGGTACACTTCA
Organism: Acleris sparsana; assembly: GCA_923062465.1. Lineage (NCBI taxonomy): Eukaryota > Metazoa > Arthropoda > Insecta > Lepidoptera > Tortricidae > Acleris > Acleris sparsana. The sequence continues at coordinate 12,607,445 of OV281291.1, read as the reverse complement.
TAATCTCAAAATATTTATTCCCGAATTTGATAAACACGAATTTCAGAATTACGATTATGAAATTTCCGAATCATCACTATTCCGAATTTAAATTTCACGAAGCATCACAATCAGGTTTTTTTTAAATCCCAAATGTTCACATTTCCGAATTATTATAATGTGAAAAATAATTTTCCCAATATCACAATTCCGATTATTCCTATTCCTGATAATTATATGATTTGAATAATCGGTAATATAAAATTCGAGATTTTGATAACTCAGCCTTTTATTTTTTCGGTTTTGTAAACGTCAGAATTATGAAATTAGGTAATTTCAAATTCAGAATTAAATAATTCGAGATTTTAGGGTGATCGCCCTCTTTCACACATCGGTGATATGGCGTGTCTACCAGTGCTTCAGACAAAACCATCATTACAGTGAAGAAGCATCGCAAGAATTTGCAGCATAAGGTAATTTTTTCCATGACTTGAACATAAAATACGTAGTTAGGTTTCAACTATGCATGCATGCATTAATAATTTTCCAAACAATAAAGGCTTAACAAACCTATTCTTAAATCCAGCTCTTGCCTAACATCTACAGCATCACTAATGTTCTTATTTGGCTGCTCCAAGTTCTGCAAAGCTCTCTTTACGGACACTGAAGTAATCTCCGAGAACTTAGCCCTGAATATTTGGAGATTATTTTTGATGGCTGTGCACACTTGAATTATTTCAAAGCCTATATTTTCACCTTCTCTATCACAATCTGTCCATATAATGAGCCCCTGGCAGTTACGCACCTCTTTTTCTAGTGTTTTCTAAAACCAAAAACATGGGCACATAAAACATACTAAATAATGCCTTTGTGCTTATGAGCAAGATTATTAGAACCCTGTTTACACTTTGAGCATGTGTCAACGTCAAAACTGATGTGTAAAAATAAAAAGCATGCAAAATCATATCATAGCTCTGATTTTATATTAAAAATATCACCTTAATTTTTTCATAATTATCTGGACAATATTTAAAAACTGGTGCATCAAAGAGAGCCAATGGGTTGCAAGATTGCCAGTGCTTATATGAACCCACAAACTCTAGTGCTAAGAGATGACCAGATACAGATGTCATCACCATTTCAGCCTTCTGGCGATTGACTTCGGCTTCAAATTCATAGATTTTGTTGTATTGTGATAATCCTTCACGCTAAAATTAGTATTATAGTAAAAAAACAATTTATATAAAAAAACCCAGATAAAACTTAGTACTTCATTCAAAATAGTCATGATAAAATTAACTTATTAACCCTTCTAGACGTTCCTCGAGATAAGTGCAAAGCGATGTTTTTAGCTGCATCGTTTTTTTCAGCTACATTTAAAAATTTCATCCTTTCTATTGCAGAAGTGGAAAGTAAAAGTGAGCATTGATTGTTTGTACACAAGCCGATAAATCGCCGCTTTAGGTTATATCCGCTTTTAAGTAAAACTTTCATACTTGAAATATTACTTCATAATAAGGCACTTTAATTGTTACAATATATTTGAATTTCTCTGTATCACACAAATTTATCAACTACTCTGAAAAGGATATAACGTAACATGTAAATAATATGAAAAAGCAAATAACCCGTCCCGCGCGTATTTGTTTGACGATTTGTTGACAGTGACAGTGACGTTTTGTTAATTCAGAATTTCGTGATTTTAAAGTCAATTATTATTATTTGTATGTCTTTACCAATCACGGGACTTAAAATTAATTAATTAATTAATCAATTATTATTATTATTATTATTTTATTTATTTAATAAGTACAATTATAAAAACTAATAATTAAACATTGCCCCACAAAACTGGAGAAACAGTTTGACCGTGGGAACGGCAGTCTAAGCAAACACAATATAATAGAATTACATATCATACAGCCACGTTGTATATTTTGAACAACGCAAGAAAACCGGTCCTAGCATTAGGTGGGTGGAATAAAAGGTAATTAAATAAAATAATTTTATTACCGCTTCACTCACACACACCCCATATGGAAAAACTGGCCAAGTGCGATTCTGACTCGTACCATTATTGTATGGGAGGGAGGCTTTTTAATTTTATTAGGTATTTTAGTTATAGCAGCAATCACAACACATGGAAAAAATAAATGAATAATTAGACGGTATGGTCAATAATCTTTAGACTGCTCTCTATTAAAATAAAAAAGTTATTTGACGGTTGGCATGCCGATCGATATTGACAATATTGACATTTGTTTGACATTATTTCGTTTGAGGTTAAAGCCATTTTATTTTTGTTTTTCTTATTCCCATCTAATAGGAAACTAAGCGGAAACATATTTATTTTTAAACAATGTGGACATCGCGCACGATAGCGCAAACTTCCCTAAGCTATACTAAAATGTGTTTCTTAGTTAATTGCCTCAAAAGATTAAAAAGTTCTCAGCAGTGGTTAAGTCGTCAAAAAACAGACCCTTATGTTGAAAAGGCGAAGATTTGTAACTACAGGTAGGTACGATTCGATCTCAACTTAAAGACGCTCTTAATTATACCAAAGACAAATTGATCACTATTTTTTTTGTTATTCAAATTTCAGATGTCGGAGTGCATTCAAACTACTGGAAATGAACGAAAAAACAAACATCCTGACGCCGGGGCTCAGTGTCATCGATCTTGGGGCATCTCCTGGGTCATGGACTCAAGTAGCGGTCCAGAAAACAAATGCAGATGGGGCTGACCCTAAGAAACCAAAGGGGTCTGTGTTGGCCATTGACAAGCTTCAAATATTTCCTATTGAGGTAATGTCACTAATGAGGCTCAACTCCTTGTTGGTTTACACTTTCACATATAATATCTCACATGATTATCTAATCAGTACTAAATTCCACCATATACCAACAACATGCTAGAATTGGAACTTAGTTCTGGTTGGTTTACACTTTCACATATAAGTATATTATAAAATTATGTTTTTAGGGAGCAATAATATTAAACAACATGGATTTCTCTACAATTGAAGCACATGACAAAGTAATAAAGGCATTAGGAGACAGGAAAGTAGATTTAGTACTATCAGACATGGCACCCAGCGCTTCCGGCATCAAGGAGCTAGACAAGGACAGAATATTAGGACTCTGCTACATGGCGATCAGATTTGCAGCACTAGTCACTAGGAAAGATGGCAACTTGTTATTTAAAGTATGGGATGGTAAAGAAGTGCCTATATTAGAGATGGACCTAGAGAAATTTTACAAGAGCATTAAAATTTTGAAACCTCAGGCGAGCAGATCAGAGTCATCTGAGAAGTTTATCCTTGCTAGAGGGTTCAGAGGTATCCAGACACCATTGAAAGATGGGCGCTGGGGATAACCAATACCAGATCATAGTGCAGCTGTCTTCCATTGTCGTAGCATAATTGTTTATTCAATAATGTATACTCATAGTTCTTAACTATATATCTAGATGGTACACCATATAAAGATAAAAATCAAAATAATCTAAGGATAATAAAAAGAGTAATAACAGAAACATTTTTTTATTAGAATTGCACGATTTTTCAAGCTTTTAATTTATGATTTTGCAAATCAGAGCATTTAATTTATTTTATATATATTTTAAGCTTATTAATATCATTAATTAATATGTTAAGGAATATAAATAATTTTATAGTAAATTAGACTGTAATTTAATTTATAATTTAAACACATTTCTGGCTTAACATCAACATTTCTTTGTACGGTTCCAGTTATAGACATAAGTACATAAGTACATACATATTTATATCTTTTGTTGTTAATTTTTTAATATCACAATGAACATGTAATCATAATTAATTTTTATCTACACATAATAATCTCTAAGCATGAACTACTTAATATTTTAATATGGACGTAAAACAAGGTATGACCCAAATGCATTCCATTATATGATGTGATGTAGCCATCTTTAAGAAGCAAATACGCACTGCACCTTAAAACTATAACTCTCAGCAGAATGTGCAAGCTGAACACTACAAACCCAAACCAACTTAATGTCTGATACAACCTGTGTTAGAGTTGAATATGTTCTCTATTGTAAATTGTATAAAGAGGTATCTGCTGAATATATAACATTAGAACCACACGAGATTAGGCATGTATAGTTACTTGCATCAGTGCTATTAGTAAACTACTGAAGCTAACATGAAATAATTAATGCTCAAATAGCGTACTGTTTAAGGCTAGTTAACATATTAGTTTCTTGTTTGACAAATGCATTCTACCTTATTTGTATATTCGAAATATCTACATGGTTTTTGTATGGCTGAATTTTGATTTTACGGTTACGCATGTAAGATGTCACCTAGTACGTGATTCCAACGATAACATTATCATACGTGCGTGAACCCGGTCGGTGAGTGGTCACGCACAAATCGCCTTTCAAAGTAAGTGTTAATTGCGTTTACTTTATTACTGTAGCAATAAGGTCTGTATTATCTGTATACATACTTTTTGACAGCAGGCCATGTATATGTAGTTTGTTCTCTGTTGAGATATTAACATTAAATATGTGTATGTAGCAATAAGGTCTGTATTATCTGTATACATACTTTTTGATAGCAGGCCATGTATATGTAGTTTGTTCTCTGTTGAGATATTAACATTAAATATGTGTAGGGCACATAAAAATGGTATCAGCTGCGTCTGCGCTCGGTATGCGGCGGCAAAAACGAGTTTGTTATGGTGACTAATGGAATTACAATATTCTCAAGTGGCAACAACCACATTAATGTAAAAATTGGAACATGTTGCCAATTTCATTCCAAACTCCCTCGTTTGTTCCAAGCTCTTTTTTGTCAGTCTGTGGTTATTTAGACGAAGTGCGTGCGCGTGCCGTGCGTGAGCTTGTTGAGCTGCGCGGCGGAGAGCAGCGAGCAGTGCGCGGCGTGGTCGAGCAGCAGGAGCCGCTCGCCGCGCTCGTCGGCGCCGGCGCAGCGCGCGCCCGTCTCCAGCGCGAAGCTGCTCACGGCGCAGATGGCGTAGATGAACGTGAGCACAAACACGGCGCAGCCGATGTCTGGAATGGTTTAACAATATAATAAGCAAGACTGATATTTTATTTATGGTAAGGAGTTTGTTGAGTTACCATATAACCCTTTTCTAATGTAATGACATAAAAATATAACACACAGGAAGAAATCCCAGTTTTTTTGGGTAGGTTATAAGAGAAAAATGTATCAATGAGCTTGATGTTGAGTTGCAAAAACTAGCCCGCATTACAATACGGTGCACAAGTTGCCCCCGGCTTAATTGGTTGTCGCCGGGATCTCCTTTTAAATTAGGTTCTGCCTAAGATTTCATCTGCGTAGATTTCGACTATTGTTATTCCCTCGGGACCTTTTTAATTTTCTGGGATGAAAAGTAGCGGGAGGAATATGTTTATCTAGCGTATAAGATATCTCTATTTCGAATTTCATCCAAATCCGTCTAGCCGTTGCAGCGTAACAAACAAACGCACAAACTTTAGCATTTATAATATTACTTAGTAGGATTAATAATAAGGGAAATCCGGGCGGTTCTTCGCCAGGTTTGATGGAAATCGGTTGGGCCCTTTTATGATATCGGCTCTCACTGTAAGGATCGCGCAACATTATGCCGATGTCGGGTGGGAATAACAATAGTCGAAATGTACGCAGATGAAATCGCAGGGTTGTATAATAAAGTTTAGTTGACTACGCCCCAGCTATACACTCGTTTTCTATGGAATAAAAACGACGGAAATCAAAACCGGTTTATCCGTTTGGAACCTACAGGCAGACAGATACACAGGCAGAGATCGTTTTATAAATAACTGAACGTCTCTCCACTAATTAACACAGACACATAACAAAAAAATAATCGCGTCGGGAGTTACAAGTTTTAACTTTAAGTGTTAAAACAAGTACCCAAACTATGACTGGCGGCAATTTTAAAATACTGCACATGAAGAAGTACAAAATCAAAATGCAAGTGCTTTAAATCCACAGAAAAACGAGGGAGAAAAATCGCATCATGAAACTATATTCACAAGGGCGACTTATGAAGGCAAGAACAATTGGAAACAGGAACGTTTTTAAAATGTGGTCTGAAAAAAATTCTTATAGTGGTTTGTCTAAAGCACATAGTTAAAAAAAAAACTCTGTTTACTGAGAGAACAAATAAACAAAGGAGATTGACTGTATTTGTATGGGAATTGGACCAAGTGCTGCCCAGAATGAACACATAGTGCATTATGTTCCTTACGGTAACACGAGACGTTGTACCGCTTCTTCCGTAAATCGCTTCAAGATCTACCAGAGTCATGAAAAAAAATAGTTTTTATTGAGAAGTAAATCATCAATCATCATTCATCAATTCATACGTTACTTACTAATGGTCGTCATCTTCGTTGATAATCATTCTATAGAAGAATGGAGCAGGGCGCCTAACAATGACTTGGTGCCTAGCCCTCCATAAAAACCAAACTATGCTCATAATATGTACGCAACAGTCAGTTGTCATGAAGATTGCTTGATTGTTGATGACCGCATCAACGAAAACTTTTTTTCTCTCACACCAACTTTGAAAATATGTGTTTTTTCTAATAGATAGTAACTTAAGAAACTCGTTAGAGGTATTTTCACGTATGGGCAGCATTTGGTCCAAACCTTGTCAATCTCCTTTCTGCTAATGGTTATAGAGTTTAAACGCCACATGGTCTGACCTACGTCACAGCTACTGCTAGAATTTCCTCTAGTCCCAGTAGTTCGGTTGATTAGTCCGGGGCCGAACTACTGCCACACTTTTCTTCCCATTAGTTCGGTTATGACGTCAAACCGGACTATTGGGAAGTGGTGTGTAGTTCGGTTAATGATGTGCAAACAACTTTTATTATTAAAAAATCCTGCCAAGTGCGAATCCGATACGCCAAAAAATCTGTATTTTGGATTGAGGGACAAACTTAACTTGCCATTGAAAAAATAATTGTCCCTATACCTACATATACATACATATACATACATTGACATAGGTCGTGGTTAGTTTATAAACTGCAATTTAGATTGTAATTACAAACTTAACTATTTGAATTGTGATGTAACTATAAAATTACCATTATCGGATTATTTTACCCGACTGCTGCGGAGCGCAAAAGGAAGGTTATGTTTTTCACAGTCATGTATGTATGTCCAGTTCTATGTTCCCCGCTACAGTAAAAACGGCTTGGACGATTTTGACAAATGAGGTATCATTGGATTTGTCTTCGCAGCGAGAGTGTTATGGCTACATTTAATCCCGGGAAAATGTCCCTTTTTTTGGGATATAAATATATTAGTGTCGGTACAGAATGAACGATTGTAAGGCATAGATACCGTTCCTCTGCTCCAAGTTGAACACTTTCGTGCACTTGCTCGTACCTATTAATATTAAAAATGTACTAAAAAGTCAAAATTAAAATAATAATAAAAAAAGCAAAAAAACCAGACTGCAAAAACGTTTTCTTGAGGAAAAGCAAAAAACAAGCAACGTATTATGCTAAATAATGTCAGCACTGCAACGTTTAGGCTTTATTTTATAGTCAACGCAGGCGGGACCCACCCATAAAATAAACAATATAAACATGTTGTTTTAAGCTACTACAGCTGTGGGCGGGGCTCGCCTGCTGACATTATTTAGCATAATACGGGTTGGCAAATGAAAAAGTTGTGAAACGATACATTTGACCAAACGTATTTCGACCAACAGGCAGAGAACCGTTTCAACCTTTAAAGCGTGACCGATCTAATACGAAGAAGTTACTTAAACTTTTTTTTTCTTTCAACCGAACTACTGGGACTAGAGGTAGAATTTATTAAAACGCGGTTATCTACTATCAAAATGACGTCATTCCGACCACTAGTCCAAATGGGGTGAAGCAAGATAATATCAGCAAATAATAATAAAAAAATAAATCCTAAGCATGATTTTTATTAGAACACCTTTCGGTATCTACATTATACCCGTTACTCACGGTATAGGTTATGCCCGCCGAACAGGTTGACGACGCACGGGTACCCGTCGCCGACAACGATGGCGACGACGAGCAGCACGACGCCCGCGCACGCCGCGACGATCCACGGCAGCACGTACTCGCGCTTGTAGTGCACCGCGCCGTGCAGCAGCGAGATGCAGCACATGAGGTAGATCGCCGTCAGCACCGTGCTCGTGTACAGGAATATCACGGTCACTGGACAGGGAATTAAAGATCTGTCTTTATGTTGTTGTATAACACAAAGTAGGTAAATGATCTAAGGTGTTATTAGCTACCTACAGATGTAGAGAGTAATCAAATTACATTGTATTTTGTAGGACATGGGGGCCTAGAAAAGATAACGATAACGTACGATTTGCGAAAACTGTCAAAATGCATGGAGTTGACATAGGTTCTCGACACAGCTTACGCTTACGCCAATTCTATACATTTTCGATAACGAATACGTTTGCAAAATGCATCTTGTCTAGGCGTTGTCCCTATTCATATTTATCTTATTTTCTGTAAATTTCAGTTACCATTGATAAACTGACAGAGAAAGAGAAAGCAAGACTAATGTAAACTTATTTGAGAAAATATGATGTCGTTTGATTATTTACTACACTTGTAATGATGTGACGGCACAGCGAATACTGCAGCATCTGCTGGCCAACACCCTGAGTTCATGAATATCGTGAGATGGAATATAGGATGTAGTAGGTAGATGCCACAAATTGTGTTTGCGGCAAACGAGATGTTAAAGGTTTCCATTTTAAGTCCCAAACAGATGCATCCCACATGACTTATCTTACGTAAAGCTCTTTATTAGGTGCAAGATTCTTGATTTGACGTGAACTTGTCAATTTCATATTTTGTTTTATATGAAGATCGCATACTGAAACACGAACTAACGCTTTAAAGCTCTAGGTGAAGTCAGGAAAGCACTTATATGCGTTGCCGGCCGTAAAATTCGAGCGAAAGTGAATGATTCAGTTACCTGAAGCAAGATGTTGTGCTTTGGCGAATCTCCGTTGGTTGTTAGTGCTGACGACGTCCCCCTCGTGGAATGAAAGCTGTTCCCCGTAATTGACCTCGTAGAAGCCTCGTCTCTCAGCGTCATCCTCCATATCGTTGTGAAGCATCGAAAGCATCTCCCCGACGTGCGAGATACCAACTAATAAAATTATTAACACAAAAGAAGATAGCGCCTGAAAAACAAAATGCAATTCAAGTTTGCGAATTTTATTCTAACGTCCATGCACATATTTTACTGTTTTAACACTTACGATTTGATGGACGGCGATGAGAATTGTGCCTTGACGCAAATTAAAAACATATAAAAAATTATTTAGGCGAATCATCATTTTGTGCGACAGTTTACATTTCTTGGTTCTATCAAACATTTGTAATTTTTATATGACTAGAGCATATCCACTAAATTATTAACATTGTTTGTCTACTCCACTACTGACAGTTGCGAGCTCTACGCGGCAGGGCGCATGTTATGTTCTATTGATTATTTTTGACGAGTGCGTATTCACGCAAGTCTGCTGTACTTTTCGAGGGCAACGACGGTGATCAGATATTTCGACGGAATATACCTAATATTTATTTATTAGTATTTCTTTCGTCTGTGGATATTTTGTTTAAATGGGCAGAAAAAATCCTAACTGGAAAAGAAAGTATGATCACTGCTGACGCGTGTCAAGGCGAGCGCGCTTCGAAGAAACCTCGTTTCGCGTAGAACACGAATAAGCGTTCGTGAGCGCTAATTTAGGTACTAGAATCACATTTCACCAAGGTTTAAATGATTGTCACTTTATCATGTTTAAACAACTAAACGGTCTAGGTGAATTTTGAAATTTAGGTAGGTATATGCGAAGAACTAAGATAACATATTTTTTCATGTCCCTTATATGTATGTTTTGGTTTGCTCAAATACTCAAATACTCAAACGTATGTCGCCATATTCTTGTTTACTTTCGCCAAAAATAAAAAAGTCCGGTCTAAATTACGGATCATGTCCAGCGTAGGGTTTCGTCGCTGTTGCAAACATAAACTAATTATTTCCAAAAAGCACAAAAGTTAACTAGCGATTTTTAGCGTTAATTAAATATTTCCCAAACTGTCCGTAAAAATGGATACTAGGTAGCACCAATAACAAAAAAATACAATTTCTTTACATGTACTGGAGTTTATAGTTACCCCGGTTTTTTATTTATTTTATTGGTTTTAGAGCACGGTATAAATAACTGTGCAAAAAAAATGATTTAGTTAGTGTGACATACAGAGAGACGGATATAGTGAAGCTATAGGGGTTCATACTTTGAGTAGGGAACCCTAAAAGGTGGTCGGCGTTGGTAGAATTTCACCGTTTCTGCGGCACAACTACAGCTGTCGCGTCGCTCGTCTTCTTTTCCATGTCTTTTCCTTATTCTTCCTTTTACCCATAAATAAACTTCAATTTTAATTGTACATAAGTTATTAGTGTTACGGGAGTGAGTGCATGCATTTGTAAGGAGAACACTGTAGTAATTATTATAAATTAAATTTATTTCACAACTTACAATAAATAGTAGTGATAATGACTGCATCAATCTAACCACAACTTTTAGCTGGCATTAGTTTATTTGGATTTGGTTTAGGTATCTACTAAACAATCACAAGTGAAAAATGAAAATAACTGATAATATTAACGAAATATATACAAAAGTCCGTTATTCTCGTCAAAAATTATAATTTAGTAAAATAACAATTCAACAAATCTTTAGTGCTCGTAGGAGTCGGCAACTAGCCAAGTGGTATACAAACATGCAATATAGTACAAATAACCTCAAAATTCAAGTAGATTCGTGTCAAAATAACAAGTAGATAGGTACCTACATCTGTACATGTAGGTTGAACGTTATGCAGGGTCGGTGACGCGAGGGCCGTGCATTAGTGTCTAATACCTTCTAGGGACGGAAGGACACAAACTCGTAGGTATTGATTGACACACTGCCAAGCGCTTGTTTGTTTTGTGACTATCCAATAACGTTGATACAAATTGATATGAACCATGTTATGTTAAATGCAAAATTAACTACATATTGTCACATGCTAAATAATACACAACCATATTTTAGATATTGTACAATAACCCAAAAAACATTGATATAATTATGTGACATCAATTGATTTACCACCTAAATAATAATTCCTAACATGGTAAATAAGTTTTTCTGAAAATAGCCGATATATTGTGTTACTTCAAGATGAAAACGGTGATCTTTTGGTATACGATACAATTAATTCCTCGGGATACTTAGATATTTACAAGTGTAACATATATGTGACCTTACTCTACTTAATAATAATGGACATTAAATGACTTGTTTAAGTTAAGGGCTAGATATCCATTAATTTATGAAATATTGTACTTGTTTCGAATTAAAAAAACATTTGTTTATACTAAATTGGCATCAGATGTTTCGGTTGTGGATGAAACTAGAAACGAGGCAATATGTCTACTAACCAGAGCAGTTGTGACTACTTACATACATAGACATAACACAATGCCAAGCATATATTCGGAAGTTATATTTGGATATGTATGTAGTAACTGTAAAAAAGAAAGTCACTAGAAATGCTTCAGCTACAGGTAAACTATGCCAGTGTGCAGTAATATTTTTTTCTTACATTCATTGAACATTTATAACAATTCAGTGGGAGATATAAAGACAATTGCCATGCTACATTTAATCATATATACATAGATAATTACGTAACTCCTATATTCACATTATGACCATTTAAGTAACAATACCTTAATCTAAGCTCTTTTATATCTAGTCACAAATCCGTTGTCAGTAACAGCCTGTATTTATGTGTTAGGATCATTCAATTGTTTTATCTATTATATGAGGGGCGGTTAAATAATACTATTGAAATACTAATTTGAAGGATAATTTTTCTTTTGTCTGGTCAGATCTTATTTCGGGAACCGCAGTGGAGCCGAGGCCCACAGGCAAATCCTGGGGCCCTAACATGGCTGAATTTATATTGGATAAGGTATCTTTCACCTTTTGACACGCAAATAAGTATGACAGGGACGGATGCTTTATCCACATTTGACACGCGATATAGACGCAGCCATACTAGGCCCACAGGACGGGTATACTCCATTTGTTTAGGTATCTAACTAAATGTAAACCGACCAAATCAAGTGACTCTGACAACCAATCAAAACTGATGTATCAAGTTTTGACGTATCGTTATTCTGCTTCTATTGGCTGATTAACTATATCACGTGGTTTCATTGTATTGATTTATTGAAATACGTAAGCAAATAGGGTATGAGTACATGTCCGCGACTTGTTTTTCACTTTAATATCCCTTTCTAACTAATTGGCCAGATATCGTGCTTTCAATCCGTGACGGCGCGCCCCGCCAGTCAAATTGACGTATGAGTCAATTATATGTATGTATGTATGTATGAAAAAAAAAGTGGTGGGGCGGGACGCTGTGGATTGAAAACACTAGAGATGCACTAAGCGACAAGCGAGGTGTGCTCGCCCCCTGAGGGGCCCTAGCCAAGACGCAAACGCAACTAACGTTTTCTTTTCTATCACTCAAAATGTATGGGATGACATTCCCGTGCGTTACGATAATCCACGTGGGTAACGGTCATCCATTGAAAACGTTAGTAGCGTTTGCATCTTGGCTACGGCCCCAGGGCACTCAATGTATTCTATAGCGAAGGCATGTATGCGTTCGAGAGAGCGTATGCGGTAAGTAGTAAAGTATTGCAGTCACGCTGCATTTTTTACAGACTCTTTACCGTTAGAACAATTGTGTATAGAATATGAAGTAGCGGGCGTTTATACGGGACCCGAAATATGTGCAATAACTGTGATCACACTAAAATATTGCTTAATAATACGTTTAAGTGTAAATTGTTGGCAGTTAGGAAAATTTCTTTTAAAAATATGACAATTTAGACAAGTTAAATACTTTTCTATAAAACTCTTTCCTCGTCTCATAACAGCACAGCAGCCTAAAAGTTCCTATACAGAACCTTCCTCGTCCGGACTTTAGTCTCAGTCGAGCTGTGCGGGACTATTCGGTCCACATTTCACACAAAAGTCACAGTTATTTCACGATATCTACACTTATTTTTTTATGATATTTACGTAAATAACTGATCATCAAAAAGTAACCATACGTCATATTTCAGGGTGTCGAACTACATCTTTAGATAACTTACACTCGGTGGAATCGCATCGCTCGCGTTATTACCACTGCCTTAGACCAAATAGCGGTGTCTGAGACAGAATTAAGCGTAACCTCATCACTAACAGCGCAGCGATCCTAACGCACCGCACGCAATACTTTGAGTTAGCACTCAATGCGTCTTTTTCTAATGAGATGTCTTACTCACTTTATGTCTTGTTCACTTGGTGGTGACGACGAGTTAGAGAATGTAGTTCGTTGATTCAGTAACAGTTCAGTGATATTCAATCTTGGTATTCTTTGTACTGAACTACACTTAGGGATAAGTTAGTCATGTTAGCGCTGCAGGAGGGGATAAATCTGCTTCGGCTATTGAATTTAAATGATTATTTTTCGGTTTAAGGAGGGAGAACAGGAGCGACAGCGTCCTTCGGGAGATCGAACCTCTGGGATATAAACTAGTGACGAATGTAAATGGCGCCTGCGCCTAGGCGATGGCGCAGGAGTTGCGGCCCGAGCAGTTGAGGCGCGCGTGCGGCGCGTGCTTGGCGCGCGGGCGGGCGCGCGGCGGCGCGGCGGAGATGGCGTACGACTTCAGGTGCGACTTCAGCGCGCCCGGCAGCGGCAGCCGCTCCAGCCCGTACACCGACGTGCGCGCCACGATCGCGCGGCAGCACAGCTCCTGCAGGCTCAGCACTGCGCCCCGACACACCGTTACGGCCACTTCGCTCCCGCCACCCCGCAGGAGGTATCGAAGCCGGAGGGCCCTTCCGAGATGCATTACGCTTACGACCGTTTATATTCGTTTTCTTTTTAAACCAATCGCGTCACTGGTAGATCACGTGACTTTTCGTATCACGTCATCTGACATCTTGGCGGGGCCCTCAGGAGTCTCCGACGTTTAGAACAGCTATTCCCTTTATATGTATGCTTTCATGAAGTTAGGTAACTCCTAATCTTGGCATTATAGTAGTCCTCATGTTCCGACGGTTGCACTTGTTATCCCACTAGCTTCGGTCGCAACGAGAATTAACCATATAATTGAGCGGACCGTGTCGGAAGGTGTGATAACTTTTTAAAAAGGATCTCTATATCACCAGGATAGATTTCACTGTCCAATTTATGACCAAACGGTTACTGATTGAAAGTGATATTAATTCAAAACTACGCATATCATAAACATTAAATTAACGAACATTTGCTTGACTCAACGAATCTTTACTTTGATAATCATATTTAAGTACGTATACCGAGTACTTAAACTATAATCAAGCTATTAAATTACAACAAAACCTTATGAATTTTCTACTTTGGCAAAAAGGTAAGATATGGCAACAGGTGGAACAACAATATTCATAAATGACACTCACAGCATAAGCAACATTTCTAGGGTAAAAATTCCTGTTCCAATATCACTCCATACATCGCCCTCATTTTTCCCAAACAATTTTTTTCCAAGCATAAAGACATGATTACATAACGACATTTCCCTCACCTTTATTGCTCCTCCATAGCCGCTCCATGCCGTTCCTATGCAGCGCCATTCTTGACAGCTCGCAGAAGCTCTCCCGAATGTTGAAGTCGCACAGAGGACTCACTTCGAAGAACGCCATGTGGTTCTTGGCGGCGTACATCTCTGCGTCTCGCTCTTGCACCTGCCGCTTGAACGCCAGATGCAAGCGATTGCCGACCAGCACCTTTGGCACTCCCGGGGCGTGCTGCGAACAAACGCACTATTAAAACCATGTGGATTAAAAGGCAAACAGGCGGACAGCCCACCTCATAGAAAATGATTACGTCCCTTAAACATGAGCAAAACACCAACCGTCGTGTCCATTTCATGAAAAATTTGCATACTTTGATTTCAACTTTGATTACCATGTTGTAATTATCTTTTGTATCTATAATGGGGGAATACCTGAAACAATTAAAGGCGTCATTTAATAATATTTACCCTTTCGACCTCCTCAAGCCACCTGTCTATGCTGTCGAAGGACCATTTGTTTGTGATGTCATAGACAAGCAGGATTCCTTGAGCGCCCCTAGAGTACGACCGGATGATCGTGCAGAAGCGGCCCTGGCCCGACGTGTCCCATAGTTGCAGCTTCACTCTCTTGCCGTCGAGCAGGATTGTTGTCGTTTTGTATGCTGCAGTGATAATGAATGATATAAAGGATTGTTACATCAGCATCACAATGACAGAAGATAACTGTTACACACACAATGCAGTGAGTCATTGTATGGTTTTATTTACTTTTGCATATCACAGGCAGATTAACATGCAAAAGATCGTTGATTTTTAATCTTTAATCACAACTACTCCTCCTTTCGGTATTAATCATATTTTAACACTAAGCTATCATTTTGGGTTGGTACTTATTGCACGTCACGACTGCTAAGTCGAAAATAAAACTCTCGTTGCGGCCCATGACGTAAGTTATTGAACTTATTCAAATAATCTTCAAATTGACCTGTTCTTAAACTTTTAAATAATAAACCTTGACTGCTTTAGAAATTAATCTAAACGCTCTTGCCTCTTTAAGCTATACTCTGTTTGATTAGGTACTTAAAAAAAGAAAAACAATCCAAACCACGTGCGTGGCATTGAAACAGCGAATTAAAACTGTTTTATAGCACTTTGACGTATCAGTGTTCTGCTTCTATTGGCTGACGATCTATATCACGTGGTTGTTTTGTTTACATTTTTTTATGTACCTAAACAAAGGAGTATAGTTATTTAATCGATCGTGCACAACAGCACAGATCATGATCGAAAAAAGGAGTAATAATAATTAGTTGATTTCTTCGTGCCAGTTAATGTGCCATAGAGAATTGTACATTTCACTAGTGTTTTTTATTAAATTTAAATAAATATCTAACTAATAAACTTAACAATTTGCTGTTTAAATAAACTGCATAATTAAGCGGATTTTATATGAAACAAAAACAATTTGGTCGCCATAAAAGTGAAAACCTGCTCAATCCACTTGATATTCTTAAAGATTTTGCTACTGTATGCCTTTGTCAAAAACAAAAGGGAGAACTTTGATCAGTTTTTGAGGCAGTATGTGTACTTTACAAAGAGTAAACCAAAATAATTAATTTCTAAGAGAGTTTATTCCAGACTAATTATGTTATTTCATTTTGATTATTTTGGCATTAAGTGTACATCATTCCTTGATTGTGATAGTGACCTTCTTTTTTGCATTATAGAGGTATATAATGCAAAACACTATATAACATTCCATTGCAGGAAATGATGCATAAAATGATAAAAGGAAACCTGCAAATTAGCCCTTCCTGTTGTTAATTGCTGCTAAAATTATGTGTCATTTCAATATGAACCCAATTGTTGCATAAACTTTATTACGACTCCCTCAAGCCTCTAGATTATTTTGGCACCAATGAGTTGGTGGCATTTATAGCTTGGCAAAAAAGGTTTTACTTGGTGAGAAATAGAATAACAATATTTTCAAGTATGAATTTATCCCCTGTACGCAGGTAGAAGGTGAAAAAAAAAAAAACTTGTCAAGTTATTGAAACTTTGGAAGTTATAGTTTATTGGAGCCTATCCTGCGCTCAGGTTTATTTATATGCATAATAATTTTATATCCTATGATGATTTGGAATAAAGTAACTTTTAAATAGTGAAATAATTTTTAAAAATCAGTTTATTCTTTTTTAGATTTTGTACTTGCAAAATAAGGGAAAAGGATTGGATTGCAGCAGGCTCAAGCACTTGAAATTGAAAAGTAAAATAATTATTTGGTCAAATCTCTTTGGACAAATACTTTGTTAACATAATAAAATAAATCTGTTTCCTTACCACTTCCACTACAAAATGGGGAATCTGCAGACCCATCTTCAAGGTCCTGCAGTATTTCCTGCTTGCCCACATCTGAATCTCCCACCAGCAGAACTTTGAGGAGATAGTCGTAAGACTTGGGGGCAGCTGGAGGCCGTCCTATTTAAACATAATAATAATAGAAACAAGACATTTGGCATTCATATATATCCTGTACAAAAATTCTTAAAAATGTTTGTGTAGTAGTTACATGTTGTATTCAATACACAGCTACACACACATACATACAAGCTCTAGCCTCACAACCAGTAACATGATGTGCTGGGAACAATTTGCATCATCAGTGGCTTTTGCAGTGCTAGGTCAGGCAGTTTGTTTTGTTTGTTAGTTTGTTGTCTGTTCTTTTGTTAGATGTATTTACATAATAAATACTTTAATTTACTGATTTTTCTTTCATTGTTATGTTAATATATTTAATTTAAACAAACAAACAAGGTGTTTTAAAACCCACTTATTAATTCATTATATTTTATTAATAATATTATTTTAATCAATTATTAAAATTGCTGTTTGCATAATTCACTTAAGATGATCCAAAAAAATCTAGTGTGAATAATTATATTTGTTAAGAGCAGGTTATGAATTGACCAAAAGTATAATTGGTGAAATCTAACATACTCACACATTTCTAGTAGAAACATATTTTTGCCATCCAAAAGAAAGAGGCAGTATGAAGAAATAATAATAAATAGCAATTTTTCTTTGATGGGCAGATTTGATGTCAAATCGTAAACACGAAAACATAATTTATAAAGCCGCAACATTACATTTTCATGATTTACTAAGTCATTAAAATTGTTAGTGGATGGCATTAGTAAATAAATATATAAATTTGATCTTAATACAGGTCACATTTTCTAAAGACTGGATACAACTTTTAAACAATTAATCAATGTGTACTAAAACTATCTGTTATCATGTTGGGCAAAAAAGTCTTGCATATAATATCACAACCAACAAACATTCTTAATTAGCAAAACAGCAATGGTCAAAAAAGGAAGTCACCTTGAAAAAGTATAGAAATAAATGAGCTGGGCAGGTAGGTATGCCTCTAAAATAATTAATGTTTATAAAATAGAGTTCATTAATACCAGTTCTCTGGTGATGCGAGCGGGGCAGCGTGATGCTCCCGTTCTGCGCAACCTGGCTACTAGGCTGCTGCGGCGCTGCTACCATCCCTGTGGTGGTGAACATACTTCTGACCTCACTCGCCTGAACTCCAGGTGGTCGTTACCACACGCAAATGTATACATAATACCGTCCAAACTTAGTCCTTCGAAGAACCCATCAAGGTCTACTTCAAAAACACGAAAACGGCAAGCACTCCGGGCTCTCAATAACACAAGAATTCACTTTTTGTTTCACATACCAACCAAAATACCTACGTTCATGTACACAAGGTCGTACCTTATTAAAGTTTACGTTTTCACATAACAATGTACAGTTAGTTTCAGAGGATTTAATAACTGTAGCTAGACTGCAACATGATTGCTGTTCCAATTATATTTAATTGAGATTAGCGACACAAAAACAATCCAATTTACAAGAAAATACGATGAACGAATGATAGGAAATTGGACTTTTCCACAGATAACGTACAAAAACCGAAGGATAGAATATTTAATGTAAGTATGTAATATGATTGCGTATAATGAGGATACTATTACACTGATCATCATATTATGCCTATTCATTTTAATATATTATGACACATATTAATGATATTTATGTTCTGTAGTCCACATGTCGCATATGAAATAATTACGAAATGTTATCTAAAATCGGTAACATTACGATATCTTCCGGTGTGACACATCACTATACCATGTTTTTAATATTTTTTAGTCTGGATACTAGTTCTATTGCCCACATCACTCTGTTACTTTTTTATTTATTTTTTATTATTATCGTACAGTCGAGTTCATAAATATGTTTTCACTTCTCATGCTCTTAAAATGCTACTTAAATCTCTGCGAATCGGGACTAAAGCTCCCTCCTTATTAATCTCTAGGGATTAAAGTATTTTTTTTAATTTACTTTGGAAACCCCTAAACAACCAATCACGGTGTTTGTGAATGGAGGATTATCGCCATTTTCAGTGATTGTGTATGGACCATATTTTTGGGTGTCGAAATAACCTCAAAATGACAACTGTGCAAATATATATAAAAAAAGGATATAATTTCGTGAAACACGATTAATTATTACGAAGATGAATCTATTTAATCATATTAAGGCTGAATTCTTTTATTATGCGTGGTCCAATTACTTTTAAAATGGTTTCCAAGTTTGAATCTGTTGGCTAAATATGCAAGCATTTAAAACATCACTATACAAAAAAAACGCCGAACTTTTTTTCCTATTTGTGTTTTGAATAGATGTTCTTTGAGCGTATGTTGTTAAAAAAATTCGCCAATTAATTGTGAAACTTTAGAAATTACGGACCAGAAATGTCATCATCATCATCCAGTGAAGAAGAATTTAACGCCTAACTCCAGAATGTAGAAGAAAGCAAAAGAGGTGATACGAAATCTTTTGCCGCCAAAATCTAGTGGCATTTATTCAAAAACATACCACTTTTATTGCTTGGAAATGTGGGAAACAAATAACATCATTAATGTTAGATTAACGATAGTAATAATAAGATACCTAATTGTTAGAAACTTTTTTATAATAAATGTAATTTTGTTTAGAACGTCGTTTTTTTCCTCGCATTCAAAGTGAAAAGTAGAGTGTTTAACGCGAGACTAAACAACCATAATGACACTCGAACTATATCCACCCTCGCTCGCAAGCTCGCTCGCAAGCTCGCTGGCGTGGCTAAACATCTCGTCTCTCGTGTCATTATGGCTGGTTTTAGTCCCTTGTTGAACAATCTACTATTACATTTTAGTACCTTGTCACTTTAATCATTGTGACAATTCATGTATGGCAGTTTAAACATGACATTACATAGATGGTACTAAAGTGTATACATATTTATGACCTCGACTATACCTACTATTGAAACAGTGAAACATATCGCAGCTTACCGAGTACCGCCACACAGTAGATACTATTATGTTCCAATTGGAATTCGATTTAGACTCGAATCAGCGCGAGCCCAACTCACACTTGACTATTTTTTAGTTATGGTTTTTCTTTGGAGATTGTACATTTTACATTGTTGGACCTCATTTCAATGGAATAAGGTGAAAAAGTGCAAACATGTCTTTCACACCACAATCATACTAAATATTGACGCGTATGTTTAACCGTTTTTACGATACGACATAAATAAAAATACTTTAAAAATAACGTTTCATGTATGAAGGGTCCCTGTATTATTTACCTTTTTTTCGTTCGTAAATCCGCCGTAATAACACATTCTCATCGCACATTCTAAAAGAAATTAACCCGCTCTCTGTCCACCAAACGAAGGAAACTCAGTGGAAAAACTCATGTATAAGCGAATTTTGCCATAGTTGTAGGCAATGGTGTTTTAAACCACATACTAAAAGTACTGGTGGGTGGGGGTGAAGCTAAAGGGGGGAGGGGGGTGTAAAGGTCCCTTTTTTTAGTTTTTAGCAAAATCTCGTAAACTGTGGCCTATAGCTAAAAATGGTTTGAAACACAAATAATGTACGTAAAATTCTCTACAAAAAAGATATAAGTATACATTTTTTCTCTGGGATCAATATTTCATTAGATATGGAGGGAAGTAGATGACCAATAAACGAGTATTCCTGTCTTCTTTTTTCTCTTATAATTGTTATTTTATTTCGTATTTTTTGTTTTGTACCAAATTAGTAATCATTAAATATATTATTAATTTAGCTTTGATTTGCGTGCTAAAAATGTTGTGTACAATTATTATAGTAGTGTGAGCAATGTAAAGATGTATTGCAATGTCGTTATACCTTGTTTTTGCCTACATTATGTTATTGTACCTATTTAAATAAATAAATAAATAATAATAATAATAATAATAATATCAGGGTACAATGACACACCAATTGACCTAGTCCCAAACTAAGCTCTAGGCTTGTACTATGGGTACTAGACAACGTTATAAATAAATAAATAAACACATACTGCACCGTATGAAATGGAAATTTTTCAAAAAACTTAAATAAGGGACCTTTACACCCCGCTCTCCCCGTTAGCTTCACCCCCACCCATCAGTACTTTTAGTATCTTGTTTAAAACCCCATACCTTACAACTATGCCAAAATTCGCTTTTACACGAGTTTTTTCCCCCGACAGGCAAATTTTGGTCTTCGTTCGGTGGGCTAATTACGGTTCAAAAGACACAGCTCTTCAAAGTAAGGACTTTCGGACGGACAGCAACATATTATATAGTCCCGCTTGCAATTCGTCTTAGCAAACCGTGCCGCGCCCCTTTCATGAAGTTGTGTTATAAAGCCTACCTTTTTAATACAGTAGATTTGGTATAAAACAAAAGATACGGCAGCTAGATAGATAGATTTTGATATGATAGATTTGTTAGTTTGTTTTTTGTTTTTTTTTGATCTGATATATTTTGTTATAGTTCATAATCGTCTGAGAGGGAAAGTAAAAGATACAAGGGTATATCGGGGTGTTGATGTCGGGACTGGACTGCAAAACAAATGGCGGCATCACGCACGTATTCCCATAACAAGTACAGAAAGAATAAAAGTTGAAAGGCTGAAAGAAGAGAATGTCGGTGATGGATGGATGGAAGTACTGAATGATAGATTTAGGAATGTTTTCGAAGAGGAATGTAATGATATAGAAGAATTATGGACAAACTTTAAAAAAGGGTATGCTAAGATGGTTTGGTCATTTAGAAAGGATGGATGACAGAAGAGTTACGAAAGAGATATGGCGGGCGAGAGTGAGCGGAGATGTCGGTAGGGGACGTCCTAGACGGACGTACGGTGATCAGATTCGCGATGTGCTGATTAAGGGCCGAATCAAAAGCACCCGAAACCGACGTACGTGCATGAAAAGATTGATGAATGTAGAGGAAGCGAAGTGTATCTGTTTGGATCGATGCACCTGGCGTTCCATAATCTCTGCCTACCCCATTGGGAGACAGGCGTGAAGATATGTATTTTTTAGATATCCATTTTTTTTATTTTTTTATTTTATGGCATAGAGAAGGCAAACGAGCACACAGGCCACCTGATGGTAAGTGGAAACTGTGACCCATAGACATTCGCAAGCCTAAGACTGCAAATGCGTTGCCAACCCTGAGGACTAAGATCGAATGCCTCTATGCTAGTCATTAAACCGGCTGTCTTATCCCCAAACCGGAACACAACAATGCGAAAACTGCTGTTTGGCGGTTGGTTAATGGATAAGATGGTGGTAGCGATTCGGACGGACTCTGCACAGGGTCCTACCACCCGCAAAACCGCCATAGTCGTTATTGGGTAGTAAATCGGGAGAAACAGATTGATATAAGATATAACTTAACTTTTAACCTCGCTTTTTAAGTAAAAGGACGGCTTCACAGGAATCCTTAAGGAAAGAACACAGGGCTTGGAGTTTAGTAAAGGCAAAAGAAAAGTATATAGCGTTTATTTTTTCGTTACCAGTTTCATATTCTATAGTTACAGAGATTCTGTAAAATACGTTAATACGCAGTGTAAAATTACGTAAAGGCACTTTAATCTTACAACTAGTTAAAATAATTACGATTTTCATAATTTTAACAATAAAGGAACTTCGATGGAATGGTTTTAATTACGTATGTTAAGATTAGTACGTTTCGAATCCTGGCAGTGGGAAGGACTTGCTGAAGTTTTCTATCTCTTCCTTGAGTTGGTTGATTTTGGATTTGACCTCGCTGTTTTCTTCGATGACTTTGTTAAAGTCCACGAGTTTGGGTCCCGAGATCTTGGTGATTTCTTGTCCGAGTTTAAGAGCCTTGTCGATGTAATCCACTACTTTGTCCATGTCTGTTTCCTTGAACCCTCTGGTGGTTAAAGCAGGAGTACCTGGAGAAATACAATTATAAATTATAATCATTATCATATGAGATCGGGCAACGTGGCCTTTACCTTGTTGTGGGTGGTTGTGGGCTGAACTGCTGAGGATACATCATTATCATCAGTATCATCACCATAGGCCTTCCCTAAGTTTCGTTATGAGTCTTATGCCACTAATAATCGCTAATTCTCTAGATCATGAAGTGCCTACTTATGAGCGTGATACAAGTGCTAATGGAATTGTTAATATGATATCAGTAGAAAAAGCTTCTCGCCATCTAAATCCACATTATTTATAAAAATGGTTCACCAGAATTTAAAAGTTATAAATACCCAAGTATTAAATCAAAAATGATCTTAGAAGACATCGGCTTTTAAGGATTAGACTGAAAACATGCAATAAAAGTGTATCATTAAAACTTCAAAAGCATCAAGTTTTTTTTTACATGTCATGCAGAAGGCAAACGAGCACACATGCCACCTCATTGGGAGTGGGATCTGTGATAGACTACATTACATTAGGGTACAATCTTAAGACTGGCATCGTAAGACCGGCGGTCATTGAGATAGAGATCGTCGAACAGCACGTGCATGTGCAGTGTTAAGTAGAGCTCACCGAGCCGGATCCCGCTGGGGTTGAGCGCGCTCTTGTCGCCGGGCACGGTGTTCTTGTTGCAGGCCACGCTGCACAGCTCGAGCACGCGCTCGGCGCGCGCGCCGCTGAGCCCCGCGCCGCGCATGTCCACGAGCGCCAGGTGCACGTCCGTGCCGCCCGTCGCCAGCGAGTAGCCGCGCGACGCCAGCCCGGCGCAGAGCCGCTGCGCGTTCTTGATCACCTGGGGACGGGTGGGGGATCTCTACTTAGCTAGCTTGCCTGCGACTTGTTGTCTTACATATCAATTAGAACGACATGCCACACGATGCCTTGAAATACGTGCGTCGCTCTATGTTAGAATTACGGTGTCGCAACGCTCGCGTGGCTTCGCTGTTAGGAGTTCCAGTAGTAAGTTAAACGGGGCAGCGAGCGGCAAAAACAATTGTATCGACATTGCCTTGTCGATACCCCCGGTGCCATGCGGCATGAGGAGCTTCATAAATCTCTGTGCCTATTATTTTACCGCTCGCCGCCCACCGCTGCTTCTAACACGGCAGCCCCAAGTTGTGAATATGACCCGTCGTATAAAATCCTAAAAATTCTGGCAGAGGTCTGTTTCTTTGCTGATTTGAATAGATACGAATCCGAAGCATACCTGAGTCTGATACTGCACGAACTCCGGCGTCTGCGCCTGCTTCATGGCCGTGGCGATGGCCGCGATGGCGTGGTTGTGCGGGCCGCCCTGCAGCCCGGGGAAGACGGCCTGGTTGATGCGGCTCTCGAAGTCGTACAGCACCTGGTCCCCGTTGGGCTTCACGGAGCGCACGCCCTTGCGGAAGAAGATGACGCCGGCGCGCGGCCCGCGCAGCGTCTTGTGCGTGGTCGTGGTCACGATGTCGCAGTATTCGAACGGGCTTGGGATAACTCCTGGAAATTGGGATGGGAAGGTGGTTAACCAAATAACACAAAATGAATGTATGTATGCAAACGTAAACTCGCATACAAAATATAAGGCAAATAATAATAACATTTTATTTCGAGCGCCGAGGCCCATAGATACAGATTAGGTTGCCCGGAAACCGCTGGAATACGACACCTTTCGGCCAGAAGTCAGGACACTCGACGGTCTCCAGCATAAACCGCGGCACGCGCACTACAAATGAACTGAAGTGCACGTAGCGAAGCGACTGCAGCTGGAATACCGTCAGACTGCATCCAACCTTCTGACGGAAGTACTCCCCCATGACGTATACTGTTGCAGAGTGGTGCAGGCGAGACACGTGTTCTGTGTTCAGTATAGCTGCCCGCAGCTCGGAATCCGGGTCCGGTACTACAGTACTACACTTATGAGGGTTCCTACGTGATTTGCACCACCAATGTGCAGTGAATCCCTGTTTATCCACACCGGTACGAGGGACCTCCTTCACCGAAGCTGGAGCTCTTTTCCTCGACGCCTAAGGCGCGCTAGGCCGCCCAAGTTCAGCGGCTTCGCCGGCAGAGTCAGCGTGGCTGCAGGGAGCCGGCAAATAATGACGAACGTGTAACATCGTACGTAGTCATGCTAATTAATTAATTAATTAATTAATTGTGGATTAATTGTATTTTTTATGAGCTTACAGAAGATTTAATATTTGCTCATTTAATATTGATACTTTTATCTTATTTTCTTTATGATTGAAGACATGCAGGAGTTACATTTCAACGAGATTATTGTTGCGAGGGGTCCACAGGTTGCCTAACCAGTTGCTTCAAGCGGGTTGAATGATTATTTGGCAAATTATTTTAATAAATTGCAATCATTTTTGTAAGACCTCGTTTTGTCAACGGTACAAAGATACACAGGAATCTTACCTAATTGACACAGTATCCTGTATCTAGGTAGATGAAGTTAGTCGTACGTTTTCTAATGTTATTTTAATGAACCTGACGGTTTATGATGAGATTGATCAGACACGTTATAAACGGCTTTACTTAGTAGTAGGTAAGTTGTATATGATCTGTACTTCACAGATTTTTTAATCTTCCTTTTGACACTTTTGTCATTACGTTGATAACCCCTACGGATGATATCACACAGCAGTAAGTTTCTGTAAAAACCGTTATCAAACTACTAAATATATTATAGCCGAACAAGTTTTGTGCGGAGTGTTGGACGTTGCCGTGGTAGAGAACAGTGGCACTTCCTTCGGTAAATATAGCGGCGATGTATCGGGGAGGGAAAGCGCGTGACACGTTCAGCCAACATCAAAAGTAGATACGCAGATGTTTATCTTGTCGTTTTCCAGCCACGAAAGCAATGTCAAAGAAAATTTTCTAATATTTTAATGAGATAAAGTACAAAAGTGAGGCACTTTTGAAGTTGATTATACTAGCAATGCGAGTACTAGCTATCAATACTAGCAATCACCTCGCCTCCCCGCGTCGTCCGCGGGACGGTCGTGCATGAACTTGTTCTACTAACCTCGCTACTGACTCAATAGTGTGAAACTAAGAGCGGTGAACTACGTACTTTAGGCGCGAAGCTATAACTCGAACTTATAACGGGGTCCATCTAATAAGCCACTGACTTGCTTTTAACAGTTTCAAGTAAATATGATCTCTAAAGAACAGAGACATAGGCTTTATGGTCATTAAGATCCAGATCGCGGAACACTTACGACTTTATTTTTAATGGGACTTTTCACCAGATTGCACGCGAATGGATACAAATGCGATAGAAAGGGAAACGGTGAAGGCATGTTATTCGAATTATTTCGTTATGTTAGGTATAACGTTGAATGTCCTTGTACTACTCTAGCTGTTCTGTGGTTGAACTAGAACAAAGTGATTACCTGCGGCTACGAGTCCCGAGATGTGGGCCATGTCCGCCATGAGGTAGGCGCCGTTCTCGTCGGCGATCTGACGGAAGCGCCGGTAGTCCAGGCAGCGCGAATAGCAGCTGATGCCGGCGATGATGAGGCGCGGCTTGAACAGACGCGCTGTCTCCGCGAGCTTGTCGTAGTCGATCAGACCAGTTTTAACGTCCACCTTAAAACAGATGTACGCATGACATGGACGAACACTTAGCTATGTTGGAAGATGGTCGGTCAACAAGGGTAAGGGCAGGCCACCTGCCTAATGATGACGACTTGGTTATGGTATCGCGGGGAAGTGCTGGATGAGGCAACCGTAGGGCCGGACAAATTATCGCAAGAGAAAAAAGGCCTGATGCCCTACAGTGCGAATCGAGGATTTTATACCTTAACCCAGGAGTTCCCAAACTTTGCATCGTGCCGCTCCTGTCCCAGGGGCATCGCGAACAAGTATGTTCACGTCATCGGCACGCGACGAAATAAGTACCTACACGCAGGTATATTATTTTACAAGAAAGCCACCAAAAAAATACAACATGGAAAGGAAGTAGCAGTATAAAAAATATTGGGAATACGTGCCTTATCCAAAGAGGGATGACCCATGGCATAGCAGCATTTGGTATATTTAAACACTCACATAAAAAAGAGTGATTGAGACATTTCAATAATTACTAAATGTCTCGTCGCATGGATTGCAAGTAAAGAAAAGGTTTGTATTAATGTAGGTAGTAAAATATTTACGGCAAGTCAAAGGAACTAGTGTTTTATTTATAATCGCGTAAGACCCAATACATATTTTAGTAACATTGTAAATGCAACGTTGTCAAATTAACTATAGGGTGCCTTTTATGTTTGGTAGGTATTATTTCCTAAAGCTAAAACCTGGGGATTCTGGAGGTTAAAAGTGCTCACAGATATCAACCCAGGTAAAAAAACAACTTCGTTTAATGTGATCCCATAGGTGCTTAAACTGCTTAGCTAACTAACTTAAAAGTTACATATTGAATGCATTTCATGTTCTCATTATTATAAAGTGTGTTAGCGGGTCCATTCTCTGCAGCCGTAACCACCGATTAGCCTTGGCTTGCGGTTAGGCTTGTTTTGTAATTTATATAAACGCCAGTGTTAATTTATAATAAATACCTATTGTAAAAATCTTCATACAGTGGTTAAAAATAACTTTCTCTTATTTATTGTTAAGAAGCACGCCTCTAACCTTGGGTGGTTTATCACAATGCCAGGTCATAGTTTGCGCTTATAAATAGGCTATAGTATGATAAAGATACGTTACATCAGATTGAGACACAGTTCGTGGGCGTGTTAAGTTAACTCTCTGATAAACGGCATCGACAAGCGGCACACGGCACTTATTTATTTCATACCTATAATTGCATATACATATAACTAAACTAAATAAAGGAGAAGAGTTATGCACTTCCCTTGCTGCTACGCGACCATGATCTTAGAAGTCAGCTTTTTGAGCGATGAAAATCGACATTCACTGATTTTTGATAAAACATACAGTCAGAGAAAATCGTCAGAATTGAGTAATTTATTTTTAATGTTAACTGATACCATTCCTTTAAAGGATTAAAACACGCTTTGACACCGACTGAGGTTACAGTACTAGAACACACACAAATCAAAGAAAACTTTTTCCATACATTTTAGTAGGTTTTAATTCATAGTTTTCTAATAAATGTCGTAATAACTTTAACTGTCTAGTCTTCTATATGATTACAATGTGAAAGTTGTTGTTAGGCGAAATTAAAGGACACAAACCACCGGTTGTTAATTTTTTAAACTCTTTCTGGTGTGCAATAAAGGATATTGTATTGTATTGTATCATTTGCCCTGACACCCTGGTAAATAATACATAAAATAAATAACCTATTATATACCTGTTTATTTTTAAATTAAGACATATCCTCAGAACAACATGTAGTTAATGCAATGCTCCACGCTTCACCAAAAACCGTGAAATCCATGCATACCTCCAGATGGACACTGCTGCACAAAGAATCCATCTAAAACACTTTTGCCAACTACCGAGAGTGACTGCTAAGGCATCTTAATGAACTAAGCATACTGTCACAACAGCCCATCATAGCCGTCTCAAAAGAAAACTGGTGCTACAAATTTAAGAACAGGAAAACCATATAAGTAGTAGTCCTTGAAGAAGCACACACTCAAAAACAACACTTAATGCATCCGATTATAGTTGAAGACAGTTGTTACCTTGTATGGCATACTTTCAAAGAAGATTGAAGTAGCAGAGATCTTCTTGGTTGGGGTGAAGAAGCCGTGGGTAAGATGTCCTCCATCGGGTAAATCTAGACCCATGATGCGGCCATGTGGCTCCACCACTCCCGTGTATACTGCAAAGTTGGCTGGTGATCCTGCAGTTACAAATTCTTGGTCAAGTCTAGGGTTTTGTTAATATAAAAACTTTACGAGGTCTTATCCTATAAAAGCACTAAGGAATTTAATCCGTAAAATGCAATAACAAATACAAAAAAATAAAAATACTTGTATATTGTGCTTAATATTTTGAATAATTTGAATTTGTAAATTGATCTAATTTGAATATGTTTTTATTATTAATGTACTTATAGAGCATGAAAAAACCAATACTACAGATTTAGTGTAAAACAGCACCATTAGCCTACCATAATGTGTTAATTAATTCGGATCTGTAAAATCTTGCAGTCAAAATATAACACATTTTTGAATTCACTAAAATAATCTGAATAGGAAAATGACAAAAATTGTGTCATTGTCAGATTTGCAATATAGAACCTTAACTTGCATATTAGCATTGTTTTAACTCAAAAGTTGAAATAGATATAGAATCTAAGCATACCCGAATAAGGTTGAACATTGACTCCCCATTCTTCTGCTTTGAGCCGGTACGCTTCTAGAGAGCGCTTTTGAGCTAGTAACTCAATTTCATCAATGTACTCATTCCCACCATAATATCTGAAATAAAACATATATTTAAAGACTGTTTTTTTTTTATCTGGTGAGTGCGAGATAATAACCATGTTTGCATAGGTACCTTTGGTGTGGCATGCCCTCGGAGTACTTGTTGTGCAGACATGAGCTCAGACACTGCAGAACTGGGATTGACGTAAAGTTCTCAGATGCAATCATCTCCAGGCCAGCTTCCTGGCGTTTCTTCTCTTTTACAATTATTTCAAAAAGCTCAGGGTCTGTGTCCCAGAGATTTCCATTTAAAAGTTTCTTATCCATATTTGCACCTGTGGTAAATTGTCTTAGGGGAAAAGTTTTCTGAAATAATAAAACTCAAGTTTGAAAGTCGTAGCAACGTCTTAATGATTCGGCTTCTCAATTAACACTGAACTCTAAGCTAATATTGACCTCAACTCAAATTGATATTAAGATAACGCAATCACAAACAAAAGTTGATTATTTGTTTCGTCAGTCTCGTTACAAATATTTCCGATGTTGTTCTTAAAGATACGTGCGTAACAACGAACGACAAATAAACGGACAGTACTTACATTATAGAACCAAACAAGACCTAACCTAGGAACCGATAAACAACGTGCTAAACATGAATGGATGGACGTTCAATCAAATAATCATACCGCTACGGTACATTGGTTGAACGTTAATTTAACGCCGGTACCTTTGGGTCGGAATCATTAAACTTACATGAAAGTTGACTTTGGCCTGCACCATCAATGTTAAATGCTTCGATCCTTGCAAGGAGAAACCTTTTAATTTTCGTGTCGTGTCAATAAAACACGTTTGTAGTAATTTTCTATTCATAATGATAAAATATCAATGCAATTGGCTGTAACAAATGAATCAAATTCACAATATTCAACGCAGAAACTGGAGTTAATTATCACTAGTGATAACCCATTATGATCTTTATTGTTACGTACTTGACGTTTCTGACGTTTGCAATAAACACCACGTATTTTTTCAAGAGCTGTGACCGAGACTTGTGTACGCACGCTATTCGGCCGATTGTTCGAATTGACTGTTGGAATTCCGTTTGTTTGAGAACGTAGTTCGAAGTAACGATTTGTTTATAAGTACTGTTTCTTATCAAACATGTCATTATGCTTTCGATTTGTGGCATCAACACAGGATTCAATAAGGTGGTTTGCAGCTGCTTCCTAAATTAGGTAAATGACCAAATAAACATTCTACAGTATAATTGATCTAAATAGGTGGAGAGGAGTTTTACGTAAAAAAACCAAGGCCATTTTGTTACACTTATAAAATAAAGCTACCTAGTTATTAGGTAAGTAGGTACCTACACCAAACATTCTTAGGTCAAAGCCTTTTATTTCAATAATCATTTTTATTTTAGATTCGTAGAAATAACCATGACCATGGTCGCATGGTTCTAATACAAATTACGACAAATGTCTAGATGTTCGTTATTTTTATTTCTAATGGGTAGGATGATTTAAATTCGGAACTTCAAATGCCATCTCTTTCACTCCTCAGTGTTAGAAGGGTGTAGTCTGACTGGACGTCACTGCCAGATTAACCTCGCACATTGGGAGGCTTATTTTATTTTAAATCCTAAACTTTACTTAATACCTAAATCCAATCCAATCCAACAGTCTTTTGTTCTTTTATTACACAGTCTCCACGTTAGCTTCAACGGGCACTGCAGTTATATACTTTTTTATGAGCAATATCTACCTATAAGTTTCTTGGTAATCGGTTCGTGAAAACGGCTCTAACGATTTTTAACCGAATTCACGATGAAACTTGTGAAATAAGGGTTTGTCGAGTCAAAAGAATCGATTTTTAAAGTCGTCATCTTACGAGTTTATTGTACCTGCTTATCCTTCTTTAATATGTTTGTGTGTATGTTACTTAGTATTGGTGTCCGAACCCCAGGCGTCCGTTTTCTTGTTTACTAAGCTCTCTTGTACCCAATCACAGTGGCGAGAGTAATGTACAAAAACAATGTCGTACCCTCGTCGCAGTTTGAATGCCTGTAAAGGATTTATAGACATTCCCCTTGCACATCAGCATCACTTTAGACGAGAACTACCTACCCATCCTATCTGAGATAACCATTGTTTCGTTACGCTTATATTGCTATGAATTTCTGTGTAACTTTAATTTCATCAGGGATATTAACAAAATAGGTTTGTCTTTGAGGCATGTTTGAGGTTATATTTTGTACTGCGTTGACAGCTGTCAAAATGGGCCTATCAAAAGGCGCGACTATAAACGACTTGAGAAAGTAGGTACGTCAATTTGTCTTTTAAGGTAGAGTCGGCAACAAACACTGTCATTGAAGATGATTTAGTAAAACTTAAAAGGTAAGTGTGTTATAAATAAATAACTTAAATTCACCCGATACTTACCAAGGTAGGTTCAAAACGTTCTGTGAAATGTCGGTGTTGGTGAGTGAAGGGTAAAACCACACAGAGGTGAAACCAGGAACACAACCCAAAACGCAATTAACTTAAAATCTTACAAAAACTGTAAAACGAACAGATATTATTTTGAAATAATTGTCTATGAAAACGAAACAAATGTTAGAAAATGTTCCTAACGCTATAACGAACGACGATGTCGTCTGGCATAAAACCTAGATAAGATGCACGATGCACACGATGTTCTGATAAAAATAGAATGCACCTCCCGCCGCACGTACAACACAACCCTAACATTAGTATGTAAACTTGTAAAGTACCGAGGGTACTTACAGTGCAACCATTTTCTTAATATTGATCGGCAATCTTCGTTTTTGTATGAAACACGAGTGACAGATATACTGTCAGCTGCAAGGCCTGCGAGTGCAAGGGCGATAGCGGTAGCCAACCGAACTCAATTGAGAAGCTAGGATTACTGTACATCTCTTAATGTACTCGACATTAAAAGTTTACAAACATAATTCGATTGAACGCAAAATCGAAAGAAGATACCAAGAGACGACCTTATATGTAGCTGCACACTTTTGTACCTTGTCGCTTTAAAGCCTTTGTCAGACTAGTGCAGCAGTTTAAACCTGATTTTAAAGTGACAAAGCACTAAACTAGTAATTGTGCCGCTACTTTCAGGCTAACCGTACGTACGTACATATTGAACTAATTTCTTCCCCATTACTCTTTAATATTATTATTTAATTACGCCTACGCAGTGAGGCACCTACATATTAACTTATCTCTAAACAACTTCGTAACTTAACTCAATCGGGATTCCAGAGGTGCCTTTTAGCAGACTAATGTCTCTACAGTCTACCCGTAGACGATAATTAATTGAGTTTACATACTGCTGTTGAATTCAACCCTACGTTATAAATATATAGACACTAGAATAATATCATGACTAAGAAAGTGGTTCTAAAAATATGTTAGCGATGTAAACCTTTTCAAATATTAAAACATTTACTTATTGACTGCGAATCAAAAAAAAAGGAAGTACTATAGTTAGGTATGTATTGTTCTTAATTTTTCGGTTAGTTGATTTTCGGCGGAACTCTTGTAAACTAGCCTAACTCAGCACTCCGCAGATTGGTCTGAATCTGAAGACATACTATTTTGTAATCGAACGGTTTTTATATCACAGTGTTTTATCAAGATTGTAAAGGGTATCATGAAAGAGCAAAACATATATATTAGAAACTGTTTTACTACATCGTTGAAACAATGGTAAATAGGTACATGTGTACATACCATTTAGTACCTACTTATTCACGTATTGTGTAAGAAAACGTGGACATTTATACTATTTCTCGGTTGAATAAGTACCTATTAAGAGCTGAGTAGTAGGTGCGATTACGTGTGCCGAGAACGATAGTTTCCCATTTTACTAACGCACTTTTATGTGTCCATTAAGCGGAAAACGTTTGATAAAATTATAAATTAAAATTTTCTACATCAAAGTTTTTATTGAAGAGTAGGCGATTTATTTCTTATGCAAATAATGTACCTATGAATAATATAATACTCATCATAAGTTTCAAGGATCAAAAATATGCCTACATAATTTTGATATTTTTAATGAGTGTATGTTTTAATAATCTTAGACTAGCTTCGACGAAACCTCACATCTTCTAGTTTAAGACCTGACAACTGATACAACTTATTTTGTTGAAAGTGAGATAAAACGTTTTAAATAAAAGGGTGCATTGGAATCGGTCTACCGTTTAGGCAGATGGAAGCCCCCAGAGTATAATGGGTCGGGGAAAAAGAAAGCAAGTTTGAAATTGAACAGTTGAGGTAGGTTTAGTTCTATACCCGAGATAAAAAGGGTTTCACGTCTTAAACGTCTGGGGAATTACCGAATAGTCATGACAGATCACATTTTAAAAATCCTTTGCAAATGTGTGCCTACATCAGCTATACATGTATAAAATGCTTTGTCCTGAATGAATGACTGACTCACTGATTGACGGATCAACGCACAGCCTAAACCGCTGATTGTAGAGACCTGAAACTTAGAAGGTGTGTTTTTTGTATAACGTAGGCATCCGATAACAAAGGATTTTCCGAAATTGTATCCCTAAGGGGATGAAAAAGGGGGGCAAAGTTTGTATGGGACAACGTGATTCTTTGTTCCAATCTACTTCAAATTTTGCATAAACATTCTTTAACAGAATTGATGGAGGACGTGTTTCGTATTTTATTGAAATTCATCCTCTAAGGGGGTGAAAAAGGGGTAGAAAGTTATTTTGGGGGTGATTTTCTTAGAAGTTGATATCAATTACTCCTTAGTGCTTTTGATTAATTTTTTATCTTGACACAAGTTCAAAAACTCAATCCGATTTTATTCAAAGAAGGTTGAACTCGCATAAAAGTTTGGTCCAATGCAAATTCCAGACCGCTAAGTCTAAAGATTCCAAATTTGGTACATAGGTTCTTTATGAGGTCTAGGGGTGCAGTAAGAAAGGAGTTCCCGAAAATCGACCTCCAACGGGAAAAAGTAGGAGGAGTAGCGAGAAACTAATTCTACGCGTACGAGGTCGCGGGAGTCCTCTAGTATTAAATATAGGGCCGACTCTAGGTATCTTCTACCAATTTGACGACACGTTTTAGCATAGTTGGTTTTGACCCTGCCTACGAAGTTAGCGGTCCGGGGTTCACTATTTGTTCCTGAATCTTGGATGTTTTCTATGTATTTATCTATATGTATAAGCAACTATATCGTCGGTACCCATGGTACAAGACTAGAGCTTAGTTTGAGACTAGGTCAATTTGTGTGACATAAATTTACTTTTCTTAAAAAGGGCTAGAGCTGAGAGGCAATACAGCCAGACTTCTAGGCGATACATAAACTATGGTTTGAGCGCAGAATGTTAACATACTATAGGCATCCGGACGACAAACCGGCGCCAGGACTCCGAAAGTGCGAAACGTGCCAAGTGAGATTCTGTTAAAATTGCGTCCTATCTGCTCTTGATCTGACTTGGTTTTCATGCTTGACCTCAATCATATGACTTTTTTTGCTTTCAACATCACTGCCGCTTAGATATAAATACTGATAGCTTTGGCTCAGCTCCAAAGTAGTTTATATTTATTTCTTCCTTTTATTCCTATGCCTATAATGTGTGGGAATAAAGTTCCTCCTTGGTGAAATAAAAGAGAGGATTTTGAAATCTGACCCCAATTCTCGGAAAGATAGAGAGGAAGACATTTGTCAAGGATCTAATTCCCAGAAACAATGAATAACATCATCTTAAAGTTCTTGAACCACCCAATCCTCCAATACTTGAGCGATGAGAGGTCAGTGACTTAGAAAAAACATCGAAAGAAATCTGCCATTGTATCCCGAATGGAACTTTATCTCTAATAGCAGAATTGAGGAGCCGCTGTTCGAAATGTAACCGACTCTATTGTTCTGAGAATTGCGGCTCTGTACTGTTGAATGGACATAGCCCATGAGTTGGGTTATCTGTTTTCATTAGATTAACGACCGCCGCTGAAGGCTGGTGCCGGCCGAAAGTGCTCAGTATATGTGAGACAGTTACATACGCGCCTGCTCGTGTAACTCAGCAATGGGTTTTGCCTGCTAAAGGTTATATTCACGAGTGTACCTATATTTTAAAGGAGATTGTTAGCCAGTCTTAAAAAGGTTTATCATCATTATCTAGCTTATTCATATTCATAAACTCACTATATATCTATTTTAGTTAAAGTATGCGTTGTCACATTCTGACAAATGGAAATTTCACAACGACAGATAAGGACAAAATCTATTTTAAGCATTCTTTAGCTATTGTGCGTTTATAAATAAGACGGCTATATATAATACGGTACGGACAATTTGGCACTGAGGAAATCCAATCCAAAAATAAAATAAAATTCCATAGTTTTAGAAGGCACGTAGGTGTGGGACCTGAATTAGCGTCTATATTGTCCATTTAGATATACCAAAACCATTTAAATGAATTTTTAAACGCATTTTAGGTATGTGGATACGCAGCTACTCAGTACAAAATATTTTCTTACTCGTATTACAAATATATGTTCGCTATGAACGTTCATATGAAAAGTTTGGCTTAACTAAAGAGAAGCGACTAGATGAAGTGGGTTTCATATTGAGTAATAAACTTGCTTTCAATCCGTGTCCCAGAGTGCTTATAAGATGTAGACGTATTATTTTATTATAGGGATATATCCGTTGCCAGCAATAAATTGTATTGGTTTTCCACTTATAGCCTTCTAATCTGCAATATCGCACATATTGCATTTTCTACAGATTTATCTTAAGTAATTTGTTTTCTGCACTGCTAAATAACATGTCTGTGTTTACCGCGTGACAAAGTTTGGATAAGGCATCCGTCACCTTTTGATATGTAAATAAGTACGACAGTGACGGATGCTTTATCCACATTTGACACGCGATATAGACGCAGCCATACAAGCAACCAAGCAACCAAGCATTAGCTACTAACATTTAGTAAATGTGCAAGTTACATTTGTGCTATAGGTAGAGTGAGTGAACTGAGCTTTCCACCCTTTAAGTAATTCATGAACGTGAAATTGTGATTTGATATTTTGCAATGTATCGCAAGTATCGCAACGCAGTACAGTCAAAGTCATAAACACGGCAAAAATATGTACATGCCCCTATACCATTGACAAAAAGGTCTATTATTTATTTATGTATATAGGGGATATTTTTGATCTGTGTAACTTACTTAGTATGAATAAAGATGATCATGTTTATTCATACTCATATCAAAATACGTCCCCAATTATCCACTTAGGTAGGTACTAACAACTCGATATTTTTCATTAATTTCTATGAAAATCCGTAAATTTGTATGACAGAGGACAGATGTAATAGGAGTACATGCTTCGATTATTTAAAAACCGCCGTTTATTTATGACTGCTTTGCGGGATAAAATAAGGCATTTTCAAAGTCTCACATCTGGCGTTGGTTTGATTTAAATAAAATCCTTCGTCTCCCACAAAGTTTACTTAAATTCGAAATCTGAAGGATTTCAGTCAATTCTTGAATTCAATAGGCAAAGGCTTTGACGCTTTTGACTCGCTAAGATCCTTAGAGAGGTCATAACGTCTTCTCTACAGACGGTATTATAATGTATACCAGCTGATATTCTGGATGTTATAAATAATCAAATCAAAATAAATAAAACCCCAGGTATAATGGCAACGAATTCTTTCCGGGCTAATATTTCTTAAATGGCCTGATGGATTTTCATGAAACCTAGCTAAGACTAAGAATCATTTCGATTAAACTAGCTTTCTTCACAAATAAACCGTGTCTATGCTACAATGCCCGAAAGCAAAGCCCGAAGGAACCGGAAAGGAAAGGCTGATAGTACACACAGATACACACGTTACACTTATAATATGATTCCTCTCTTTTTTTAACGGGGGTTGAGAATGAGAGCAAATTACCTACGTAATTGCATGCTTTTCTTTAATTTAACCTGTTATTCTGTACCTATATCATATCATAATCCAAATAAGGTTTACCTACATTACAGTAAATTAAACTTAAATGAAGGCTAATGAAAAAACTCGCAACGACCGTTTACGACATTTGTAAGCATCTTTGGGAAATTAATTTCTGTCATCGTTAAGTAGGTTGCAACATGCTTTAGTAATGGTTAATTTGTTAAATTTGCGCATAAGCTGCTGCTGTTACATTAATTTAATTGTGGGAAACAGTTATTCGCGGACAGAAGCAGAGAAACGCGGAAAACAGAACAGCCTCAAATCAAATTAAACGCCTTGTTTGTTCCTTTCCGCGCCTTGACACGATGCCACCACATTTGACTTGAGGGAAAATGCGGGAAGAGGAAGGGGTTCGATTTGTCAACGGAAGAAATGTTGGCTGAAATGTACATTATTATGATATCCCTTCAAGCAGTTTGTGTTTTTTTGGTGAAATCACGTCTGCAGTCTAAACGAAGTTTTTCAAATGTTGCATTCAGTTAAGCAGAAACTTGTTGTGTGTTATGAGTTATGAATCCAGGAACGTTAATAATTGTAAGAAGTAGACTTTAAAGTATCCATGTGTATGTACTACGTAGATAATAAAAAAATACAACGAAAAACGTAAAACAATGACTGTTGCCTTTACCATATGAAAGTTACATAAAAATCTTGTAACAAAGAACATGGGATTCTTTTTATTTAAATATAAAAAAAACTGTCACAATTAAAACTGTTGATTTGTATCTTGACCCAAATTAAATCGCATTGAGATGCAATTTTGATTCAGCATTAACTTTGTTTCTGTATTTTATTTTGTCGTGAACCCCTAGGAGCTCGCGCACCCCACTTTGTGAAACTCTGATTAAGTTAACCTTCTGGAAATTATCGATAAATTCAAGTTCATGTGTTGCCCGTCTTCGAAGTTTCTCTGGTAATGTATCGGTTTAATTTACCTCGTAAACGTCGACGGTTACGTCAGTTGTACCCTAGTATTTAACAAAAGGGAGGAAGGGAGAAGTATTCATGTCATCCGTCATACGTGCAGTCAAGTCATGTTTTCTGTTATTAAAATATCAGTATGTAAGATTAATCTGTCACGGTCTGTAATAGCATCTAATAGCAATAGTAACTAACTTATGTCAGATCCCAATATTCAGACCGCGGATAGATTGGATTACTTTGATTAATTTGACATTTGCCGTACAAAATTTCTCCAATATTGCGGGTCGAATATTGGGAACAGACACGGCCGGTGGCAGGGCCGTCTAAGGCCATGTTGGAGTCCATGAGCTTATAAATATAAATAAAGGAAAAAAACAAGATACATTTTTTGTTCTCGCATTTTATTTTTATTACATCGCCTTTCGGAGCCCCCGTGAGTGCCCCTGCGTGCCCTTATGGTAAATACGGTATTGAGTTGTGGTAAGTATTAGTAGGAGCGACTGAGGTGAGAATGGAAACATGCAATCGTGTGGTGTTTATTAGTTGAGGGTTTAGTGCATGTTCCATATTCTAGTCACACTCATTGACTAAACTACTTTTAGCTTAGAGTAAATCAACTTACATTATTCCAAAATACACAAATAGACAAACTTTTGCTTCACAAAGTATGGTAAAAAACTACCTGCAATAAAAAACGGTTTTTTGCATAATCCAACAGAAGCGTAGCGCATACATAAATAAATTGCATTTGTAACCGCTGGTTGCTGCCGTGAAACGTAGAAATTGGCTTACACCGTAAATTATACTGTTACTGTTGTAGGTAGTTATTCTCTACAGACCAAAAGCCAGATCGCGAAAAGACTGGTTCTACGTGACCCTTGAAGTGTAATTATTATTCGCTCATTTAGTGCTTACCTTATCGGCAATCATAACTTGATCTGTCTAGACGAACGTAACTAAGTAATACGCAGCCATACTGGCTAAGCCAATGAACATTATCTCAGATTCGATTGCCAAAATATATTCAAGTTAGTAATGAATGAGTTTGTGATTGCTACAGGACTTTTATTTGATACTGTTTGGTTTAGCAGGGCAGCATAGGTAACTACTTTGTCATTCGACAACATTAGACAGAGAAGAGAGAAATCTTATATAATGTATTTAATTGGCTTAATTACTATAAAATAGAAAAACCGATCAATATAATGGTCACTTCTACATTCAGCGCGAATAAATCTTAAACGGCCCAACCGATACTTCAATTCTGGCTAAGAAAATAACCACTTCAATTAAACCATTTAGCTTCTCTCTATTCAAAACAATGCGCTTCCAAATTGGGCCATTCTTGGGAGCTACGACGTCACAGTTATACCTATATATACACATATACACACACAAACGTTAAACTGACAACACCATCTCATCTTATTCAAAAACAATCCACAGAGTTTTTACTCCCTTGTCAATAAAAAAAAAAACAAGTGAGGATCTGACACAAATTGACCTAGTCCCAAACTAAGCCCTAGGCTTGTCCTTTAGACAACGATATAAAGAACTTTGCCATTAATCATATTGTTTTGCTTATACCTTTGCTGGCAAGTTAATTAAGGTGGAATACTCAAGAAAATGACCTCTTGCATGTACCTAGTTGTAACCTTGTAACCCATCTGTATAGTATAGACCGTTCGACATTCTGTATTTGAAATTTGACGCAAATTCCATATTAGTTTTGTACACAACTACATGCAAGAGTTCATTTAATTAAGTTTTTTACCTATAGCTTCTATATCCTTGTCATTTTGTCATTAGGGTAGGAGCCTGCATGCGTTGCCTTGCCTGGCCTTAGTAGCTGTATCTGCTGGTTCGGCGCAGACTGGGGCAAACCAGCGAGGTCGACACTAACTTCTGTCATGAAAGGTCAAGTTAAGCCGTTCTTGCACTTCCAGCCTCCGAATATTATATAATAACACCACTGTTTGTTTAACACGACTCGTCGCGCTATATTTTATGGCGTCACGGCGCGTCGTTTAAGATTGCATACGATTTGCTTTGTTGCAACTATTTCAGAGGTAATTTGTATAAACTACAGCCAGTCATTTGCATTTTATCACAGCAGATCCTCCCATTTCTATGGAGAATATGGTATAAGGTATAATAATATTATTTTTTAAGGATGAAGATATTGCAGATTTAATTAAAAAGAAAACTAATTAAGAATTTACTTTTTGTTAGATATACACTCGAACTTGTATGCATCTTAATCCTAAAATGTATAATTAAGTAAGTATTCGAAGTTTTTTAAGTGATATTGTCAAAGCTTGGTAATTTTAGGGTTCCGTACCATAATGGTATTATTTATTATTTATGGTAAATAATTTAAACAAAAAAACTAGCTGTAAAACCGGACTGTAGTTCTTGATACTGTCCTCGATATATATTAAAATCCGATTAGAAAAAGTTATTTTAAGAATTTAATGTACCCAGTACACTACTATCGAAATCGGTTTACGTTTTTCTTTTCATTTTAAATCCTACTTTCGGATGTATGATCAAAAACGTACAAAAGATGACCGAAAAGTAACTTTAAAGTATACGGGCCAAATTTTTTGAAATAATACAGGTATTTCTCTTGGATAAGCAAGGTTAACAGAAATCTAAACATACTTAACAATGTAGAAACCGATCAGCTACTTACACTATTATCTAGACTATGACGAATTTAAGGTGATAATTTATTGTATGCAGTAGAATCGTAATGATGAATTAACCTCGGTTTCAGTTTACCATCCAGTTCTCATTTATGTGCCACCGGCGGTTCCGAGCTGTCACACTAAACCATACCCTTATCAAACCGTTGCGAAGTGCTTTAATGTGTACATAGTTACACTCAACCGCAATACAAATGGGTCACTATACGTATACATTTACCTACACCGTGACCCGTTTTCAATGCTCTTAAGTGTATAACTTAGACCACAACCATATATCAAATACACGTAGAGGACCTACGTCCTTTTGATGAATTGACTAAGAATGATTCTTGGCACTTATATTATCACATGTACTTAAGGGGCTTGTTTCGGTATTTTTCCTCGTCTCCATTGTAAGTTGTAGACGTTGTAGTGTGTACTTATCCAAGAAAGATTAGTTAGGGTGGTATAAATACGTTCGTCTTTGTTTGGATATTTATAAGAAAAGCATGTAAAAATAAGTTCAAATAGGTGGTCCCGTGGGTGTTAAAAAGTATAGAAAATCAATAATTGCTCGTTTTATTTTAGGTATTGAGACCGAAGGTAGGTATTTTTTTTGCAGATGTCTTAATTTTTTATTAATTAAATTTTTAAATAAAAATATAAATAACATAGGTATTAAATTAAAAAAAGAACAGGTAGACGCGCTCTTAAACCAGATAATAAATAGATTCGTGGGAGTAGGTAATATTGATTTTGTAACAATACAAAAAGAAAAATTTGCACAAAAAAGCTTTCATGGAAAGACGATTGCCTTCACCCATCGCCTTAACCAATAGTGTTGTATTATCGTTATACATTTGTCTTTGTGTTACTCTTAAAAAATTGGTATCGTTTTATCTTTTCCAGCCGACTAACGCTCACTTCGCACGCAGTAGGTACGATTTCCATGTTAAGGATCCTTCAGACGGGGGTCTCAAGAGTCGTTTCGTGCAAACACTTCAACACATCACTCAATCATACGATGTATTCTGTATGCAATGCATATGTTTGGGCGAGTTTTTTGACCCGTGGTTGAAGGTTAACACCTTCATCCATGTAGTTTCAACATATTTGTTTGACATTATCTATTTGAAAATTAACGTAAATTCCAAACTACATGCAATAGGGGCTTTTAATATAATAGAAAAGAAATGAAATGGTCTAAGGTCCCAATCACAGCGCTGTTTATTAGATAAAAAGTATTTTATTTCAAATTTAATTTGTTAAGTAGGTAATATATGGCGAACAGGTAGGCTGAAAAAAATCAGTCCAGTATATTACTTAAATAAAATTTCACTGTAAGAAAAAAATGCAATTGCTTATTTAATAGACAAATTACATACCAATCGAAAGTATGAAGCCTAAGTTTGGTGCAAATTATTAGTACCGACTAACCTGCTGCTTTATACCTGCCTACCCAATAGTTATGATGAGAAAAAAATAGTCAAGCTAACGTTTGCATATTCTATTATAGGCTGATTCATAGCTTTTAATATCATCCTATAATAAATATCTGTAAAAAAACAAAGTGTGGTACTCGTTTGTTCGCAATCGCAACTTATTTTGACCTGAGTTAATAACGAATTTCCTAACAACTATATACTTATATATTCACTTCTTCATGCTTTAAAACTTAAACGAAATAACTGCCATTATTTTTAATATCAGTTTGCGTTTACTAACTATCGAGTCGTCGCTAACTCATATAGTAGAGTAGAGCCTATCGCTGCTGATAGCGACAATGCGGGCCGCAGCAGTGCAGCACTTTGGCTAACCAACAAGCGTAAGGTAAATATGATTTTGGCGAGTCACGCCGACATGACAATGGGAGCCTGAAAATGTATAGTTTTTCTTCTTACCTATATGCAAATGTTCCAACGAGCGACTTTTAAACTAGATCTGACTTCTAGCTTCTAGTCTTGTAAGTTCAGATTGCTGAAATAATACAGTCAAGTAATATTTTGCTTTCAAGTTCACGCAAATGTTTTTCACGAACAATGGAACGTCTGGTCTGGAACTTCGTGCAAACCAAGCAGACCACGTTGTGTTCTAATGTAAACGGTCCTTAAGGCTAGGGTAGGCTGATTGTAAAGTTTCTCAGCAGTATGTGGGGAAGTGAGAAGACTGAAAGTTAGGTTCTGTCGCTACTGACGCCTGCATATAATTTCTAGGCACCGATCGATCAGACTCTTAAATCCGATCCGTTCATATTTCGGTTGTGTTTTTTATTTGATGGAGCGCGTTCGTAATTATATACTGCCAAATGCTGTTGCCTATATAAAGATAAACGATTTTGCTAATGGCAACGAAATAATGAATTTCGTGAGCTAGAAACCATGCAACAGGTCAGTCAGCGTTGCTTTTTCATGACTTTACTTTGTTTTATTCCGGTTAAGTAATGTTTTATGTATAGAAAAACCTAGGTAGAAAAATATATAACAAAAAACTTTAAAGTATGCTGTTACATTTTTTAAAGC
This sequence comes from Acleris sparsana, assembly GCA_923062465.1. Taxonomy (NCBI): domain Eukaryota; kingdom Metazoa; phylum Arthropoda; class Insecta; order Lepidoptera; family Tortricidae; genus Acleris; species Acleris sparsana. The sequence continues at coordinate 12,563,908 of OV281291.1, read as the reverse complement.
CTATATTTTCGAAGAGTACGTAACGCAAATTTTAGAAGGTGGCACAATTTTTTATTACGCCCTAGGAAAACGTATTTTAATCACAAAAACTTTTGTTGTTTGTTATGATGGCTATGCATATACATATATTTTTGCATTATCTACGACGAGTTATACGTTATATTTGAACTTTCTTAGCTACTGTTATTATTACGATGTAATATTTTCTCATAGAAACATCCGTCGTTTCATTTGTAATTCAGAATGTTTTACAATTTCTTCGTCCAACTAAGGCATTTGAAACATCTAAAGAGTTACTCATTTGTAACTTGTAATGTTTCCTGGCTGTTTTCCGCAGAACATCAAAATGAACTATAGCAGCAATAAAATTAATGTGGGATATACATTAGAACAGCGGGGCTGTCATCCATTATAGTAACGACATTGCTAAGTGACGTTGCTCCTGCGACCCGCATGGGGCGCATCCATCACGCGCCAACCTTTCTAATTCATCGTCATTCGACGGATTTGAGGAATTGCCATTTGTTTTTTTTACGGCGTAGGGAACACAAACACGCATACAGCTCCATTGTACAGGGTAAAAATCGTATTGCCTTTGACGTGTAATCGTATTGTCAACGTTTTGATAGCTCTCATTTACTTAACAGTAATTATGGCTGAGTTAAAAACATTACCATAGCACGTCAAAAGCAGTATGATTAAACAAATAAATATCGGGGGACAATTGCACACAAATTGACCTAGCCCTAAATTAGCTCGAAACTTGTGTTATGGGTACTAGACAACGATATACATACTTATGTAGAGAAATAAAGAAAGAAAAAATAAAAATAATCACTACTAAGGCGGCCGCGTCGTCAAAACCATGAATTGAAACCATCATCCTGAATAGAGGCCCTGGCCACCCTTACCTACCTTAAAGCTCTGAGGCTATAGACAATTGCAATCTTAAGACTGCAGAGAACTCTCAGAAATGCATTGACAACCCTAAGAACCAAAATGGTATCTATACTGGTTACCATCGCCGGATCCAAAAATGCGAACAGTACAGGTCGACACAAGTAAAAAGAGCTCCGAGCGGCTATTGGAGTGGATATGTTTGCGCATATTTTCTACTGGCAAACCAATAGCGTGGCAGCAAATCGGAGCGGTTTACACTCCCCCCGATTGTCGCCTCCGCCAATTTAGTCCGTAATTGGCTCATTGCGCAGGTAGGTCGCTGAGGGTCAGGGTCTTTTAACGTGTGTCGACTTGTACCTACGTATGTAAACATTTTATTGTACAAAACGCAAAACCGAAATACAATACAAAATAAGGATGTACAAAAAGCATGTTTATTTCTTTAATAGATCTCTACCATACCTTTATTGGGTGATTGAGGAAAATAAGAAAACTACAGTACAGCACTGCAAGGCGGCAGGTTAAAGGCCGAGCCACACCGGATGCGTGCGCGTTCGCTTTCCACTGCGTTGTATAGTGACATGTCGTATGAGAATTCATACTATACACCGCAGTGGAAAGCGAACGCGCACGTCACGTCTACGGTGTGGCTCGGCCTTAAAAGGTACGATGGTGGAAGCGATCTCGATGGATCCTGCCCAAGGTTGCCGTTGCATTACTGTTTTCAATGTGAGTACTTAAGTAAACATACAGGATTCCTACACTGGCGAAATGTAATGAAATCTGTCAAGTTTAAGTATGTACTAGTGTGCCTTACCGTATCACTGTCTTAACGTAATTTTCAAATGCCTTGAGGTTCAAATTGTAGTGTAAGTGGACCTAATGGGGAAGGGTGGGGTTACTTCCTAAAGTGTTATCACTTGCTCGTATGTACAAGCGGCTACAAAGGGACCCTTTACATTTTCTGGATGAACTAATAAATAAGTTTTAATCATCTTATATTTACAGATATTTTTGTATATTTTGGGGTAACCCTATCCTTATCAAAGAAAATAGAAATGAAATGTCCTACTGCATGTATGTAAATTTAATTCTTATGAATCCTGACTTAATGTTTGGGACAGGACCTTTTTATGCTCGAACATAATATACGATACATAATCGGTGGGAACGCCCTAATATCTCGAATTATTTAATTCCGAATTTGAAATTACCGAATTTCTAATTCCGAATTTTTGCAATACCGAAAAATATAACGCCTACTTATCAAATCTCGAATTTTATAATACCGAATATTAAAATCACGAAAACGCTTTTCCGAATGTTGACAATTCCAAATTTTCTTTATTACGAAAATTATTATTCCAAAAATTGCATTTAAACAAAAGATAGGAGATGTGACGAGCACCCTACTAAATTAGGTCAATCTCACCTTGTTACTTAGGTTAGGTTAGGTTAGAGTTGTATCAAGGGTAGCGCTTTAGTATCGCGGAACGGAGCGGAGCTCCGTAGACTTTGTCGGACAATAAAATTCTTACAGTTTTTGAGCATTAAGCATGTTAAACATTAGACACGGTATATACAATAATTTATCAGGCGGTTATTTGAAATAAAAAATCTTATAGAATTCGGGCTGCAAAAATTGCGGAATTCGGAATAGGAATATTCGGAATAGTGATATTCGGAAAAACACTTTTCGGGATTTTAATAATTCAGAATTTAGTGAGGAATCGGAATTTCAAAATCGGAATTCTGAGATTCGTGTTTATCAAATTCGGATTATTATTTTTCGAGATTATGTAGTGTACGCATGTATCGGTAGATATTTATTTATTATTAAAACTAATACTATAGCAAATGAAAATGAACCTCATCTATTTAGTTGTGTCACGATACTACGACTCTTTTAATAAGTAAATTGGAGCAAGCCTTGCACTAGAGCATGTTATTTAAAAATAAATAAACAAAATTATATAAAGTGGGACAGTTGATGTGAAAAGCCTAACATATTGACATTTTACAATCCCCGTTACAACGTAATGTAAAAAAAACTACGAACGGACAAAGCACGTTCGGATCATCCCTCTACAAATATAGTTGTATTGGAATTGTATTGTTATGCTGAGAGGAAACGGAAAGATAAAGTGACCGGCCGGGTCGCCCGGGTCTCCGAGCCGGCATTACTCATTCTCGTCCTTCGACACTCAACAGGGACCGGGTAAGCACCGTATCCTTCGCTATTAATTTTCGTGAAATATATCCTTCGCTATTACTATTCGTGACAATATCCTAATAAATATTTGGTAAGGAGTAGAGTAGAGTAGATCGAGTTTAGTGTAATTGTCTCATCAACCTATTCAGAAAATAAAAATTATAGTCTAATAATAGACCCTGAACTGAATGTTGCTCGTAGAACTGATGGCCGTTGGAGCGGAAAGGTTCTAGAGTGGCGACCGCGAACCGGGAGACGAAGTGTTGGCAGACCTTCCACAAGCTGGACTGACGATCTGATAAAGGTCGCGGGAAACCGCTGGATGACAGCAGCAGAGGACCGATCGTTGTGGAAAACCTTGGGGAAGGCCTTTGTCCAGCAGTGGACGTCTTGCGGCTGATAATGATGATAATGATGAATAGACCCTGTCAGACTGAGGCAGCTATTTTGTTTTTGACTGAATGAAACTGCATCATAGGTAGGCAAAAGCTTCCAAAAGGTTGTTTTTAGGCTTACAGTTTAGTAGACTTTGAGGTTAGAGGTATGTTTACATGATAAGACGAGTATATATGCGTTACTTCCCAATCGATTGAACTTGCATATCACTATAGCAAAGTGCAATGTCGACTGAACTAAATAATTTTATAATGAACTATACGAGTATTACCATGTAGATTTACACGCTTTCTAAAGTGTTCGAGTTAGCCTCTCGTTGGTAAGTATTGGTTATTGAGAGTACTCGTAATATTATGACTACAAGGGCCATTGATTTTTTCAGTTCACCACGCGATTGAGAGAGTGGTTTGGCTCGCTTGAGTAGTTTTTCAGCACTCTATTAACTTGTGTGTTACGGATATAGTAAATGTTTACACTAACACAATTTAAAAAGTTTATACTGAACTAGTAACTGACACCTACTTAATAATGTTTGAAATATTATACGAAATTCAAATATTAATTGGCGCACCTGTCCGACCATTGAAACTAATTAAAGGGGCGTTCTCTCGAGACCCACGCGTCTCCAATTATACTAAAGTTTCGTTGACTTGGAGATTACCGAATACCGATATTTTGTATTAATATTTAACAAGCTGAATAGAAACGGAATGAATTTGAAAATATGTTTTTATTGTAATAGTACCTACTGGGTTTTGCCTGCGACGAACTCATTATCTAAATCTATATATATAAAATGCTTTGTCCTGAATGACTAACTGACTGACTGAAGGATCAACGCACAGCCTAAACCGCTAATCGTAGAGACCTACTCGAAACTTGGAGGATGTGTCCTTTGTATGACGTAGGCACCCGATAAGAAAGGATTTTCCGAAATTGTAACCCTAAAGAAAAAGGGGGCAAATTTTGTATGGGACAGCGTGATTCCTTGGTCCAATCTACTTCAAATTTCGCAAAAGCATTCTGTAACAGAATTGATGGAAGACGTGTTTCGTATTTTATTGAAAATCATCCCCTAAGGGGGTGAAAAATGGGTAGAAATTTTTTTGGGGGTGATTTCCTTCGAAGTTGACTCCTTAGTGCTTTTGATTTACATTACATTTTATTTTGACAAATGTTTAAAAACTCAATCCGATTTTAATTAAAAAAAGGTTGAACTGACATAAAAGCTAGGTGCAATGCAAATACCCAAACTGCTGAGTCTAAAGATTCCATTTTTGGTACATAGGTTCCTTATAATGTCTAGTAGTAAGAATGGATAAGAAAATCTACCCCCAACGGGAAGAATTTGGGGGAATAGCAGGAAACTAATTCTACGCGTACGAAGTTGCGGGCGCCCTCTACTTTGTATATAAAACAGTACCGTGACTGACAATGGATATTAAATTCATCAACATTAGGTTACCGGTTTCTGTCACTCACACGAACAGAACACACACTTTCGCTTTCATGTAATACGAGTACTTATGTTAAGTCTTAGTATATTAGGTTAACGAAATATTTATAAATATTTTATGTTTGTCGTTAAGATAATTTTATCCATGTATACATATAGCGCCAAGTTTAGGTGTCTAAAGTAGTCTAAACCCGCTAAAGTGGTGCGTGGATCTTATCTATACTTATTATACCTGAATCTACCAAACCGTTGTACACTTGACCTAGCAAAATCTATTGCACCATTCCTGTTCTTTTATCACACCGGGTAGGAAGGAACCCTTTTCACAGCTAGACTTATAAAACACGTGTAGAGTAGATAGAGCCCATCAATCATTTACTATGACGTTAATGTAGCAACCGCCGGGAGCCCGGGACCTCACTGGTGCCCCGATCGTATTGACAACGGGGAGAAAAAGGATTTCAAACAGAGACACGTATTTTGTAATTCGATATTACTTAAGTATATTATTGTTTACCTACTCGCGTACTTTATAAGGATTGTGAAGCGCCGCTAAAATCGCGTAGCTGTCAAAAGAAGCCGTATAATTTATCTCCGGGCGGTAACGTTTCTCACCCCCTACATCAAGTCCGATTTCAACGACTTTTGAATATGTTGTAGTTATTATGAATAATATTAATAATAAAGTATAGACAGTTTTTAATGATATCTACAACATATAAAAAAGCATAAAAACCGGACTAGGTGTAAGGGGAGAGAAACGTTATCCCATTTTGTATGGATTTTTTTAAGCTTCGTTATCCTCTTAAACCGATAATATTGATGTGTTTTAAAATGAATGTGCTAATATGAATACTACCTATAGCATAACCGAGGACAAAAAACAGTTCTATAATGAGCGTTTTCATAGCAATAAGTTATTATAATTATTATAGCATTGTTACCAGGGTTACGCGCATGAACAATGTCAGTGATGAATGATGATATTTGGTGATCCGTTGACTTCCCAATTTTTATATTATATTTGACAAAAACTGTTTCAACAGCAATTTAGATACGTAAAATTACGAAAAATACTTAATTCATTAAGTACTCGTACCATAACAGGAGCGTATGCATTATGCGGGTGGTAGGACCTTGTGCGGGGTCCGTCCGGATCGCTACCACCATCTTATCCATTAACCTACCGCGAAACAGCAGTGTTTGCATTGTTATGTTCCGGTTTGGGGCTAAGACAGCCGGTGTAATGACTAACAAAGAGGCATTCCATCTTAGTCCTCAGGGTTGGCAACGCATTGGCAGTCTTAGGCTTGCTGTCTTATAAATGCGAATGTCTATGGGTCACAGTTTCTACTTACCATCAGGTGGCCTGTGTGCTCGTTTGCCTTCCCTATGCCATAAAAAAAAAGGTTTGCGATACGGCAATACGGCGGCACCGGAAATGTGGTTTGTTGAATAAAATTGACATTCCAATTCTTATACTTTATTAAAACAAAGAAATCCTCCCCAAAATATTAAATTATTAAAACTTAACAAAGAGTTAACTTAAAATATTAAATTATTAACCTTATATTTAATAATCACAAAAAAAAACATAAATAATGTAAATCAACTAGGCTGTTTCTTAAGCTTGTCAATTAAGAAACGGCCAGAAAAATTAAACTAACAACGACAAACTTTGTATTTTCCGTTTTAAGCTTGTAGAAAAAGTTATGTATGCAACCGTACGTAATTAGCTAGTACCTAGCTAGCATAGTACCTTAACACATTCAGCGCCAGCAACCCGCTACAAAGCGGAAAACGCTGGGATCGGTTACGAGGGTAGTGCGTAGCGCTTCGTGGCAGCGAATGTGTTAAGAAGCTTGATTATGGATCAGTTACATAAATAACTATCGCAAACCAAGGGCTCAATGTTTAAGCTAAAACCGGTATTTTAATGAACGTCCCAAACAAAATTAGTTTTGAAAATCCCGAGAATGTAAGCCTTAATTTATACGGTTCTGTTTTGTTTCGTTGTTTCCTTCTTCCAAAGGAAGGTATGATGAAACCATGTAAAGGGAGGTTAAATTATTACAAAAGGAACTAAACAAGCTTATTATATTACGGATGAATCCCTCACCTTTAAAACGCGCACGTGCGTTCCAATTCTCACGGAGTGTCAAAGGAGCGGCGTAACGTGTGTTCGTACGAATGAGTACTTGAGTACACATCAAAACGTCCATGTTATGAATACGTGTTATATGGATTACGTGAAGTTACGTGAGCATATTTTACTTAGCTAAAATATCCAGCCATTTATTTACCAGGGAGTCGATTTTGAATTTCACTGATAGTGAGCATGAAAATTAAGTCACGTAGTGGTCTCGTTTACGAATGAGTGGAAGCACTCGTATTTAATATCATTGGCGTGAGAATTTCAGACATTCGTAGGATTACTAAATATAAACATATAGAAATGACTAACTATCGGCAATTTTGATGAGCTGCAGTTGCCGGATGAGATTCATCAACCCCAGGTTTTGAAAAATGCTTACGATTTTCACTTCATTTAGTATTAGCAATCATTGTATAATTCATATTTTAACTAGACTTGCGCACTTACATTGTATTCATGTATATTATTATCACTTACGAGCTGCAAGTTAATTGCAATCAAAGCTTACCGACCGAGTGTATAAACCAGAACTCTCCTAACGTCACATCGTAAACACGACAAACTATAACCCGCGCAATTAATTCGCAGCCCGCCGTGAATAACGAGCATATGCGATGTGGGACACTTGAGTGTCGGCGGCAGTCTGGGAACAATATACTAGTACCGATCGACAGCCGAGCACGCTGTATATGAGTAGGTATGCTTACTCATACATCATGTTTGGTAAGAGTATAACTGTTAAAAAGATTAAAAATCTGCCAAGTGCGACCCGGACTCCGTACCTACCATTATCTATAAATAAACACTTTGTTGTGCGGGAGCCCCACTTAAATGCCCTTTTTTTTTAGTATTTGTTGTTATCATCTGTAAAAACTGTCTAATTATCACAGTTCATGAGACACAGCCTGGTGACAGATAGAGAGACGGACAGGGAGTCTTAGTAATATAGGGTCCCGTTTTTACCCTTTGGGTTGTGGATGACCGAAAAAATCCATAACGTCATTGTTGACACAATTATTGACACTCAAAATGTTTATATCGCTGGAACAATGGCTGGAACCATACAATTATGTCAAATATCTAATGTGTAGACAAGGTTAGGTTAGGTTAGGTTTGATGTATACAAATCCTGAACAAGTAACAATTAAAACATTTTTTTTAATTAATGTATTATGACATTTTTTTGCGATAAATATGACCTAAAAACACATTATGACTTAAAATAACTATGGCAGACGATATAGACCCGCAATAGCTAGGTCATGAAAATCCGGACGCAGCAAATGGAACGTTTCAGATTAAATGATTGTTTTCAGGGTAATCGTTATTAATTGATTTATATTCTCTATCTCGCTGCTTTAATAGCGTACCTAACATTAATCCGCAATATAAATCTTCTCCAAATAAACAGCTAAAGCCATGTGATTTGCGAAAACAATTTAATTATTTATTGCATGGCTTAATCGAATTCGAATGCTAAGCTGTTGTTTCGTTACTAATGATTCGATTTATTATTTGACTGACTGTTTATGTTCCAAGTTAATCCATTCTAGTCTGTTTAGTCTATAATTTCTCTTATAAATCCACAATGTATTCTATTCCTTAATGTATCAAATATATACGATATGTCTTAATATGTGCTCGAAAATATATAAACACGCGTTTAACAATAGAGTCAAGTTCAAATATTGTTGAGCAGAATAAGTTCCGATATGTTCCGATATGTTGTTACATACATACTGCGCATTTACCTCAGATACGCATGTAATTTTTTTATAGCTTAATTCATATTTTTATTTCATGTAAAAATTTAAACTGCGTCTCATTTGGAAGCCACAAAAATGTATCTATCCCTAGACCCATAGACCTATAAAATACAATTCTCAATCGACACCAAATTGAAGTGAGTAAGTATATAATATTCCCAATTTTTAAACAATATTTTTGTATTCGACTGAACTACAAAACCTGTTACCGGTTTGCCACGTTTGCTTTGAGATCGTTGAGCGGATGAAAGTGAGTGACTTCCCAACGGACTCCGGACAGCTGACGGAAGCCAAAACGCCGCCGACGCCGCCGCGGTCAAATACTGACGTAATTTATGGGCAGTAACGGTTATTGATGATTTTACACCCGAATTAGTAGACTACTTTCAAGATTAAGTAAAGCGGTCGTAAAAATATGAGTACTTTTGCCGGTAACAGCGAAAGCACGAGAAAATCGTTTTGATAGCTCTTATTTTCTTGACAGTAATGGTGGCCGACTTAAAAACGATACCGTAACAGATTAAATACGATTTCGATTTTACCGCCTAGAATAGAGGCGCACAGATTTTACACGGTGAAACATTATCGCTTTTGACGTGTTATCGTATTGTTTATATCTCGGCTGCCATTACGAAAAGTTAATAAGAGCTAGCAAAACTTCAACAATAACAACATATAAAATACAATAAGATTTTATCGTGTAGAATCTGGGCCCTGAAAGCTAGCACAATTTTGTAGGATAAATATTATTACACATTTCTATGGCGAACCGTTTTTGTAATTTACGTGAAAAGGGTGTTTAAATATTTTCAAGGACCTCATAAAGTCATAAAACAGCAATTAATTACGCAGGGGTGACCATTTAAGTAGGCACTCCATAACAAACTCATAATCAAATTGTATTGCATCGTACAGCAGAATTGATTAGAACAACAAAGGGTAGGTACATATTTTCATTAATTTTGATACCAACTGCTTGTAAAATATAAGTCCGTAATCCGATTTATTGCATTTACATATTTTATTGTACGACGTACGTTTGTGCGCGGTACATTTAAACTATATGAATACCAGCGCAACCCGTATTACGGTCACTTTTATAGCGGTGGATAAAGCTATTGGGGCTGCCCAATTTCTGTAGCGCGTCAGGGATGTTCGCGGATGCCAGAGTTGACTGTTTCTACACAACTATGAGGAAACGCTGCACATCTCTGGCGCGCAGGGTACGGGCTAGCTCTAATGGTATCCTGAGGGCATTTGCGGACAGGTTTGATTGTCAGTATCTGAATCATTGTCATATGATCCATGTACTGACAGTCAAGCCTTACTAAGTGCTGTCGTCCTTACTTTTACTTCTATTTTATTTTTATTTTCATTAAAATTTTAAAAAAATAATTATTAATTAGGTTTTTTTTTTTTTGCTAACTTTAGGCTAAGAAATTGTAACTAACCTAAATTAACTATGATCCCAGTTGGTCGAAATAAATGTATTTGAATTTGAATTTGAATTTGAATTTGAAAGCATCCATCACTCTTGCACTTACAAGCTGGTCAGAGAGTGATAGATGTTTCATCTACGTTTATCCACATTGATAAACGCGACCATTGTAATGTGCACTCCTATTATGGATCTGGATAAACGTGGATAAGGGACGTGACAGAAGCGCGAGGAGCTAACCCCATGTGCTTCTGTTTAGCCCATACGAGTAAATAAATACTCGTTAACCGAACAATTGTCTTCTCGTGTGATATCTATGGAATTATTTCTCTAAAACTGTCATTAACGAAATATCGTCAACAAAACAAGGAGTTTCATTAGTTAACTAAGCTGAATAAAGCGTACGTCACTGCAAGAGTCACGGATGCTTTTTCCACCGCGATAAAGGCGACTAATATGGCTGCGTTTATCGCGGGACAATATGTGGATGTAGAGTGACGGATGCTTTCTCCACATTTGGTCACGCGATCAACGTGACCGTACCAGGCGCGCATAACACGGAGGCTGTGTTGACACGCTTAACAACAGTAAATAACTATTCAGTCTATTAATTTGAACCAAACCCTTGCCATGCCCTTGATGGTTTATCTTTAATCGTATTGGCGATACCGAGTACCAAGGGGCCCCGGGTCCCCGATCAAATCCGCTTATTTGCCAGTTTCCCGCCGCACGCACTTCTGGATTAAGTACCGGACTTTCATTAAACCCCTTTTTTACCCGGTCGTATGGTTACAGATTTATTAGCTTATGTTAACCACTAGGGAATTAACGGTTTGCCTATATCCGGATAAAGGTAGCACGGAAGCCTGGTGCGATTATATTTATTAAAACCCTTCGAAACATGGTAAGTCGCGTCGTAAATACAGAAAATAATATTTTTTCATCTCTACTGTTCGGAAAGTTTAATTTGAATGGGTGGATAGCCGGGTGGAAAATTGCGTTTTCATCTCTAGGGTGGAAAGTAATTTTTTTTTAATAGTTACGATTGGCCACGGTGTCTAAGATAATTGAGCTACGTCATATTATTAAAATAAAAGATTTTCATATATCTAAACTCGGCTATACGTTAAACGATGTATTTATTACGGCCTATAGGTTCATATGAAAATCATTTTAAGACTTGTCTATTTTTTCGCAATTACAGAAAATCAACATTTAAAATTATTCCTCTATTCTGCTGCCCGCCATAATGCCGTGATAGCGTGACACTTTTTCTTTCACGTTTCGGCATGGCCATCTAGAAAATACACTACTCCCAACATTAGAAAAGTTTAATCGAGTTGGTCACGACCAAGGAGCTTATTATACAACAAGGAGGTTGAACACCGAACATCCGTTCGAAACAAGAAATTTGACCTTTATTACGTCACGAATATATTCCATCTCTTTCTTTAGTTAGGATAAGAATGAGATGGAAGTCATGCTCCTTGGCCGTGACCAACTCGATTTAACTTTTCTAACGTTGGCAGCATGTGTATTTTAACTTCTTTATGAATCTAGAAAAAAAAAGTTTTCAATACATAAAGCGGGAAACGAGATTAAATATATTTAGGTATACCGTGTCTTTTTTCCTCACAGTCGAAATGAAAAGTAGAGTGTCTAACTCGGGTGAAATTACCCATTTCCCCTCGAACTATTGGCGATCTCACTTCGTTCGAGCGCCAGAAATATCTCGGGTGAAATGGGTCACTTTCAACCCTTGGTTATCAATCTACTATTGTGCAAGGTTTTCCTACTTAATTATATCAATACAATATGCCGGAAAAATCACGAGTATGGCCGTTGAAATTTTGATTGGATATCTATTACATAGCGGCCAACTTTGGGTAACAACTTCGCTATGTCAAAAGACTTCCCTAATAAAGGAAGCTTAATTAATTAACCTTAGCACTAGTTCCACGGTAAAGTTCAGAATAAACAGTCTTGAGTCGTGAACTAAGTACGAAGTAGTTGTTAAGTGATATTACGAGTACAACATTCTAACTAAGGAGACAGAACAGGAGGAAGTTAAAGACATAAAGAAGTCTCGCACTCAGGCACTTGGGACATAATAACTTCGAATTACCTGTGCTCAGTCTGGCAACAATGAAAATGCCAAAACACTTAAAGTGTACTCAGAATGATCTCTTACTTTTCTCTTAGTCAATTGGAATCTTGCCAAAATAAATGCGTTTGCGTGTGTTTAACTTCAAATCTGCACCCTCATAAATTTGCGAACGTCAAAAGCATTCAAAGGCAGATAAAACAGGGATTCACTTAGTTTTTATTTAATCAACTTTTTTTTCTGCGGGTATTTGTTGAAATATGACGGTCCATTCAATATAATAAAATTATCTTGTTAGGAACCTGCCTGTTATAGAACGCCCAGTTTGAAAGCAACTCAGAAAATTGAATTTGGGGATTATTATGGAATAAATCGAGCTTAATTCCCTGGAAAGCAATAAAGGGGAAAACGGCAGGTTAATTTTAAATGAATTTAGGCACTTATGTAAATTATATTACCCTAGATAAGTAATATACAAAGAAATCAATTTAATAGTAAAATTAACGGTGGGATTTCTTCTTCTTGAGCTTAAAGTAAACCTATATTGATATTCCTTGTTTTCCTGCGTACCGACTGCAGGAAAACAAGGAATGAACCTTTAAAGAAATGCGAACAAAGACAATGGAAATACCGAGAATAGTATAAGTTCTGTAAGTAGCCCTAAGCGGCTTTGCATTGGCAGCGCAGCGAGGAAAAGCGAGATATGCCTTCACTTGTTACAAGTATTCGCGAAGTAAGCTTGAAGGCAAGATGGCAAAACCGGTTTAAACTAGGAACAGTTTAAAAACCACTGTTCGTTCATGGAACCAGGGCTTACCGGGGCTCTTACGTAATGACCGTGCATGGTTGTACTGTCGTCCACTAAAAATCTTATCATTATAATTGTCATGTTTGTCATTTCATGTACATTTGACAAAGGCATTTTCGTGTTTAGGTATTTTCGTTAGCTTATGCGTATGTGTCTACATATTATATTGGATAAAATTTATGTATGTGTTATGTAAATACCCATTTCAACGAGATAAAATTCAGATTTTAGACATGTTAAAATAATTTTACTGTTTTAACCTTGTAGCAACTTTATTTTAATAATCAAATTACAGTTCAAAAGGGTTTAAAGCTATTTAACTCGAGGGTCTGCCCCAGCGGCCTAGCTCCTCACGACCGGCACTTGACATCGCAGTTTCCAAGTAAATGGCTGAATGTTAATAATTAAGTTCATAAAGTTGTGTTGTTGCAACTCGATACTTCAGTTTTAATAGTCTCCATCCAAGTTCTACGTGAAATTTCCTTTTTGTAATTTAAATATATAACGAAATTAATCCTTCTTATTCAGCAACTTTTGCTCTTGATATTTAAGATAATATAATTACATTAAAAGTTAAAGTAAATTAAGCCAAGTAAACTTTGTTTCCGTTACTCAGTCGAATAAAGATTTGTTTTGTTTTAGGTTTTCCTTTTGGGCTTTATTTTCGTAATGTTCGAGCTTTGAGTACGACACATACACAAGATGGGTAATGACACGAGATGGTTTTGATAGCAATATTGATACTTACCGGATGAATACGTTTCCCATATGGCATTTATATTATTTTTAAATCGGCCGTCATTAGTCATTACCGTCAAGTTAATAAGTGCCATCATAATGTTCACAATACGTGTAAAAACAATGTTGAATAGAGGCACAACTCGTTTTCAAAACCATTTTTACTAGGACTGCTTTACTGTCTGTTAGAGCTTCCTTAACGTAAAAACAATAAGTTAAAGATAAGGTTAAGGACAAAGTGGAATAGAAGCTAACTAATGTGATTTAGAGGCTCACTCTCGGCGCTTTGCACTCGTTTATTAAACACGTGCCGAGGTTATACGTCGTCGGTACGTCCGTCGCTTCCGCTATATGTTCCGTTATATCTAGAGGGTGACCTTTTAGTAGATTGTTCAACAAGGGACTAAAGTAAGCCATTATGACACGAGATATTTATCCACCCGAGCAAAGCGAGGGTGGATAAAGTTCGAGTGTCATTATGGCGTTTTAGTCTCGAGTTAAACACTCTACTTTTCACTTCGAATGCGAGAAAAAAAAAACTCTTTTTGTTTATTTTATTTTTTTATTTTATTTTTTACATTTTATCCCGAAACGAAAGGCAAAGGACATTGGTCAAAACAGCCAAGTTTATTTAAAATTAGTTCTCAATGACGACGAACGCACTAAACTAACGCATAAAGGTGGGCAAAATAGAGTTTATATTAGTAATCATTAATCGTGTTTCACGAAATTAAATCTTTTTGTAATAATTTTGCACCGTTGGCATTTTGAGGTTATTTCCACGGCCTAAAAATGGTCCATACACAATCTCTGAAAATGGCGATAATCCTCCATTCATTAACAACGTGATGTTTAAATGCTTGCATATTTAGCCAACAGATACAAACATGAAAATTATTTGGACCATGCCTAATAAAATAGATTTTATCCCTTATATATTTAAATATGATGATGATGATGATATTTAAATAGATTCATATTTGTAATCATTAATCGTGAAATTAAATCGATTAATTTATATTTTTTGCAAGAAAAATGATCCATATACAATCACTGAAAAAGGCGATGATTGGCAGTTTAAGGGTTTCCAAAGTAAATTAAAAAGAAAAAGTACTTTAGTCCCTAGGGAGTAAAGTGTAGTTTTATTCCCTAGAGATTAAATACATCACTTTAGTCCGGCTATGCAAGCCAATTGTGAGTCATTTTAGAGCCTGAGAAGTGAAAAATTTATTTTTCCAGCTAATTTGGAGGTAATTATTAATAGTACATTGTGCATCAAGGGTAGTATGAAGGGAATTACTAACGAGAGTGTTAGAAGCCCGACGCCGAAGGCGGAGGGCTTTTAATGACTCGAGTTAGTAATCCCCTTACTGCCTGTGATACACACAATGGTTTTCATCACATTTGCGAGGAAAAACACTTTAACTCTGCAAAATATAAAGAAATAACTTTTGACGAACGGGCACGTAAATGGAAACGATATTTTTTTTGTGACCTCTACCAAAGATAATTACTGCGTTTAGTTTCGACCTGGATTCGAGCCAGATTTAGCCAATTTGATAAAAATGTATAATTACTAAAATTAATGATAAATGTTGATATAAACTTGAAATAGGTATAAAAATAATGAAGTTTAATGAAGCGTATAGGTTTTGTGTAATGTAAGTTAGTCTATAGCTAATTTTTAAAAATGAAATTAGAAACCGATTTAATTTTTGGCTGAAAATTAAACCTCCTTAGTCAGAAATGATGTACGAAGGAGTTGCAAATTTTAAAAAGAAAGTCATTACTCCCTAGGAATGACAAACTCGCCATAATTCCCGCGGGAACAATTTAGGCCATTGTCCTTCTGTATACAGGCATGGAATAACACCATTTACGAGCAAGTGTGATGAAAATAAATATGTGTGTCTCTGTGGCAATGCTTTAGACCAGAGACTTTTAATTAACATTTGTTCCTAAGCGTTGTAACTTAAACTAAACATGAATTATTACATAGTAGCAACTCGACCCCGCTTCTCTTCGGTTGTGTGAGTTTTCGGTAACAAAACACCCGTACATAAAGCGGGTCTAGGTAGTATGGTTGCGTTTACCGCGTGACAAAATGTGGATAAAGCAACCGTCACTCTCGTAAGTACTTGTGAAAAAGTGACGCGATAAACGCAGCCACATCAGGCCTCCAGAGCTTATTATACACTCAGGAACAATGAAAACAGGTCAGTTTCTATGGAAATTCAATACAAAGTGACCCGTTTAAATTGGCCTTTAAAAACCTTTTGTGAAAAATGATCTGAGGAATAGATAATGAAAATGACATGAAAATCTGTTCACTTGTTTTGACATAATCGTGAACATACAGATAGCCAGACGCGGTGGGGGACTTTGTTCTATAATATGGCGCATTGTTATGTGTCAGTGTGGGGCTAAGACAACCGATGGAATTACTAGCATAGAGGCATTCCACCGTAGTCCGCGGCGTTGGCAAAGCATTTACAGTTTTAGGATTATGAGTTAGATAGAATGCAAATGTCTAGTGGTCTCTGATCCCAATTACCAGCTGTGGCCATGAAAATAAATCCTCAAAAGAAAACTTGAACAAAATGAATCCTGAAGGTTTTTCATTTCGCACGTGTACTGTGTAGTAAATCAATGTACATAGATGCCATTAGTACAGCCATTGGGTAATATTTTCAAATTACCTTCCACCTTGATCCTTAAATTCAAGTAGGTTTTTGTACACGTAGGAGTAACCTACAGGGCGAAGATGAATGGCGTCACGGCCGCGTTTTCCGAGGCAAGTTAACTCTCAATTTGTCTCTGTCCTAATGAAAGTCCCGGGCGATATCTTTGTCTCATTATCAGCTCGATGCCTAAACCAGTGGAGCAAACGGCGGTCGAATGAAAATGTCGAAGCCGTTCGTTGATTAATTCGTTTCTGATTCAAAGACTTTCTTATTATTCAGTGACCATGAAACTAAAGGGTGAGTGATTGACGCTATGAATTACTAAGTAACGCTTATAATCTCTTTTTTGAAATCAAGTTAATAAAATTATTCTCTATTTCAATTTGTTGAAAGTCATGAATATTTAAGAGGCCATTACTTCCGCTAAGTCCAAGTTTATTTAATTATTAAAGCTTCGTCAAATAAGTTCTCTCTGCGTCAAGTTTTTCATTGTCTTATCTAAGCAAAATTTAATTGTTGTAACCGATCGGCATTTTAAATACATTACTGTGTTATGTTTATCTTCCTTCATTAGAAAGAAAGAGATAAAACAGGCTTTTACAGTGACTATAATAATAATAAAAAAATAAAATATAATCCACTTACTATCAGCCCATTGTTGCAACCTTGACCCACCTTACAACCGTGTCACAGTGACATCATGAAACATTAGCTTGACACTTCTTACAACTTGAATCATTAGGTCACTGAGACACAGTTCTATGGTGGGGCAGGATTCTATTGGGCTGACAGTACATGTGATCCATTAATTGTTTTACCTACGTACATTGACGCAATGGTGGACGCATTAAATGGTTGGACGTTGAAAACACCATTATCTATCAATAACACTGTTTTTTTATCTATACTAATAACTAATTACATACACTAATAAACTTATCTATCTACACTAACATGATAAAGAGAGAGAGCGAATTTTGTGACAGATATATCTAACCGACAAGTATTCTCCAGAACAACGGATTACGGAACCTATACGACAAATGCTTTCACTTTTTACGGTACGTTATTCTAGATATACATAGGCTATATTTTACTGACTTAATCCAGAGCGGCCAAGGAGAGCCAGGGCGGGGCGTTAAATAAAGTTTAGAAGGTTGTAATTCTGAATGTATAATCAATTTGCCTAAATTAGAATTTGATTGAATTTCGGTTATAAATCAGGCTCGCGGAGGGCGCCATTAAAATTGGACAATTACATTTCTCGTCAGCTCCGAGAGCCTCGTGACAACCCTAACTATTTATAGAAGAGAGTATCAAATTTGTGAACGCTTACTTTTCAATCAAAATACAATCACATTTTGTTTTATGTCGTAAGACATTGGGTCGGCCCGGCCGCATTCGGTTTAATCAGATATTATTATATATTTACTATGAAAAAACCGGTTATACTAGTCGGTGACCGGATACGGGCTGCGGTCGACTACGGCCAAATTAAATAATCAAAACGAGGGTATATAGATACCTATATATTTTCGAAACACCTTTCAACTAATATATCATTACGCAGAATTTTAATTTAATCGAAAGCATTTCTCGCAGCATGAGTTATTTTTTGTCAAACTTAACCTAACCTACGTAATGTATGTTCGATTAAATGATGGTTTACCTGTAAAAGATATATTATGTGAATAAGCCCGTATCTTCGAACCTCTATTTTTCATCGCAGATAATTGTTTTTAGGGTTCGAAAAGACGGAAACCTTATAGGATCACTCGTGTGTCTGTCTGTCTATCCATGATTCTGTCAAAGCCAATTTGTTAAGAATCTACTGGACCGATTAAGTTGCAAGTTGGTACACATATGTATGTCTGTGATAAAAAAATAAATGAGCTTTAAATATCACATTTCAAAAATTAAAATCATAAGATTTGTAAACTGTACCATACTCGTAAGACGTTTCATAGGGCCTGTTGCGGGGGTGTCAAGTATTATTTTGAAAAAATAGATTAATCTTGATCATATTTATTACTCCCCGTCTGTATTTTCAAGATAACTTCGTTGGCAAAAATCATTTGGGCACATGACATTTCCCGGCCCCGTGTTAATATTTATATGTCTCGATTTCCGAGGAATGCCCGCTGGCACTGGTAGCCGCCAAACGACGCATACGCACTTAAGTACTTATGTATGTATGTCTCAAGCAATGCCCACTGGCATTAATTCCTGCCAAACGGTCTAGTGCAATCCGTTAAGCTCAATCCGGGGCGTTTCCTGGACCGTGGACGTGGCAGGCAGGCATTCCATCGCGGCAGTGATTCGCGGCTACGGTTATACTAGGTTGAGCAATCTAAATTGATCAGTATGGGGAATTCGGAAACTAATAGATTATTCAAGTCACCTGCGCTGCGGGCCTAGTATGGTTGCGTTTATCGCCTGACAAAATGTGGATGAAAATCTCTCGTGGTTCTATACGTGTCAAAAAGTGACGGATGCTTTATCCACATCTGACACGCGATATACACGCCACCATGTTACTAGGCCTGCGCACGGCCTGCGCCTCTACGCGGTATATCGTAGTTTACCTGTTAAGGTATTGTTATGACGTCAGCCGTCATTACTGTCAAGAAAATAAGAGCTATCAAAACGTTGACAATACGATAACAGATCAAAAATCATATTTTGTTTTTACCGTGTTGAATAGAGGCGCTGGTTACAAATTGAGCTCTAGGATATTTGCAATCTTAAGATTAAAAGTGTTTGCAAATCCGTTTTAGTCTTTGAGATTGAGTGCCTATGCTAGTAATTTTATCAAATGTCTTACCTCTTACCGTTCTGCACCGATTTCATTATTTTATCTATTACTTACCGTCCCGCCCAGCTTTGCTACGGCTAAAACAAAAAAAAAGTGTATCCGGAATAATGTCCCTTTCAATTTAATGATGTTTTTTTGAAACAGGTTCCGTAGTTCCGGAGATTACCTGCGGATAGATATAAACTCTCAAAAATCGCACTCTCTTAATAATATTAAGTTATATTGTTATAGTCTGTAGTATAGAATAGATTGTATATAGTTAACATAGACTAAAAATTTCAAAAACACCTCATGGAAACTTGTTTACCCTGGCCTACTGTGCATCTAATTGTTTGTTAAACAAACCGAAACAAACTTGTTCGGTAATTAGGTTTTTCTACGCTTTGTGAGTTGTGACAGTGTAAAGTTTATCCAACAGTTGTTGCAGTAACGACGTGTACCCGAGGGCGGGCCGTATCTGGGGCGCCCAGTTCCCGAGACTACTTACAGCGTCGCCGAAATTGCAGAGTTCACAGAGATATTGCGGAGTCGGAGATATTGTTATGGCCAGTACTCGGGGCGTTTGTACAAATAATGAAAAATAAATAGCTAGAAACACAGACGTTCTATTTTCTTGTATATCCATCCCTTGGTGTAAGTGGTGCTAAATAAAGTATTTTGTATTGTATTGTATATGTTGGAGTTATATTATTGTAGGTGTTATTAAAACGTATGGCGGTAAGACTAACGTGAGTACAGTTGCCCTTATAAGTTACTGCACTTTTTTGTACCTTGTCACTTTAACACTTTTGTCAGATTAGTGCAGCAGTTCAAACAAGACTGCCCACTATACCTAAAATATGATGAAGATACCTATGTATTACGTGTAATTTTATTCATACTTTATTAGACGTCCTATTATTAAAAAAATAATCCTTCTGCTCTTATAATTTAAGTAAGGGTAGCGTTTTTCAACTAACCTTATCAAAATTATCAAACTGAGAGCACAAGTTCTAAACTAGTTTAAGGTATGTTCCTAGAATAAACAAGAATGTAGGTACTGTACGTATTCTCTATAGTTACATTTAAACAATACGTAGGAAACTTTCCTATATTTAACTTAGACATAATTGTTCATTTTCATCACACAAATATTTAGGAATTCATTTAAACAGGTTAAACACGAGTCCGCTGGATCGCTTCCTTGTTTTGTACTTTATAATGAGGTAGTCCTACGAGATATGCTACGCCGTAGACATGCCAGAACGCTCTACGAGTTCTACTCCAACAATCGCTAACAGGCTACAAGTGGTTTTTTTAAAGGAGTTGTGACAACGAGTATTTTGATTTATTTTGAAGTTGGATAGATTACTTTAAGAATGTTGATATGTTAAAGATCTTATTTAAGAGGCTTGTGAAGGGCTGTTAAAATCGTGTAGCTTTAAAAAAAAACATACAAATTTAGCTGCGGGCGAATGTTTCTCACCCCCTAAATCAAGTCCAATTTCAACTATTTCTGAATATGTTGTAGTTATTATAAAGAACTAGGTCTGTACGTTTCTGTTCTTTGTTTATTAAATAGTTTCATTCAAAAATATTTTCTTGGAAAGGAAAACGTGTTTTTAGATTTCTACAACATATTCAAAAATCGGAAAGATCGGACTAGGTTTAAGGGGAGAGAAACATTTATCGCATTTTGTATGGATTTTTTTAGTTTCACAAAATCGTTTAAAGGGTTTGCGTTCGAGAGTCTTTATAACTCTTTCTTAGGGTAAAAACTAGGCATCTTTTAGATAAATATTTACTCCGTCATTTTATTTCATATAAAAAGGAAAGTGATAACTATAAAAGTCAGATACTTGGGAAAATCAGAAATTAAAAAGCAAGAGCAAGGGTCAGATCCTCTATACCACTGTGTTTTGCGACTATTGCAATGGTATTACTCGTTAGTAATACGATTCCGCCGAGTCGTTACTCGGCCGTCTATCAAGTAATAATAATAATAGCTATCACATTTTTAAATAAACAAAAACTATACGGGAAAAGTCAAAGTAGAATAAATACCCCGTACGTTCCACGAGTGCTGTAAGAATTGCTAATGTTGTCTTTAAATGGTTCGCGACAGTAAGCGTTTTCTTTTTTCACTATGTTTTATCACTATGTGTATTTTAAACTTAAGTTGAATTATGGTTTTAGACATTCGACAGCAACTTATACAAACAAATTAACACTATTACGTAACTGTATAGATAAACTCGATAACTATCCTCGAATGCCTGAAGTTTCTAAGTAACAACCTCTGTAGACATTAATTATTAACTCAACATTTACCACAAGATGACGATTAGCGACATAAGATGTTCACTTTCCCGGCTGAGACCGACTTGTAGATTAATTCATAATTAAACTAAGAACAACTATACCTAAAATGTATTATAGCATTAGGTTTAATTACTTACTCCAGATTTTTTAATGGCACGAATAAGGCAAACGAGCGCACGGGGCTACCTGATGGTAAATGGGATCTATGACACGTAGACATTTCCATTCTCAAGGCTACAATCTCAAGATTGCAATCCTTAGGGCCGTATTAATAAACTCGACTTGACTGTGAGGCCCGTCACAAGATACGTCAAAGTAAACGCCAAACCATAGAACACTGTCATTTTTCACGCATCTCGAGACGAGTATTAGAGTTGAGATCAGTTTATTAATACGAGCCTTATTAGACTGCAAATGCGTTGCCAACCCTGAGGATTAAGATGGAATACGTCTATCCAAGTAATTTCATCGGTTGAATTATCCTCACACCAAAACACAACAATGCGAACAGTGCAATTAAACTGCGCTGGTGTCGGCTGCGGTAAATTATGTTACTTGGGCGGCTTTTAATTTAACAATTAATAAAGCAACTAGTTATACGCCCTAAGTGATTTGACATCCGTCTTCCGCGAGTCGGCAACGAGGAAATGTTTGTTTTGCGCTTAATTTATAAATAAATTGTCGTCGTTATGCTGAATATGAAGATGAAATTAAAACGCAAACATTGTTACATGGTATCGTGTAACATTTATTACCGCGAGCGCTGTTCGTTCTTCGCTGTCCAAACATTGTCGTGATTTTGCGGACTAATACCGTGTCGCACGCTAGCAAATATTAGCAGGAAAGTACATTGTTGTACTGTTAAAACTTAGTTGTCGTAACTCGCGTCGGGTTTACATATATTATTATCAATATCGCTTAATTTTACATCCTTGTTCACATAAGTTCTAAGCTCTGTTAAGAGTCACTACTGAAATGTAGAAATTGTAGGATTGTAGTTGCTAAAAGTGCCACCATTATCTGCAAATATATTTTTGGAACACTATTTCTACAAATAAAATCTTGGTTATGCATGCAACCTGCTCGTAATTAACTAGATTTGTATTTAGATCACCAGTCATATTTTTACTAAGGAAGTATAATTCGAGATGAAAACATTTAAATATAACGGACATTTAAAATAACGTATTAAAAATAACTAGCATTGTTCTTTGCTTTAGTACAATTTTAACTTACTTGATAAAAAAATATTTTAATTTAACCAAAATTTAATTATTGCCCTTATTTTTGCTTTGGGCGGGCAGGTATTTTTGCCACGTTGCAGGGCCTCCTTATGAAAGTAAATGTGATAAAAAAATGGCTTTAATACCAAAATATTTTTTATACTAAGTGATTTTATGGCATTAAAATTGCAAATGCCCTAAAATCACGATCTTTTGAATTTATAGTAAGTACTGTAAGACTTAATTGATAAGTACCGTGCAAGAGGTCTCATTTTTTATGTGAATAAATGAAAGGTACAAACCGGAAGGCTTTTTTAAAAGCTTTCGCACTATAGTCATTTTAAAATGTATAGTAAAAGACGAGTAGTTTTCAAATGTTTTATTTCTTTCTAGAAAAACAATAGATGATAATACATTGGTCATTATATACCTTATTTAATGTTACCTTGTCGTATTTTATTTTTTACATTCGTTTTATCTTACTTATTTAAGTATGTTTTTACTTTATTATCGTCTTGAAGGTTTTGGCACAGTAAAGTTGGCAAGAGTAAGAATCCTTGAAGATGATTCAGCGTGTTTGAGGCGTTCCGCGCTATTTGACAATCAAATCAGTAACTATTCCATTCATATTTATCAACTACTGTGATCATTTTTATGACTCTCACGAGTCAATTGCCATTGCTGTAAATTGCGATCCATCGCGCGACGACGCGAACACACTTGAATTTGAATGGTGGAAGTTATAATTGTATCTATAAAAGCTATAAAGTTGATTGACTTTTGAAATAAAACTTTATTCATTCAAGTTTTTAAAATTTAACTCAATACCAGCCAAAGCTATTGGCTTACACATCTAGAACGAGACTGATGATCTATTATTGATTGTAAATATAAAATGCTATAGGTATGTGATTTTAAAGATTCGATTAAAAAAGACTTGCAGTATTCAATAATGTGAAGTCAATTCGAAACATTGTACCTCGGCTTCTGGTATTTTGTGTTTATCTTCGCAATGTATCAGAGCACTTCCAGAGCCTCTACTCCCGACGGTAAAAACTATATCGTGTTTGATCTGTTATCGTATTGTCTCCGTTTTGATAGCTCTTATTTACTTAACAGTAATGGTGGATGACGACAAAACAATATCATAACAGGTCAAAGACGATCTGTTTTTTACCGTCGGGATTAGAGGGACGCGGGCAATAGTTTATTAGTACGGATTGCCAGTTGTACCCTTTTTGTTTTATTGTAGTGTGTAAAACGGGTCGGTGGTGCTCAAAGAGCCTTTAGGGATAGCCGCAAAGCGCTGCCACCGCTCTTTATTACTTGTATTCCACATTTCCACAAGAATGTTTAAGTGTACCCTTTCAACACCCTTCAGTCAATTTACTGAAAATTATAACTTCATTCCGGTATTCTCTATCACAAAACTTGTGTCTGATCACATCTAAACATCCAACTAGGTAATTATACATGAATAATTCTTATTTACACACCAAATACTCACTGTGTGACCAGTTTGGTACAGTTTTACCTTACGCTAAATCTATTCGTAAGTCACAACATTGTTTAGCTACTTGCCACTGTTCGTATTTTGGCCGGGTAATGCGAATCGGAGTGTAACCGACTACTGGTATATCCAGTATGTATTACTCGGCTGAATTAAGAAGAGTAGCAAGGGGCTTAACATTTCCGTGTTACGACTGTACATAGAGACACCATCAAAAATAATTTATCTACGACTCATTGCGTATTCTCCAAACTGTTCCACAAGAAAGACTACTGTAAAGATTGGACATCCCTTTACGTTTGACTTCACAAGCTCGCACAACTATGTCGCTGGCTTTGGGCCTTATTGAGACAACTGTCAAATCTATACTGTACTACACATTATCATACAGATGACTAAGGTAGGTACATACACATTGTTTATACATGATTTGGTATAGTGGCCACAATTATTTCAGACAGGCGTATCACGCGTTGATATATACTTCGTCGGTATCCTTGACAGGGTAGTCTTTAGGCGGTAGTTTAAAACTGTCTCTGAGATACGTGAAGCGGTGGAAGTTGTAGAAGTACTCCTTGCCGTCGGGGGAGTACTGGGGGTAGAGGGTGTACGGCGGGAACTCGAGGTCCGCCAGGGAGTCCGCGAGCGCGTGGCGCGTGAACTCCTGCTTGTATCGTCATGACTGCTCCCGGTACGCTTGCCGCTTGGCGCACTTCTCGCGGAGGATGTAGCACAGGGCGATCGCTATCAGCACCGCTATCGCTATCGCCATGCTTATGCTGATCCAAATTATCTCTTCGTTGATGCCGCTCGTTGATTTACCTGAACAAAATACGGTTCTGTAAGTGAACAGTGATTAAAAGCAAAGGTTTTATACCGTCACTGATTATAGTGATTATTATTCAAGTAATGTCCCTTAACGCAGTGGTTGTAAATAGTAGATTGTGTCACAAGGGAGCAAAATGACATATTTAAGGCGAGGGCGTACATTGAATTCTGAACGAAGCGAAGGATTCTACAATTGAATCCCGAGCGTAGCGAGGGATTCTAAAATAGAATCTTGAGCGTAGTGAGGGATTCAAGTGTTAACGCCCAAGGTGGAAATAATTTTGCTACCGTGTGACACATACTGCTTTTCACATCACCTATGAGGAAAATAAAAGATCTTAGCGATGAAACAAATTTAATTATTCACACATTCTAGAAATGCTGAAATTATCAAATTTAACAACAGGAAATTATCGCACTTAACAACAATTATCAAATTTGGCAACAGAATGTCCTTGAACAGAAAAGTGCCACTTTGATCCCTCCTAGCAGGGAAGAAAAGTCCCCTTTCCGAGTAGGTGATATGAAAATACGTTTTCGTCCCCTAAAGCTTTTTAATCTACTGACTGAGGACGGCCCTTTTATCACTGAAGTGAGGTAGATAAAGAATATTAAAGCACAAGTATTCAAGTGCCTACATTGCAGATCTTGACGGCAATGGTTGATGGTGGCAAAGCTAATTTAAATGATAATGGGACGTTTGCGATGCTTTTAGGCGGCACTCGAGCATTCGTAAATCTTAAATTACATACAGTAAAGGTCTCGGATAAAATCCCTTTGCGATTCTGGAGTAAATTGAGCTATTTATAGAAGTCACGTTCGTTATTCAACGTTAATTCAAATATAAAAACTGGTTTGCTGTATCGTTTTGGTTTGTCAAAGTTAAGAAGAGATTTTCGTAAGATTCCCTATCCTACCCCTACCGGTGTACAAAAAATTGTGTCCCCAAATAAGCGTAAAACGCTTTAAGTACCTCATTAATTTAAAATATTTTTTTTCTCGAAAACATCACGATTAGGTACTTTCGAAAAAAAGCAAATAACTCTAAAACTATTCTAAATTTCATGACGAAAAATAATCTCATTTAAAATTCACTTTGGGAAAATGTTGACATTTTCAAAGGAACGCCTTATTTACCTTAATAATACATATCTGAGTTAAAACTTTCAGCAAGTACCTACACATTGTGTACTTTGTCTAAAATAAAATTTGAGAAACACGAAGTTCAAGTACTTACTTAGTAAGAATATTGATATTCAAAGCCGTCTCGAATATACTTATTCGCTTTAGCAGGTATATTTTAGAGTAAGAATAAATTTGATAACAATTAGCTTAGGTACTAGTGCTTAATCTGAGCTCAGTGTAAACGATACTATAGTAAGTTAACGATCTCTAAAGACCTTTGTCCATCGCGCTGAAGACTAACTAACTGCGGCAGTTAAAACAATTATTCTTCATTACCCGGCGGTGTCACCCGACACTCGGCTTGACATTCAATTGATGACCTCTCTATATTTTACTACAACTACGCAGTAACTTTTTAATGGACTAGCGTCAAACGTGATGAAGTACACTTCGAAAGAACGGGTGATGGATGTTTCCAGAGAGAGGCTAATCCGAGCTAGTTATGAGTATAACCGTATAGTAGAGTGCTCTATATTAAAAACAAATAATTTCCTTTCACTATGTGTTTCATGCTTCACAGACACACATCACAAACTAACAAAGATTCTGTGAAGATCCGATTCCAATCCGATTCTGTCAATTCCAACTCACCTTAACTTACCTTAGGATTCAAGTAATTTGTAAGACCTATCCCAGAGGATGATTAAACCCCAAGTAAGGTGTATAAAGTTAGTCATACAGTACATGATTTTGTCTTTAGTAGACTTTAGATAAACAGGCTTGAATTGAGCTATTTAAACATCTCTTTATCGATTGAAAAGCCGCATATAAGTTTATTAATAAACGCATCATCTTCGTCATCATCATTTGAACCGAAAGACGTCCACGTCTGGAGGCCAAGGATCGACGCGGTGGTCAGTTTTGGTGCTACTCGCATCCATCGGCTTTCGAGATCCCCACCAGCGCCTCTATTCTATGCGGTAAAAACGATATCGTATTTGACCTGTTATGGAATTGCTTCTTCGGCCAACATTACTGTCAAGTAAATAAGAGCTATCAAAACGTTGCCAACACGATAAAAGGGCCTCTATTTTAGGAGGTAAAAACTATATCGTATTTGACCTGTTATGGAATTGCTTATTTGGCCGACATTACTGTCAAGTAAATAAGAGCTATCAAAACATTGCCAATACGATAAATGGGCCTCTATTCTAGGAGGTAAAAACGATATCGTATTTGACCTGTTATGGAATTGCTTATTTGGCCGACATTACTGTCAAGTAAATAAGAGCTATCAAAACATTGCCAATACGATAAATGGGCCTCTATTCTAGGAGGTAAAAACGATATCGTATTTGACCTGTTATGGAATTGCTTATTTGGCCGACATTACTGTCAAGTAAATAAGAGCTATCAAAACATTGCCAATACGATAAATGGGCCTCTATTCTAGGAGGTAAAAACGATATCGTATTTGACCTGTTATGGAATTGCTTATTTGGCCGACATTACTGTCAAGTAAATAAGAGCTATCAAAACATTGCCAATACGATAAATGGGCCTCTATTCTAGGAGGTAAAAACGATATCGTATTTGACCTGTTATGGAATTGCTTATTTGGCCGACATTACTGTCAAGTAAATAAGAGCTATCAAAACATTGCCAATACGATAAATGGGCCTCTATTCTAGGAGGTAAAAACGATATCGTATTTGACCTGTTATGGAATTGCTTTTAACTCGGCCGCCATTACTGTCAAGTCTGTCGATAAAATGAATATTTGGTGAAGGAAAACATTCTATGTAATTAGTGTCGGTGATTCAAGGGGATCCCGTAGAAGTTACCCGCATCAAGTTATCAACAAGATGAAATATCGAAAACTCATGGCCGTTGGGGTGGTGAGATTCTAAAGCGGCGCAGACCATCCACAAGGTGGACCGAAGATCAGGGCTGGTATTCTAGGAAAAGAAGCCGGACTCACCGCTCATCTTGTTGGAGTAGCCGCCGACCTTGCCGGCCACGCGCGCCGACACGCCGGCGCTGCTCGCCACCACCAGCACCACCGCGCCCGCGCGCGCGCTGGCGCCGCCTGCGCATTACATAAAACTCAATACGAAGTAGGTACTCATTAAAAAATCAGACGGTAAATCTTGATAAACTGTAACTTATTATCTACCTAGGTACCTTTGATGAATTCGAAACTTTTAATTTGAAACATGGACATCCTTTTCTATTAACGAGCTAGAAAGGGTACTTGCAATCACGTTCTCGTAAACTGCTCTAACAATTTCGATGGAAGTTGCAATATAGGGGTTTACGGGTGGCAAAAAATCGATTTGTCCGCACGTTGACATCTTCGGGAAAATTCGTTTTTAACCCGAGTGACTTTCCAGGTACGTATATTTATACGACACTTCAGCCTCGTCTCAGTTTCCTGGAACTACAAAAGTGCTGACGCAGTAGCAGAAGCGGCCGTTAACAGGAAAATATAAATATAAGTATCGTTTCACCGGATAACCGGGGTCGTTGGCTATGATTGACTATATCGATTTAGTGCAGTGGTTGGCACTAAATACTGTGTTGTTGCTTTCAGTATCGATACGTTGATGCAGATTCATACGCACACGGGCATTGCAGTAACAGAAAGATTAGAACTGTCAATGTCTAGTATAGGTACTTACCTAATCTATAGGAATCAAATTTTTGCGTTTTTCGATAATTAGCGACAATTATTTTGCACAATCGATATGCTACTTGAAGTAGAATGCTGATCATTTTAAAATGGATGGTCGTACAAAACTTGTACTGGAATGGGTCAAGGTCGTTATTATATATTCCCCTTTCACTCACACACATTTTAGAGAAAAAAAATGTTATTGGCCTCACCGGACAGGCGTCTATCTATAAAAAATACATATCGGCAACAATTTAGCTTGTACACTACTCTCATCTCTACAAGTTTCATTCATACTACCCCTCGAGCGATATGGTTTGCCTCATGGGACCACACCTTTCCACAGATCACCTAAACTTTGCAACTGACTTAACTTTGTACATAAACAATTTGCCGTCCTCAGTTTTACTTAGACAAGTTCCGAAGTTGGGGATATAATATTCGGAGAGTAGAGGACATGATTTGTATACGAAATTACCGCAACCGCCGTCAGACATATTTTAAATTTTATACTTTAATTGTTAATGTTTGGCCCTAACTACAATTGATTTTGATGGCATATTGTGGTTCTAGAATCCTTGGAGTTGCTATTTACTAATACGTGACACTTTGAATGTGACCTAAAGTGTGGTCATATTTCAAAATGAACTAAATACATTTTTAAATTCGGTTATTCCATACCTGCTAATATTTGCGTGTTTGTAACGCTTTCACAGCAGAGATACCCTCGGTACCAAAATTAATTTAAATTGATTTATCATATCATTTATCTATTGATTTAATGAATAAATGAGTTTGGAAATATTAATACTGAAGTTCAAAATCAAAGTGGTATATATTAATAAAAAATAAACAGGAAATAGCGACTCCATGGATTCTAGAACCACGATTTGCCACCAAAAGTCCTAACTCTATTAATAACATATTTTTTTAACGTTCTCGTTTAACTAAATTATTTTCCGATATTTTTATGAAATAGGAGGGAAATATCCAAATTACTCCTCGGCATTTTTTCCGAAATGATTTGTTCATAGTAAGGCAAGAAGAAATCAAAACGCCATATAAGTATAAATTAGCGAGAAACTCAAAGCGATGCCTGCACCAACTACACGAGGGGTGATCCAAAAGTAATTAAAGTAACTTTTTAATATAGGTAGCATAAACTCACGCTTTCGTTCACAGAGTGGGGTAGGCAGAGCTACAGAATTACCTACAACTCTAAAATATTGTTGATAATTTTGTAAGCACATTTTTCACAATTAGGCTAACATGTTTAGCAGCTTATTAGTGACAGGTCAGAGTGGCAAGACCATCACCTAACAGCACTACATTTTTTTAAATGCTGTAAATAATGGTTTCAGTGCAAAAAAACAACACCTATTGCAACAAATGGAACGGATAAGCGCGGTTTCCCGGGCATGTCCGATTTTCTTCAAACTTGGATGAACACTTAATCCGACCTCGAACTTAGACAATTCAAAGAACTTTCTTAACAGTAGTTCAGAAAACACGGTTTGTAAGTATTTGCAGCCGAAGATCAATTACGTGTCTGATAGTTCAAATACTATCCTTTTAATGCAAGTTATTTGCATTACAACTGTTATCTTGTAAGATTTTGTCAATCAACTGTTATTTTGTAAGATTTTGGTAATTATGAACTGTTTCTAAATCTGACTCTATATATGCAATGTGGATCTTCCACATATTGCATATTCGGATTACACCCCCATATTCTCGGTCTAAAAGCCCCTTTTGGTCCTAAATATACTTCCTCGAAGCGTGTGTTTATGTAATCGATCACATGGAGTAGAACGGTCCGTGAGCGATACGGTTTTATGAAGTACGTTTTGCACACCTACTATCATCTATACAAATAAAATGCTTTGTCTAGAATGACTGACTGACTGACTGACTGACTGACTGACTGACGGATCACCGCACAGCCTAAACCGCTGATTGTAGAGACCTGAAACTTGGAGGGTGTGTTCTTTGTATGACATAGGCATAAGATAAGAAAGGTTTTTCTGGAATTTTACCCGGGGGTGAAAATGGGATCAAAGTTTGTATGGGGCAACGTGATTCCTTTGTCCAATCCACTTAAAATTTTGCATTAAAATTCTTTAACAAAATTGATGGAAGACGTGTTTCGTATTTTATTGAAATTCATCCCCTAAGGGGGTGAAAAAGGAGTTGAAAGTTTTTTTGGGGGTGATTTGCTTCGAAGTTGATATCAATACTCCTTAGTGCTTTTGATTTACATTACATTTTATTTTGACACATGTTTGAAAACTCAATCCGATTTTATTCAAAAAAGGTTGAAATCACATCATCACACAAGCTTGGTGCAATGCAAATACCCAAACCGCAGAGTATAAAGATTCCAAATTTGGTACATAGGTTCCTTATGAGGTCTAGGATTTCCCGAAAATCGACCCCGAACGAGAAGAAGTAGGGGGGGGGGGGGGGTAGCGGGAAAATAATTTTACGCGCATGAAGTCGCGGGCTTCCTCGTAGTTATATAATTATGTTTGTGTGACTGAATTGGAATAGAAGTACCCACGCAGAATAATATAAAAATATATTTGTATTAATATATACGTACACGATATATAACTAATTACCAAATAAAACAGTAGAAACAAGACTAGGTGGACACAAAACACAATACATACTTATGACGATCCTCATCTTGGATATGTTGAACTCTTCTCTTAAGCAAAATCACCGACGTAGCTGTTTTTCATGCGCTGTCCGATGTTTTCTTCTTTAAAATTGCCATCTGTTGAAGAGACAACAATTGTTAAAATAATTCTGCTGTGCTCCTAATAACTCTGAAATGAAGCTAGGGCGATAAAAAATTATTTCGATTAAATAAATAAATTGAAATCCTGGAAAAGTATACATTTCCGCGAGCGTGTATTTTTCAACAACAGTCGATTACACGGAAATGCTCGTAATAAAGGAAAGTACAACCTTTGTCAGAAATGGGCCATTCCTATGAAACCTCTTTTTTTGCAGCTTAAAAATACGTGTACCACGGCATTTGGTTTACCACATTTTTATGAAGCCCGGGACGTGTTGGGAATGTAAGGGAAATATTGTATATTTTTTATCAAATCTGAAATATATGGTGGTGGATAGTGGTGAATATACTTTACGTTACAAATAGCTTGATTAAACGCAAAACTCTACCCGTTATAATGAGGTGCCCTAAATACCATAAAATTATCAAATTACCTACTACACATATAATAAAGGCTTTTAAGACGTAGGTCAATGCGGTTAATAAATTCCATTCCCATTAGAATACGAGTAGTCATTTATTTATTCATGTAGGTTTCTAAATAAATAAGATAAAACTAGAAACAATCGTGTAACTATCACAAATAATATCCATTTCTACTCGAGCAAAATTGTTCAATCGATATGTTTTTAGTGGCTCTTTTACTTCTCATTGAGCGATTTGTAAAGGTAAGTAAACGAAACGTAAAGAGCCGAAAGAACCACGCGATCACGATCGCGACGATTTTACATAACACAGGCTAATGAAGGCTTAACGGCACAGAAATAGCAGTGAGTGGTTTCAATATAAATATTAAGGTCAAAGTAATTACACGCACAACAGTGAATGAAGACTGAAAATAATAGAGAAAGTTGAGCTATTAACCACAGAAATTTGTGTTCAAGCCAAAACATTCTTCAGAACAAAATGTCCCGTATAAAAAATGTCACAAAAGCTGGTTTGTTTATTCTGTCGCCAGTGTTTTACTACATTTACTTGGTGATATAACGAAGAGGGGCATTTTTGTTTTATTTAGAGCATGCTCGTCGTACCCCTTTCATTTCAGATTCTGTTAGAGAGTTATGGTGCTGTCGGTAGCTATTGTCATTCTGGCAGTATACGCTGCTGTCCATTGTCTGTCTCGTTTATTTATTTGAAAGCAAATAAACAGGGATCTGATTCAGCCGGACAGAAACATCGGCGTTTTTCACATAGAGCTGAATGGGGCGCATAATCAAACAAATGGAAAGCATTACGAGTACCGGCGGAAAAACCGATGAACACCAATTCAATGGATCTCTAAACCAATATAAACGAAATCGGGTACAGATTGCCTTTGTATCGCTTGTACAATTACCCTGTCAGTCAGCAAACGGTTTAATTCTGGTATTCGTACCGAGTGAATTCCCGAGACCATTCCTTTCTAAATTAACCGAAGGTCTTTGTTATTGATATTCAGAACGTGCCCAATGGGAAGTAAACAAAGAGTAACTAATTGGATGCCTTATTTATTACTTCGCGGTTCGTGAAGTTACCATTGTTTGAATGCCAATATACCTTGAAGACGAGTAAATATATAGTAAGGGGCTTACTTTCTTCTTAAGTATGCTGTTAGAACATAGATGACGTGTTATGTAATAATATACTGCAGCAAAATATTACCATATTAATTTTAATGGGCGTACCAGGGCGTAGCTCCGAGTCATGGACTTAATAACCCGCCTAAACAAATGTTACGCGACAAACATGATTAGGTACATCATTACAAAATGAGCAAACATTTAATTTTAGATGAATTATTATATTTTATCATATTAAATGACGACGCCGATGTTAGCCTAGTTGGTAGTGACCCTGCCAAAGAAGCTCGCGGTCCCGGGTTCGCTTCCCGGTATGAGCAATTATTGGTGCGATGAGCATAAGTAAGTATTTGTTTCAGAGTCTTGGATGTTTTCTATGTATGGTGGCCCTTGAGGTTAGATAGTGACACGAGTGCCACTCCATGTCTTCCCGTGGAAGTCGTAAGAGGCGACTAAGGGAATAAAGGCTTGTAGTATTGTTAGGCGATGGGCTTGCAACCTGTCTCTAAGACACTGGTAAACAAAATAGCCTAATTGTGCACATTTACAGAATTATCAATGTTGGTTATTCTGTAGCTCTGCCTACCCTACTCTGCGAATGAAGGCGTGAGTTTATGTATGTATGTCTACCCATAGTACCTACCTACAAGCCTAGAGCTTAGTTTGGGACCGAGTCAATTTGTGCGAAATTGACCCCTTAGTTTGTGATAAAAATATGGTACCGAACTACTAACAGTGGGAGCATTCACGTAACAATTACTATCCTATTACATCGCAGGGTAGGTTAGTGGCCATTCTGTTTTTATGACCCGACCAGTTGTAATAAGGCCGGACATTTCCTCCTTTAAAAGCACAGCATATACGAGTGTTCAAGCTTCTTGACTCAGGCAGGCAGGGGTCTAACTATTTGGTTTCTCGATAATGAATGCTTTATTATAAACGGTTTTTAAACAATATATTTTAATTAATATTAGGTAAGTACATTGACATTATCTATACAGTAGATTGGAAGGAGAAGAGAGCGCGGCGGCGTGCGTTGCCCGTTTTATAATAGTTGACAGCGCCTCTCGCGGCCATCACGGGAAACTCGCTACTCGGCTAGTGACGAGGTTTCGTCCGTAACATATCTGGGCCGCCTTGAGAGCTTCTGCTCTCAATAGGAGTGAGTAAGTCAGCGTAGCTCAGCCACCAGTCTTAAATGAAGTAGCTCAGCCACCAGTCTTGAATGAAGTAGCTCAGCCATCAGTCTTGAATGAAGTAGCTCAGCCATCAGTCTTGAATGAAGCAGCTCAGCCATCAGTCTTGAGTGCCCGCCGCTGCAGCGCCCGATATGGAGATAGGCAGAGGGCAAATTTTTGAGAATGCCCTCTGAATGATGCCGGTCGCTGTACGAATTTTAGCGACTCGCGACGTATTATCTCGACCGGGGAAGGTGGTCAAGATTCTGCCCAGTTGCCATTTGAGTGGGGGCGTGTTGTCATCTTTGATGAGTACCATTGTGTTTGGTATGATGTCATCTTTTTCTTGCTTCCATTTTGTGCGCCTCTGGAGCTCAGAGACGTATTCGGTTGACCAGCGTCTCCAAAAGTGCTGG
This sequence comes from Acleris sparsana, assembly GCA_923062465.1. Taxonomy (NCBI): domain Eukaryota; kingdom Metazoa; phylum Arthropoda; class Insecta; order Lepidoptera; family Tortricidae; genus Acleris; species Acleris sparsana. The sequence continues at coordinate 12,528,819 of OV281291.1, read as the reverse complement.
CGCATCTGCTCAACGCGCTGGTACCGGGACAGAGCGCACGCCGGTGCGGTCAGGCAGCAGTCGGTGGCGGGCGCGGTCGCCGGCCGGCCCAGCAGGAAGTGCGCTGGCGTCAGCGGAGCTAGGTCTGAGGGGTCTGATGACAGAGGACACATGGGGCGGGAGTTCAGGACGGCTTCGATTTGTGCCAAAACCGTACTGAACTCCTCATAAGTGAGGTTAGCGTTCCCGACTACACGCTTTATGTGATGTTTACTGGACTTTACCCCGGCCTCCCACAAACCGCCAAAATGAGGTGCATATGGAGGAATGAATTTAAATTCAATTTGATTATCTGAGGCATAATCAATTACAGACTTTGAACTGCCTTGTAAGAAGTCCGACAGTTCTCTCGCAGCTTTAACAAAGGATCCGCCATTATCTGAAAATATTTGCAAAGGTTTACCTCTACGAGAAATAAATCTTTTTAATGCTAGGACGTAACATTCAGTTGATAAGTTAGTGACGAGCTCTAAGTGCACTGCTCTTGTAGCAAAACATACGAATAAACACAAATAAGCCTTTTCTAATTTTGCCCCCCTCCCCTTCCGGTTTAAAATGTACATGGGTCCGGCATAGTCGACCCCGCACCTCAAAAATGGGAAGCCCGGTTGTAGGCGCTCACTAGGTAGGTTGCCCATGATAGGTTGCAATGTCCGACCTTTCATGCGAGTACAAGTTATGCAACCTTGGACGGTTTTTCTTGCTAAGTTTCTACCACCTAATGGCCACCACGACTCCCTAATGTGAGATAAGAGCGTCTGAGGCCCTACATGTAACAGTTGTTTATGCTCGAAACGGAAAAGGAGTTGTGCAAAATGATGCTTGCTACATAACAACATAGGGTGCTTTTTATTATAACTGAACTCAAGCGAGTTTACTAACCTACCACCGACGCGAATAATATTATTTTTGTCAATAAATATGTTTAATGCAGATAAATTTCGCGATGGTTGTACGGGTTTATTATTTATTAAAGCGTCATATTCATGAGGAAAAGATTGTTTTTGCACAAAGTTAACTAATAAGTTTAATGATGCGTTTAATTCGTTAACTGATAAAGCGTCGTCGGTACATCGATCTTTTTTACGTCTCCGCGCGTTGTATATGAAGCGTAATACGTAAGCTAAAGCGCGTTGCATCCTTTTGAACGACGAGAATCCTTTAAAGTCAATTAGACACGACTCGGTATTATCTGCCTGCATAACAAGATGTGTAGTAGTTATGGGAACCTTTGATTTTATCTCTGGCAAATCTGATTCATCTATTTTAAAATTCGAAGATAAGTTTAAGTTTAACTCACACTCGCGTAAAAACAATGGTCCCTTCCACCAAACATCGTGGTTAGTCAGCTCGTCAAGACTTAAACCGCGCGATAATATATCAGCTGGGTTACTCTTGGTGCTCACGTGTAAAAACATTGCATGTCCGGCCAATTCGTTAATTTCCACAACACGGTTCTGAACGAACGTTTTTAATAACTGCGGAGACGTTTTTAACCACCCGAGCACAATAGTAGAATTTGTCCAAATCACTATGTTGTCGAAATTAATTTGTAACGAATCCCGTATTTTATTTAATAATCTCGCACCGATAAAAACACCAAGCAGCTCGAGTCGGGGAATGCTAACTGGTTTTAGCGGTGCAACGCGGGTCTTTGAGCACAACAGATGAGTCGTTACATAATCATCATAATCAACAGTACGAATATAGGCGCAAGCGCCATACGCATCTAAGCTCGCGTCTGTAAAAATGTGTAATTCAATTTGTTTATAGTTACTACCTATGGCGTGCCTAGGAATGCGTATGTTATGTAAATTAGATAGTGATTTAATAAATTTCTCCCAACACAGCACTACGTCGCTAGGTACAGATTCATCCCAACCTACTTTGCTTAGCCATAGTTTTTGCAACATTATCTTTGCTATTATTACGACTGGGCTCAAAAGGCCCAACGGGTCGTATATTTGCGATACTATCGATAAAATCAAGCGTTTAGTGATGCTAGATGCACTTTGACTGATCGCAGTCGTAAAGTGAAGTTCGTCCGAGTTGTTGTACCAGCCGAGGCCCAGTGTTTTACTGGAACAGTTCTCGCCGAGTGACAAATACTTTGAACTAGTATCGGCTTGCGCTACAGCGGGAGCAACGTCGGGCGCATTGAATATCCATTTACGTAATGGTAGACAGCCAGACATACATACATCGGCTACTTTATTGCAGATGTAAGCTAATTTCGATTTATTGTCGTGCCCAGTAACTAGGTCATCGACATAGAAATTATTTAATATAGTATCTGAGACTTCTTTATCCTCACACTCTAACCCTAACTGTCTCACACATCGAATACTAAGAAAAGGCGCCGACGCCGTCCCGTAGGTAACAGTGTTAAGCTGATACACAGATAGTGGGTCGGATGGACCTTTACGCCACAAGATTAATTGCAAATTCCTTTGATCCTCTTGAATAAGGATTTGACGGAACATTTTCTCTATATCAGCGCATGCTACGTATTTAAATTTTCGAAAACGCAACAAAATAGCAAATAAATCGTTTTGCAGAGCAGGCCCGGGCATCTGTATGTCATTAAGCGATTTGGTATTTGAGGTTGACTGGCTCGCGTTAAAAACTACACGAAGCTTAGTAGTGAGACTGTGCTCGCGAAATACTCCATGATGCGGTAAAAAGAAATAAGGCGAAGCATAATTTTCAACGCGCGTCATGTGCCCCAGGTCTAAATACTCTTGCATGAACGCGTTATACATTTGTTTGTATTGCGGGTTGCGTTCTAACCTGCGCTCGAGCGACATATACATGTTTAGCGCGGTATTGTAACTATCGCCCAAGACATCAGCTGATTCCCTAAGCGGCATGCGAACTGAGAAGCGACCGTCGACGTCACGTTTAGTTGTCTCGGTAAATAATGTCTCACAAGCGCGCTCTTCGGACGAGTAGCATTGTTCCTTGTGCGGGACTTCTTCCAGTTCCCAAAACCGTTTAAATTGTTGTTCTAATGACAAAGTTTGAACTAAATTACATTGTACTTGATTAATGCGCAAGTCACTATGCTTATTACGAGTATGAATGCGACCTGAGACTATCCAACCTAACTGAGTGTTTTGCAAATAAGGTCCGGTAGGTAACCTAATTCTACCTTCTATGAGTAAATCCCAAAAACAGTCTGCCCCAATCAACAAGTCTATTTCGGATGGTGTACAGAATGTCGGGTCTGCGAGTTTAATATTCTCAGGAATGTCTATCAGATTCGCGTTGATACCTATAGCCGGTAAGGTACTCGTTATCCGCGGTAAGACCATACAAGTTAGGTTAGCGGTATAGTCTCCGTTGACCGATTTAAGTTTAATTTTACATGAATGAGTTGACTGCGCGACTGAGTTGCCAACTCCTGCAATTCGGTATGTGGACTGTATTGGTAAGGCGTTTAATTTTTTACAAAAAGAATCTGTAATGATACAATGTTGGCTGCCGTTGTCTAACAGAGCCTTTGCTTTATGATACTGATTGTCCCTATCTAATATTTCTACTAATGCGGTTGAAAGTAAAATAGGCTGTAAAACGTTAGTCGTCACAAAGCTAGTACTCGCGGCGCCGTGAACCTGCGGTTGATTAATTACATGAATGCTGGCCGTGGTGTCGATAGTGGAATCAGATGATGTCCGGGGCTCTAGGGCTGCACCGGGCAATAATGCGCTGTCCCTACCGCACTCGCCATGTAGCAAGGTATTATGCTTCTTACTACATTGTCTACATGGGCCAAAATAACACTCACTGGATGCGTGGCCGAAACGCAAACAGTTCCTACAAAGTTTCTTGCTATCTACAAAGACTAATTTGTCCTTCGGTGATAATTCTAAAAACTTATTGCAGGTATAAAGCGAATGATTTGCGTTGCACATATTGCACACGCGGGGGGTACGTTTAGTAAATTTATTATTACCTTGAGTTGATACGAAGCTGTGCACTTTGTTTTGAGGCCTTTTAAAATACTCTTGGGTGACCTTTGTATTAGTACTAGAATAATGGTTGCCGTTAGCTTTGACCATTTCTAGCATGTCAGCTTTGTCTCTAAGGAACTGAATAAGATCATTTAAACTAAACCTTTCTTTTGTATTGCTGACAGTCATTTTAAATTGTTCCCATTCTTTTTCGGTTACTGAATCTAATTTGGATACGGTAATATAGATCATTAGCGTATCCCACGTGTCAGTAGGTTCACCCAATGATTTTAAAGATCTCAAATTCTTAAGCACTGTGTCTATTAATTTTCTAATTAGCGATGGGGATTCTTTACTTACAGGGTGCATGCTAAACAAGGATTTTACATGATTGTGCACCAACAATTTGCTATTATTGAATCTACTTTCAAGGAGGTCCCATGCCGTTACGTAATTATCTGGAGTGAATTGAAGCGACTTAATAACTTCGGCTGCATTGTCTTTCAGAGCAGCTCGCAAGTAGTGAAACTTTTGTATATTATCGAGCTGCTTAGAATTATGGATCATGGAAAGATAAATGTTTCTAAACTCTAACCAGTTATCGTAGGACCCGTCAAAGGTGGGTAGCGTTATAGTGGGCAACTTTATCAAAGAATGAGATTCACTGCACTTAGATTCATCACTAGTTTTAACGTTATTGCAATTTATTAAATATTCTGCGTCCGTCATAGCACTAAAATAAATATTCTCGAAGGATTCACGAGCTTCTAGTTGCGATAAAAACTCACTATCGGGGGTAGATTCCTCTAAGTCACATTGAATGGTATTAAATTCTTGCAATAGGCACGCGTTATTGTTAACTCGTAACTTTAGCTCCATTAATTGCCTTTCAGTTAATTGAGCTCCTTCGAAAGAACTCACGTACTTCGTGAAGGAAGTAAGCCTGCTTTTGACTGTACCTCGTTTTTTCGTTAACTCACGAATTAATGCACTATTTGAATCCGTGGCAATTGGTTGCGGCGATTTACTACGCGAAATATCGGAACTAACACTCATTTTGACGATTAATGAAATTTAGGGGTACTCACGTAACTCGAATTGTCCAGCGGGTGAATCATGCGCACCACGTTGCACCTAGTTACCGCGTGTTGCTCTGTCTACTGTAATTTTGAGAAAGAAACGGTTTTAGCACACTGTACGACACCGGGGGGTTGGTTGGAACGATAATGGTCAGACCCGCTTCCGCTGAATCACGCTGCTGAAGATGCGCAGGCCCGTAGATGACGATCCGATTCGAAGGTCCAATGTTCAAGCTTCTTGACTCAGGCAGGCAGGGGTCTAACTATTTGGTTTCTCGATAATGAATGCTTTATTATAAACGGTTTTTAAACAATATATTTTAATTAATATTAGGTAAGTACATTGACATTATCTATACAGTAGATTGGAAGGAGAAGAGAGCGCGGCGGCGTGCGTTGCCCGTTTTATAATAGTTGACAGCGCCTCTCGCGGCCATCACGGGAAACTCGCTACTCGGCTAGTGACGAGGTTTCGTCCGTAACAACGAGTACATAACATACCTATATCTAAGTTTAACACAAACACTTTATTTGTATTCTACTCGTCTAAACAACGAAAGCAAAAGAAATTAGTTACATTACAAAGTACTTACAAAATTAACTGTAACCATACTCTTTATAGCATATAAAAGAAATCCATTTTCGAATAGGAGAGCATTAAAATTTTGCGATAAAGGAAATGTCGCTATAAAACCAAATAGAAATCAAGGATTGTGCGTAAAGTTTTATAGGCCCGGCGGGAACAGGACGGCCCGGTGCCTCGCCAGCCCCTGCCGTGCCGCGCCGCGGTGGGCGGGCGGTCATCCGACGACGGGTGAATTTACACGATGTTACACTTGACCGATATAATTTTCAGTGACAGAAACAAAATAAAGATATCATACATGACGTGATTCCTGTATCAGCGTAATTTGTCACATAATGCGTGATCAATCGATGCAACTAGGTAGTTCTAATCCTGGTAGGGAAAGGTGACAAAAAAACAGGGCAAGAGCATGTCTGACCATGCTCAATGTAGGGTTCCGAAGCCACAACAAACACTATCTGAAAAAACAACAATTATGATTACTGTACATTGGATATAGTGTATTTTTTTACCTATTAGATTAAAAATCATCTTTGTTATTATTATAGTTGCCAATAAAAGGGAAAATAAAAATGATGAACTAATTCTCTATTTAAAGTCATTTGGTGCTGTCTTATAGGTAGATGACTTTAGTAGGTATTTATAAACACTTTAGTCGCCTGTATCACCAGGAACCTATCAAGTCTACTTAGTCGTGATAGTTTTCCATTCAAATTCGTTATGTACTTTCATTTAGGATATTTTTCAGATTTTTAGTATTTGTAGTTTTGGCTGTAGGGGTGGGGATAGACTTGACTCTAACAAATAAATAGCACTTTAAATCGTAATACTTCACAAACGGATCCCTTAATCAAAAAATTGTTGTCATAAACCGCAATATTTTAGAAAGACCTATCTAACGACACACCATGCAGTAGACGAGAAATAAAAAAACATCCCCACGTCACGTGTACCCATTTTTTCCCCCCAAGATTTTAGTTTACCATTTTGTCGGCATGACTAATATGCCAAATAACCTCTGTCTAGAACTAAAAGTCACTAATCTAAGCTGCGGACGGACGAACGAACAGATGGACATAGCGAAAAAATAAGGGTTCCTAGTTTGACTACGGAACCATAAAAACCAAGGGAAAAGTTACTAACATAAAAGCAAAACTTTTTCCGAATTGAGTTACCATTTCGTTACTTGTAAATTGGAACTTCTTTTTTAACGATATTAGTTTTTTATTTTCGGTATTGTTAAGAGCACGTTCCATTTTTAGCCGACTACAAAAAAGGAGGATGTTCTATGTCCCACTGGTAGGTACGTTTTTTTATGCATGTTCACCGAATTCTCCCTCAATTGTGGACTGATTTTGAAAATTATTTTTTTGTCTGATAGAGTAATACTGTACTTCCAAGGTGGTCCCATTGTTACCGAATCGGTATCTAATAAGGGGATTCGTGAGAAATTGAGGGAGCTTCTCAAATATCCTTAACATACTTTTTTTTTCGGCGAGCTTGAAAAGTCCTTTAGTTTCTTACTGGAGATGTTTGAAGACATAACATATTATGATCACTAAAAAGTATGAAATAAAATGTATTTTTCAAAAAACAAAAGAAACCGCATTCAAAAACAGGAGAAATAACTTCTTTATAAAAATGGTAGGTAATTAAAGTAGGTTAGTCAAACTGAGGTCGGCGTCTCATATTTTTAACAAAAGCTGACTTTGGTTTGACTGACCTATTACCCACCATTTTAAAAGAAGTTATTTCATTCAGGCGGTTTTTGTTCATTTTAAACATTCATTTTTTGACATGTTTTGTTAAATTCATTTTAGACGTGATGCTATGCGTTTAATTGCTTGTTGGACAAGTTATAATATATCTTCAGTCGTGCGTTAGGCTTGACTTTTCGTATATTTGTGTTATAATTAATTACACGTACAGATTTAACCTTAATGACATTGACAATTCGTTTGTATATTCTGAACCGGTATAAAGGGGGCTTTCTCATGCCTTAATATTTACGTCAAGTTCTGGGACACATGTAGCAGAAACGGTACTTACCTAACACATAAACAACAAGTAAGTAACTAATCTAAATTGACTTAAGGTCGAAGGCAGAAATATGGAATGATTCTGTTGGCAGGATCTTCAACTTTTAATCGAGTCAAACGGATCTGAAAAAGAATCAGCAATTGAAAAGAAATAACCGGACGAGTGCGACGGTTCCTTACAAATTTATATACATCATAAAAATAATCAAAATCTGTTTTTTTAAGCTTGTGCCAATGAAGCCCATTCATACGATACCACACATGACACGGTTAACTCAATTCATAATTTGGACCGCCGTTCCTTGTATAAAGAGCAGTCTCTTTTTTTTGCGATTTATTAATAAAATATAGTTGTCAGATTTTTCCCTATACTTGTAGTAACTATAAGACGGTATTACTTGCCAAAGGGGTTTGGGTAAAGGTGTTGTAATTTGTGAAAGACATACATTTTTAAGGTGAGCGGCCATTCGGAAAAGTGGGAAATTATGATAGAATTATTCAAAATAATCATATTTTGTTATGTAAATAATGTAATACTCTTAAGTGCATCGGAGCCGAGATATTTAAATATTCATACCTTGTATTTGATCTCGCATACTGCTTTCTAAAGATGGGAAACGGTATAATGGGATGGGCATTAAGTCACCATAGACCAATTGTATCTGACGTTTATCAAAATATTAACAAATCCGTTAAGAAAGTAAAGAAATAAATCATTGCTGTTCTGGAGCCCTAGCCAATATGCAACCGCTACTAACGCTTTTCTTTCCTATCGCTCAAAATGTATGGGATGACATTTGACCACGTGGTTTATCGAAAAGCAATAGAATGTCACCCCATACATTTTGAGCGGTGGAAAAGAAAAAACCTACAATACAAATATCGAGAGAAGCGGTCACCAATTTTGCCGTTATTTTATCTTTAATTTAGTTGGCCGGTCCAATCGACTACGTGACAGTTTTTATAAAATGAAGTTTCGAAGACGAAAGCTGTAGCAAAGGTAAACATTTACGTTTTTCATTGCTTTAAATACTAATTGCTCGCAATGGACAGACCAACATTTGCTGCTTGTGTTTAATAAAAGTTTTTTGGGTTTAATTAGTTTAGATCCTAACCTAGTGGTCGAATTGCCTTAATTCTGCTTAACAAGCTAGTGCAAGATTTTTTTTTTGTGATGCCACAAAACGGCTCCGGGCCGACCAGGGGTTGTCAGCACCGTTCCTAACCAGTTCGTCTGCTATTTCGTTTCCATCAATGCTGGAGTGCCCTGGTACCGATCTAAGTATTACTTCGTCGGAGTCTTCTAGGGCACTTAGGTTTTCATTGCAGTGTTGGACTAGTTTGTATTTTAGTAGTGCCAAGAGGGCAGCTTGGCTGTCCGAGTTGATGTAAATGTGCTGGTGTCTAAGGTTCTTCTCAAGGTTGATTTCCGCGCATTTGTTAATCGCAAAGATTTCCGCTTGGAAGATTGAGGCCATCGTACCCATGTTGACGCTGACACCGCACCCCACATCGTTCCTTTTTTGGAACCATCTGTATACCAGATGTGGCAACCGTCTTTATAGTCCAACTGGCCTTTCAGCCATTCGTCTCTGGAGGGTATCTCCACTGTGTTTAGTTTTTTTTTAAATTATACAGTTTGCATGTCATCAGTTGGCATGCATAAGGTTTTTTTGTTCGTACACCGATGCCATGAGCTTGGTCAGTGCTTGAGAGCTCCATTTTGTCCTTGTCGTGGTGCAGATTCTGTATATGCACTGCTCAGCCTCTTTTCGCACTTGTAGGTGCAGTGGTTTTAGGTCTAGCAGCGCATCCAGGGCTGCTCCCGGTGTTGAGGATAGAGCTCCTGTTGCGATTACGTAGGCTGTGCGTTGCAGACTATTTAATTATAGGCCTTATCACTGCCGTGTACAGCCAGAGGGCAATGTAGGGCTTTAGGCCCCACGTTGACCCCACGACAACTAGACGACATAGCCATTTTGGCTTTTTGGGTTATGTTTTTTATGTGTGAGTTCCAAGTTAACTTTTGGTCTAAGGTGACCCCTAGATACTTCACTTCACTTGAGTATGGTATTGTTCGTTAAGCTTAAGATAAGTGGCTTTTCGAGCTTCCTTTTCTTAGTGAAGGGGACTAGCACAGTTTTGTTTGCGTTTATGGTGTAGAGAGCTCCTTGCATTAGACATGAAATTGTGTGGAGGCTGGGGCCTTTGATTATGACTACAAGGACGTCGGCATACCCTTGTACGTCATAGTCCTGGTCCGTCATTAATGCAAATAGTTGATCCACTCCTAGGGTCCATAATAGTGGGGATAGGATGCCTCCTTGTGGACAGCCTATTGTGGTGTGAAATTCACGTGAGATCGCATTCAGAGTTAGAGATGCCACTAGGTTAGAGAGCAAATTCTGAACCCACTTGATGGTGGTACCGTCTACACCCTTTGATACCATTCCCTTTAGAATAGTATTTGTGGGCGTGTTGTCGAAGGCACCTTCCACATCAAGAAAAGCACATAGGGCTGTTTGCTTTTCCTCTAAGGTTTTCTGCATTTTGTCGACTAGATCCAGGAGGGCAGTTTCTGTGGATTTTCCTTTTTGGTAAGCGTGTTGGTTTGAGGTAAGGGGTTTGGCCATAAGGTATCTAGCTCTGATGTGCTGGTCTATAATCCTTGCCTTGAGTAGGAAGGATGTGAGACTGATCGGTCTGAAGGATTTAGGCTGAGAGAAGTTCTTTTTCCCTGCTTTTGGTATGAAGCGTACCTTGACTCGTGTCCATGGCTCTGATATTATACCCCAGGCGAAGCTTGCCCGAAATATTCTAACCAGATGCGGGAGGCGGATGTTATCTCCCTTTTTTTTTCTATGCAAACTGACTCGTTTTCATTTTTTGACTAAACTAGCTTTATTAGCCTCACAAGAAGCAAATGCTGTAAATGATTCAACATTTTTTTAAATAATGTATAGGCAGCTTTTTAAAAGACAAACATCCCCTATATAGTGAGAATCCCTGCTTCGAGAGCTGATATGTCTTAAATGCCTCAACCGAGGTTCATAAAATCTAGCTAATAATTGTCCCGTTCGAACTAAGTAAGTAACTTTATTTAAAAAAAAACGCGTCCAATCAGTCTATCCGTTACAATACCTTAGACAGATACACAGATACACGCGAAACTTATAACACCCCTCTTTGGTTAGTGGGGGTTAAAAAGCAATCAAATAGGCGTCGCTTACTGTAAATCAAAAGTAATAATTTTATTATGTTACGAGTAAAAGATTTTCGTTGAACCCACGTATTTCATTTTAATCCTTTGGGCCATGTCCAATTTTTCGAGACAAAAAGCTCACTCCCGTTATCCAACTATTATAGGGGAAAAAACATGTCGAACTTAATTGAGAAACGAGGACAAAGCCACAAACTTTTGTCATCATATTATTATACGCATAATTTAAAAAGACTGAATTTAATAGAACTCGCATTTTAATAGCCTCCGTCTTAGGGTTCTTTTTAATTTTCTCGGCTTTCAGAATTAATTGATTGGAAGTCTTATTCACCCTGCGTCCATTCGCTTTAGAGCCGCCACATACAAGGCGTGAGGTAAACGTAATTGCCTACAGTCGAGCCACTACAGACTACAAGCGATTGCAATGTAAATAATGTTTCGGCCAGAATACTCGTATTGGATTCAGACAAAATAATGGCCACCTACGAGTAGCTCGCGGGAGCGCGCAGAGCTTCAGTGAGTTTAGTATATACGACGAAACACCCTTATTCCAGCCGCAGAATGTTATTCAATTGTTTTGGTTCGAAAATTGAAAAAATACTTCAAGTTCTTTTAAAAACGAATGTGACATTGAACTTTTTAGGATACTCGAAAGAACGTTTGAAGCTTAGTAGTGGTTTTTAGGGTTCCGTAGTACACAAGGATGTCCCTTCGTCTGTCCTTCCGTCCGTCTGATGCGCGGTATTACTACTCAGAGGCACTACAAAGCTATAATTTGGCAAGGTTTATACATATTAATCATGCTGAAAAAGTCGTAAAATAAAATCTCGTTTTTTTTTCGGGAGCATGGTTTATTTATACGTCTATTTCAATGTGTGGGGTATCATTTAATAGCGTTTTGAAAAAGTGTTATTTAATAGATTTGGGAGACCGTTTGATAAAGATTGAACCTGTTTTACCTGTCCCCATCCCCTATAGCCAAAACTAAAAATACGAAAAATCTAGAAAATATTTTAAATGAAAATACATTATTTAAAAGGAAATCTATCACGACTAAACTAGATTTCACTGGTTGAGTTACAGGCGACTTAAACATTAAAACCTACCGAAAATCTAGTAAGATCCTTGTGGATTTTTGTTTTTGTGTTTGTATTAACGGCGACGGGCCCCTGACGGCAGAGATAGTCAAATTATTATTTTTCTTTCCTAGATTTCGTATGACTATAAAATATGGAAATTGTGTACAATATATGAGCGTGTAACTATATAATTAAACCCTTTGATAACTCGCGTCGTAACTTATCGTCGTGGGCCGAGGTCCCTCCTCCTGAGGCCGCTCAAAATTGATGTCACTATCATTACCGACTAGCTCGTGTTCCGAAGCTCAGGGAGTGTGGATTTACATCCCAGTAAATCAATAGGTTCGAAATATGAGCGTAAAAGTCGGGAGGTTTTCCCAGGCTTCAGCAGTGCGTTTTCAAGAATACAAAAACAAAGTGAATAACATGTTAGTTGGCCCAAGTTACATGCTTTGCCGAGTGGACTTCAATGTGTATTAAGATACAGTACAAAAGTACAAAATATTGGGATTGTATTAGAATGTAGCAAAATATCTTTGTACGTAGATATTGCGATAATCGCAGAGATAGTAATGTTACAGAAATATATATATAGGTCGAACATAGACAATATTATTCAAGAATACTTTAACTTAAATTATATCTATGTAGCAAGTTACATTCAAGCACGTAATGTAATGGGAAAAACAGCAGCATCAATGTATAGGGTTATCACAAAGTCAAATCGTCAAAGCGGAGTTTCCTCCGGGCTTGTCATGTCAAGGTCGCACCAATAACCCCGCAACATCAATGTCTCAAAGTGCCCATTTTATGTTATGCGACGCACAATTAACGCGACCGTAAGAAGCCGACATGAGGACGACATAGATATCTATTGAAGCATTCTCTTTGAAGCAACAATTATTGCTTTCAGTTAACGATGCTATATAATGTGCTATATAATAGCTACCCTACTTTCCAAGTACATATCGCACTTTCGAGTATATGCCCTTTGCAAGCTAGTGTGATAAATAGGTATGGAATACGTGTAGCCAATAATACTGTACATCACTTACGTACAGTACTCGGAATGTAATCAAGTAAGTAATAAAGTACATAGGTATATACATTAAATCACGCCTGTTTCCCAGAGGGGTAGGCAGAGGCCAAAGGAATAATACCTATACTTAAACGTATTAATATTTCAGCAGTATCATTAAAGTACGGAGTATACTCACATAATTTACAGATTTCTTATGAAATGTCTCCTTTAGAATTCCAGACTTTAGGCTGATCCGATGATTGGTAAAACTTTGAATAAGTACGCGACTTCAATTATAAAGACAGTGTGTATTACCTATAAATATGCTGTAGCTATATTTTCAAGTGCCAATAAGGATTAAGTATCCCTGCAAACATAAATATACTTTCTGGAAAGGACTATAGGTACACAGTACACACACACTTTCCTTATTTCCTTCAATAGCGTATAAAATAAGTATCTTCCACAAAAAAAAAATATGACAAGTATTGTCGGCTGTCTATACGTAAGTGATGTGAAAAAACAGACTGTACTTTCAAATTGTTTATAACCACAGACACTTTTGTGAATAATACCAACATTTCTCATTGATTATTTTCTCTCCAAGCCTCCAATCTGCGATTCCAATTTCCTACGCGTTAGTATCGAAATGCTTCTTTCGACGTTAATCAGTCTGCTTTGTATTGCGTATTTTTTCTGGAGTTGCTGTGAAGCTGTCTAGAACAATAGGTATTTTATAAACACCGTTGTTGTTTCCGTGCTTGAAAAAGTTTTTAATTTCCTATAACCTCAACTTCTACGTAGATGATTCGCTTTCATATTCCTACATTCACTATTTAACGATTTACACTTTAGAACGTTAAAAAGTTTCTTTCGACAGCAGAAACTGCAAGAATTTTAATTCACACGCACGTAAAACGGTTTATGCCTAGTCATCCGCCATCATAATTTGCTGTTTGGAGCCTCCGTGGACTTGATCTGTTGACGTTTAACTGCTCTTAAATCGGGGTCACCAATGTAGGACTTCGGTCGCCAGGCATAACACCTGCCTGGAGGGAGATCTCTCTATTGTATTTATCTCTCTTCCTACAGTAAATTCCGTTTCCATTGGAGTTTTAAATATAAAAGTTGACAATCTGTTGCAACCCTAATACACTTGTTAAAAATAGTACCTACTAAGGTGTCCTTTGATCACGGCCGTCGCGGGGCGTAGCTCCCTCATCACGCCTTTATAACCCTTTATTTCTGACCTTTTCTGTAGTTTGTAAAATTATATTCATTATAAATAATCTTAAAAGACTTTGTTTACCAGTTTCTACCTCTAATAAATATTCAACCAAGTACAAAAATATTAAATTGTTACGGTAGAGGCAAATTTGTATTTTAATAAATAAATAAAATAAACAAGATCGTACCGATAAAAGTTCAGTCATGCGAAGTTTAAAAAAGCTGATGAGATTTCTTTGCAAACTCGTCCTATAAAACTATAAAAACTATTTCAATCTCAGAATACTAACTTTATAAAGTCTCTGACTATAAAAGCGGCTAAGTATTCGTCCGAGTACATTAGCCTACGTAACGTGAGCGGCACTTCCAAATTAAAAGAATGTTCAAACTCCATCGTTAAGTTTCTGAAATTTCTCGGGATTTGTTATCTCCTTAAAAATTTACTAGCTAACACTAAGCTGATTTTGCAGGTATACAATTTTGTTTGATAAGCGAAATAGCTGATCCTTTATATCTTGTACATGCATATTTAATGGGCATGATTTGATTTGCTACTAAGAAGCTTCTTCCGCCTACCTGAATTAAGTCGCCCTAAGTGACTAAGTTACTTAATTCAGATCAGTGGAATAGCATTAAGCAAATAACTTTATACCGTTTTTAAGACGCTATCTTGCTAAATGTTTAGCAAAAAAGTTTAACTCGCTGTATTTTAGATGCAAATGCAATTTACTGTATTCTTGTCTGTCCGTTCCATGTTCAACTATTCTCAAAACCTCATGATATTTATTTAATTATAAAAAATACAAATTACAAAACACCGTTATAACCCTATCTTTGGGGAAACGATAAACAAAAAATCCTTAAAATAAACAAAATACAATGGCTGGGCCTTTTCATCATGTGGTGAGTGCGCTATAAACATATTTAACGATATCACGATCCGTCGGTTAATTTGAACGCATGGTTCATCTCCCGATTAACGTCGTTCATTAATTATCAATTACGAGACTCGTAATGAACGTACAAGTACATGAAACAACAGCATAATGAACACGTGGAACACAAACAACTTGCTAAATTAAAATAGACCTTACGTTTTCAATTGTTCCCGTGAATTGGTATTACGTCGGTATATTTACAGTCGTTATTAAGGTCCCTTTCTGAATGGACATTTAATTAACTGTGAATTTATTTTTTGTTTCAGGACACACAATGAAATGGTTTCCTTTGATGGTGCTAAATTGTTTGCCATCAATTAGAAGTTAAGATAAATTGGAATGGAAACCAAAAGCCATTTTTTTTTTAAATTTGTTATATGTCATTTAGTATGCTAACAACCAACACAGAGTTAAAAACAATACCATAACTGATCAAATACGATCTGAATTTTACCGCCTAGAATAGAGGCGCGTGTTTGTGTGGACTAAGCAAGAATCATTAACACAAGTACTATAGGCAGATAGGTTATAATTACTAGTAACTACACATTAATAGCCTTTATTATAAGTTTTAGCAGCAATACAACAATTTCATAAAGGCGTTCTCCTTAAACGAACCTTGTACAAGTCACGTTTCTCTTTGTTTCAGTTTGTTTTATCTTCTTTTATGTTTTAGAACATTTATAATGAAGGCCGTTGTATTTTGAAGCTAATTGCTATTAATTAGACGTTTTCAGTACGTAATTTGAAGTAAAAACAGGTCCATCATGCTTTGCCTAAGCGTTCCGTCATGTAAAAAATTTCAGCTTCATAACTTAGGTAGATTTTGAAACAAAGTGATTGACGTGACAGAGTGTTGGCTGTTGAGAAACTATAAGGTGCCTAGTTTGGCTACAGACCTCCACGTACTGTTGAAAATGACGAGACAATGGTATAATGGATTGGAATGTATCTTACGCAATTATGATAATGTATTGTAAAAGAAAGGAACGTCGAGATACCGATGAATGAAAAAGGATGATGAATCGAACAACATATTAATATTATCTAGGTCACCATTTCGATTGCTATTCCAGGACATTTTATTCGTGCTGTTTAATCTAATACTAGCACATATAATATACATAGGTACCTACTTATTTTATGGCGCTAATAAAGCATTCGTAACTTTGTAATGATTAAGATGTGTGCTAAGCCTGAATCAATAAATAATATATCACAGGACTAGGTATAATACATATTAACCTAACCATAAAGCTCTAGGCTTATAACTATGGATAGTCAACGATATGCATCCATACAAATATTATAAATGTGAATGAAACTGTGTATGTCGGCATGCTACGCTTTGAATTGTAATCGGCTGAACCGATGCAGATGAAGTTTGGTATGGGGTTAGCTTAGATTTCCGAGGATAAGACATATGGTAGGTACTTTTGTTTCGTAAATATGTACAATTCCGGAGGGACATACGCGGGTGGAGTCTCGGGCAACAGCTAAAGAAACAAATACAGTGAAACCACGGAAAAACATCTAAGATTCGGAAGACAAATATTGATCTTTACGGGATTGAACCGGGATAGTTGTCTATTGCGGTAGGAGCTCCACCAACTTGGCTAACCACGTCGTCAATATAACAGGGTTCATAACTATACTTCTCACGTGCATATCATTCCGCTTAATATTCCAGCACAGTCGTTTAACGAAAGATATAGCTTCCTCCCGCAGAGAAGTCGTTAGGATTAAAGAGGAGAAACTCCGGTTAACGTAAAACTGCTTTATACATCAACAGTATTATAATCTTACTGGCTTCTGCGCGTCCGCGTAGATTTCGTTTATAGTTATTCCCTCAGGAACTTTAAATAAAAATCGGGATGAAAAGTAGCCTATGGGTTAATCCAGGGTATAAGCTATCTTCCTTCATTTGAAACAAATCATTCAAATCCTTCTAGCCGATGCAGGGTGAAGGAGTAACAAACGAACACAAACATTCGCATTTCTAATATTAGTAGGATGGATGTCAGTTTGTCAGTCTGTAGGTCTCTTTTTTATATCTTCACAATTAAAGCGCAAAAACAATTTTTATTAAAAAATATGACATACATAATATTTTCATAGGATGCTTTTATCCATAAAAATATAGCTTGTAACTACCGAAGAAAAACAATAAGTTAACGAAGTCACAGATTAAGGCTAGTGCATAAAATGAAAGTTGAAGGACAATGGGAAAGGCCTTTTAGTAGGTGTGTATCGCGATAGGAAAAGTTGTTTGGCTTATAAGTTAAATTGAAACAGAGATCATCTCTACCAGGCTGGGATTATCTTGGATTTGTCAACACCGAAAGTTGCGTTGCGTTGTCGCTCATTCCAAATTTGAATAATAAGTTAATCACACCCCGAAATTAAACCATGGCTTAATTTTATCGTGTGCACGTATTTAATGCAAATCGTTTGTACGGTCAGCCTTATACGTAGCTGCACGGACGCACATTTTTTAACGTCGTATTTGAACTCCTGCAGTTCCTGCACTTATCCGTAAGAGGCGTTAAGTTAAAAGCGACAAGATACAAGGGTACTTATAAGGCCGAAGTACAAATTATTTAATACAGCAAAATAACGGATTAAGAATAACTAACACTACGCAAACCTATATACCCAAAGCTCAAGAAAAGCTGAGCTAATAGACTAAAGTATTATAAAAATCATATCCAACAAAGAAACATCAAAATCAACTTGCATTTTCATCCAATTAAAGCATTGACTCGAAAATCCTGTTCCTATCATAATCCAAAGCACTGGCAGGCAGCACGCGAGCAACGTGTCCAATGCCGTTCGCGTCGGCGATTAGGCTCGCGAGGTTCGTGATAAGTTGCGGGGGCAGGCGGGCGCGCGCGAGGTGCCGGGGCGACGGCCGGGGAGGCACTGAGGCACTGGCCGGGACTTCGGGGCTTTGGGCCGCGCCCGCACAGGTTTTCAGTTTTCAGGTTTTCACCCTTCCCGTGACATGATTAAGCGGGTTTTAAACTGTTCAACGCGTTGAATGAGATATCCCGCGTAAAGAAAATGACCCGCATTTAAGTCGCGAAATGAGTTGTATTGTTAGGAGGGCGTTAGGCGTTATGCTTCTCACCTTCTTTTGTGTCCTTCTTCTATTATTACATGATTATAAACAAGTAGCCTCGTATTTACGGCCTTCATTAATTAACGCTTACAAATAAAATATAAACCTAGTAAGAACCTGTGAATTGCGAATTTATTATTTTTTCTTTGTTAAGATTGCGTTTATTAGACATGCCTAACCGTTTTTGCTGTCTGCTTTACCAGATTATGTTTCGATATGCTTACATGCCTAGATGTTCGTATTTTTGTTAATAAGTTTATTTGGAGTTTATAAATGTAAAATTATTTAATATTCAAATAATCAACCTACTTGCCGAAATACAAAACTATACCTTTTTTAGGGGTATAAAATTATAACAGTCAAGTTTGCGCAAGTTTATTTTGTAAAATAAGGACAACAATAATTAACACCTTCAGTAAGAGATATTTTCCTATATTAATTTCATTTACGAAGAAACGTGCGCAAATGTAAAGTATTTTTCATCCACAACTGCACGCCCCGCCCGCCCGTCAAGTTGACGTCGAACGAATGCTTCAACGTATGAAAAATAATGGAAACGTTTTAGTAATAACATAAAGAAGAGCATCAAACTGCTTGACACGCAGCTCGACGATAGCCCACGAGCATATCCATAGGTTGATGTCGTTATCATATCAGGCTTAAAGACGGGCACTGCCCTGGGACCGCTTCAAATTTCAAACTTGATATCGCTCTAAAACTTTAGCAGCTCAATTACCACATATCTGGTAATGGACTCTGATAATAATGTTATAGTTTATAATGATCGTTAAGTTCGAAACCAAGGATGCTTTTTGTTCGAGAACACAACTTGCAAATTGTACCCTTATCATCTACGAATGCAAAGACACAAAAATAGCATAACGATAACCTTATCACGTAGACCGTGAAAGAAATGACATCAAAGCGCACTCTAAAATTACGAATACCGTAAACACCCGACCTCAGTTTTTATAGCTTCGTCCCGAGTCACTAAGTGCTCGTTATGCATTCGGCGTAGTTCGGCGCTCGCCCAGCGAGCTCCCGGTAATGTACGACGCGTCGCGAAACGCGCTAATTTAAGGATCGTTACCGACAACGATGACACGTCACGACATGTTCCCGTGGGACTGCAGAGTATGTCAAAAGTGACGCTGTGTTTAAAAGGTTATGAAATGCAAAAATATGTTAACCATCAACAGTGTTGTGTAAATGGTTATATCATTTGATATGTAACTCAAGATTTTCGAAATCTGTAGCTAAGTAATTATTCTACTACAATTAAAAATGATATACTTACCTACTAATTTCGCCTTTCCTTTTCTAGTTTAGGTACTGTTTGAAGTTTCTCAACTCCATGAAGATTATTCAATTTGAGTTTGTTGCAGAGATTCGATTGGTATTTAGAGTTAAGTAATGAAATAAATCATGGCTTTTTCAATATCATTCAAATTCCGAACATTTACAGCCGCCGCCGCGCCGTCGACGTAATACCGCCCCTATTAACGTAGAGCTCGGATTCAGAACGTGTAGTTTGATGGATGAACTAGAGGATTGCTAAACTGATATATCTGTTCCATCATGTTTTTTTGTTTCATCTGTTTTATATTTCTTTACGCTTTTGAAAAGCATTTTAAGAAATTAGAAATAATTAGAATTTACTTAGGTTCTGACATATCTATTTGTTCATGAGTTAGGTGGGAGCTTGTCCTCCCAATCAAGCCTGTGAGGTTTCGCTGAAATATTAAAGTTACTTCATAGTTTGATGTGTCCTTAGTACTTTCTCAAGTTCGTAGACAAAATAAAATTGACTGTGTAATATAACCCGCATTTTAATAACTTCATGAAAATAATCTAGCAACTCCGTCCGTATAATACTTCTGGTAGTAAGATTAAAGTCCTTGTTTTCCTTGAAAGTCTGAGACGTTCAAAAAGTGCTCTAATAAGAAATTTTTGTCGTCGCCTCGGTCCCACGCTGGGGGACTTCGTCCTTACACTTTTTATCCGCTATTGGTTTTTATTCGTTCTACTTTAATAACGATCTTTTTCATCGGACATTGTGTTTTTAACTAAAATTGCTTCAATCTCCGAAAACTTAGAATGTACCTAGTCTCGTCCAGCACGCCCCACTCTAAAAGCAATTTGTTCTAGACATAACCTAATTTCGTCCTCACAGTGTGTGATGAATAAGGTGATTCATTATACACAGTGTGGACGGCAATTCCTTTCTAGGTAGGTATGTCAGTTACTTTAGTTATAATTATAAGCTCTGTTAGATCATAGAATTTTACTACTATAATAATAATAATATCAGGGGACAATGTCACACGAATTGACCTAGCCCCAAACTAAGCTCTAGGCTTGTACTATGGATACGAAACAACGATATCCTGATGCCGGAGTTGAAAAACTTTAAACAGTAGGTACCTTAACTAGAAAAGGAAAGACGAAATTAGTATATCATTTTAACTTGTAGTAGAATAATTACTTAGCTCCAGATTTCGAAAATCTTGAAATGCCTAAATCTTAATAGATATAAAGGCTATTATTCTATCGATGCATTAACACGATAAATAACATCACACTCTTTATAGCTCGTAAATTCAAATTGATCCTTCACGGGCAGCATTTTGACCTGACGTAACATCACACACAAGTACGAGTCTTATAATGACAAAGGTCACTAACCTTTTTGTTCCAATAAATTAATAGATGATGGTTCATTGTAGTCAGTAAGTACCTATTTATTTTTCTTGTTGCGTCCGAGACAAGAATAATGAAGCACCCAAACCTAACCTAGCGTACATCCATTTAATGTGAGAGAGTATTTCGTCCCGGTTTTCATTAACCATCTGCGAGTGAAATGGACGCTACCAACCTCATTTACCGCAAATGAGAGCGCCAGATTAACCCCAGTAATGTGCGACGGACGTCGAACTAAAAGCCTATTCCACTATCGTGCGAGTATATGTGCGACGTGACAGAAAACTGCTTCCGACTGAGGCTAAAACGAGGCCGTCTTGCTGCGTTCTTTATAACTGTATGGCCACAGGCGAGAGAGAGCATTTAGTTCAGTGCAGATGTTTCATTTTAATGCTCTACCGTCCGACCGTCTCCCTGAAGCTCTAAGATGGACAAGCATAAAGTCGGTCATGAAAATATGTTGTAACATTTTCCGCAGAAATTCTATAAATATTTCTAGTATTTTTATATTATTCTCACACTCAGCTCAAGGAAACATCTCATCCCATTGGACATTGGCTGGGAAAACGGAATATCGACAGAGCTAAAGCTGCCAAAAGTAGAGGCACTTTTCGCATAGGTAAGGTAAAATTATTATTGTATCAACTCAACTCCCATCGCAATCGACAATGTCATTGCGTGAGCATCTTACAGGGGCGGAATAGGTAAGAGTAAGTTTGTATGAAGATTATTGTCTTTTATTTCAGCAGCCATGGATGATTTCCTTATAATGATTTAGAAGACCTCTTAATACGCAAGTATATTAAATTGTATGAATTCAATAATATCGGAGCCGACATATTAAATATTGAAAGTAGTATATTAAAAGAGTATTAAGTTCTTGGTACTAAAAGTAAGTCCAGGTATCAATATTTAAATTTCTCTGTTCCGACGCACTTAAGATACATAATAAAATATGTTTATTTTGGATTGATCTGTGATGATATGTGGTATATTTTTAAGAATGGCCGCTCTTTTAAAAATGTATGACTTTTGCAAATGTCAATACTTTTACCCAAACCCCTTTAGGTATTAGGGATAGTTTATCTCGGTTTTCCCGCCGCCGTATGATTTTTCCCTTTACATGCGCCCAAGACATTGCTTCATACCAAATTACATGATCCTAGGTCAACGGGAAGTACCTAATTGGTGTTGATTTCCTTGCGAGTGTCAAAATATGCGGCAAAAATAGCTGTAAGTTTTGATTGCGTTGAGAAGTTTGATTTATTACCGGTCCAAGAAATTGGAGAATTGAGTTTATATGAATTTAAATTCCTTAGAAAAAGCCTTGATACACAGACATACAGACACACAAACAACGAATTGATCCTGTAAAGGTTTCTTTTTTCCGGAACCGTAAAATATGCCAATAGGCGGATTTAGAAGTATAATAAACTTTAACTTATAAAGACGACAATATTAAATCATGCTGCCGAAACTTAAAGCTTGCTCTTGTTATATTTACTCCTGTTAAATGCTGTATTACTAAGTAGGTATTTGCAGTAAGTACCCACCCACACTAAAGAAAAATCATTTTGTATGTCTAAAGTGTACTAGTATTTCGTCTGTTTCGCTTTAACGAATTAATGTTTACCCATTTATTTTCATTAGTAGCTAGTGCCCTATGCGAAGCCATTAACCGTCGACTAAAAAAATCAATATATAAAATTACTTACATGGGTGATAGTAGCAGAAACTTTTGTTGAAAATATAAACATATTTAACTCGAAACAGAATCGCTTTTCTTTTTTTGCTTAGATTTTTGTGCGGGTTAGAATTTCTTGGCTGTCTCGTATCAAATTACTTCATCAGTTGAGTGACATGCCATCCAACTACTGCGGGACCCGCGTCGCTAATGCCTAACGCACTCGCAATGACAATCGGCTTCATAGTGTACCAATTGTTTTCATTTTGTGTGCAGACATGCCTTTGAATTTCAAAATGAAAATGATCGTGATTGCGAGCGCGTTAGAGAATAGCCCCTCCGGAGTGCTTCGGAATGAGCATATGTAGCAAGTAAACACGTTTTGCATCACATGAAGTTTCCAGACATCTTATACGAGTATTAAGAGGATTGTGAAGCGTCGCTAAAATCGCGTAGCTGTCAAAAAAAACCATACAAATCCGGGCGAAAACGTTTCTCACCCCCTAAATCAATTGATTTTTGAATATGTTGTAGTTATTATAAAGACCCAGGTCTGTTCGTTCCTGTTTTTAGTTTTTTAAATTTGTTTTGTACTAAGTTTTTTTTTCTTGGAAATGAAAACGTACAGACATATTTTTTCATGATATCTACAACATATTCAAAATCGTAAACCAACTCGAATGAGGTTTAAGGGGAGATTTGTAGCTTCACAATTCTATTGAAGGCTGTTTATCGCTGGAAGGTTAAAGCAATTACATTAACTATAACGATAAATAGAATAAACGCCATCCAATTTGAAACTGAACTAAAGTGGTTTTAAATGTATTTTAACTTGAGTTGGCAAGCATTTAAAAACGCAGCTCACCCAAGTTGAAGTGAAAGATAATGTTTTCGAAGAGGTTTGTTTTATCTAAATATTTCAAACCATTAGTGCTAAATTGGCCAGCAGTCGAAATATTTTTTTTTGCCTTTTACGACTCTAGGAAATAATGTATCTTTAGCAAAAAAGTATTTAATCAGTAGGTTTAATGATTACTTCCTACAAACAAGAATTAGTTAGTGGATATACAGACAGACAGATTGACGTGGAAACGGACTTTGTTTAATACGATGTAAAGAAGTATAAAATAGTAATTAATTTAAGAAGTCTAACAGACGCAAGCGTTCGGAAAAATCGGAAGTCCTTTGTAAATACACGAAGCACAATAAGATAGATGATGTATGTAGGAACACGAATCTGACCCTTAAGGGATCTTTTCCAGTTAGTCTTGGAATTGATAAGTAAGGAAATCGCACGAGGATAAACCAAGTACCTAATAAGTTTTACACACAACGACATAATTACCCATTTGTCTACGTGGAGGTCACAAAGAAACAGGTCATACTTACATATCTATAATGAGTGTGTAATGTTTAGCATAACAACAAATGGTCGAATATTCATTTTAATAATCATGTATGAAACGAAATGCATAATTTAAAAAAAAAACTATAATGTTCATAAATTAAAAATATGTTTATTTCTAACGGCTTTAATTACTATTAATGTGGTGTTAGGTTCTAACCTAACCTAACCTAGGTAGAAGAAATTGACTAACAATGCATAAATAATAACAATGAAATGATGAAATTATACAATTGGCTTTTATGCTAGACGTTCATAATGCTTTTCGTGGTTATTTAAATGAAATTATACAAAATGTATTTAGACTGATTAAAGCGCACTCATCTATAATATGTACCTATACAAACATAGACTCCCGAAAAACACTACCCTCCTTGTTGCACTGTCGGCTAAGAATAGATAGTAATCGAATTAATACCTAACTCTTTGAGCAACAAAAGTTAAATGATTCCGTGCGTTGAGTATCTTTCGATGCTAAGAATTGAAATTACATTTATTGAACTCTCGTCTGTTATGATTATCATTATTCTTTACGAATAACGAGTAAGTATGTTGTTCAATGTATTGTACCTACGCTTAAAAAAAATATGCCACCCAATTAATGCAATGAGACTTAATTGGAATTCAGATATTAAAGCAATATATGTCGCAATATTCTTAATACAACAGACGATTTATATAATTCAATGGTATTGAATTTAAGAGGCAATGATCATGAAAAGCCGGCGTACCGTCGATGGAAATGTATGGGCACAAAAGGCACCTTCTGTGTTTCCCTGAAACCGTAATTATAATCAGTCATATAACCGACATACCTACCTACCCGTATAATGTTACAAGCGACACCGCAAACTAAATAAAAGCAACCATTTCGTGTACTGAACTGTTTTGCTTGCACGTCGCGATCTAAAAATTGGGATAGTTAAATGTGATGTAATTATTTCTTTGGAACATTTAGGCCGCATTTCACCAAACTGGAATAAGACTTAGGTTCTCCGAGATTAGTGGATACAAATTCGCCGTTTAATCTAGTTATAAGACCATATTCCAGTTTGGTCTTCTCTCAATGTATTATAGATCAATTCGGAGCGAAGTCCATGCGGAATTCTGCGAGCGCGGGCTTTGGCCATTCCCGTGGGCGGAACAGCAACTATGCAGGGCCGCTTTAATATTCGCCGCTTCCTATATCAACGTTTCGTTTTTAGCATGCAAACAAAAGAGCTTTACATTGCGAACATTCTCATTAAGAAAACTCCACGCAAAAAAAAAATGTTTCATCGTCGGTAAAACTAACGCATGACCGCGTTTGTTATATAGATGAAATTGAAATATCCTTTCTATATTCCTAACGCTACAATTCATACGTTTGATATCTGCAATATTTTGCCTTGGAGGTAATTGAAATGCGGAACGAAATTGCTGTTTAAAATATACCAACCTACGAATCAGTAAAGGTGAAATCACATTCTAATTTTTACCATCCCTTTGGGTTTAAATGAAATAACCTCAATAGTTAATCATTAATCAAACTGTGTTTTACGCAGCCGAGCGACTGAACGGTAGACTCGAGTGGTCGTAAACGTTTTAAGCAGCCCGTAAAATTGAAATAAACCTGTCGAGGTCAACACCTTGATGGCAGGATTTACGAGTATTCAAACACGAAGGCTTCCTGCCCCGGGAGAAAGTACATAAATTATGAAAGATGAAGAGAAAGCAGAGAAGCGAAAATTTATCATGAAATTAGTGGACGCGCGGCCAGACGGGATCGAGTCAATCTAGCCGGGAAAATTCACAGGTGGAGGATTGATTCTAAGATCTTATCTCCTTCGAAAATATAATATTAAGTGGAAAATAATGGGAGGAGGTTTTAAATACGGTTTAACTTAGCTTCATAAGAGCATAAAAAGATAGATAAACTAGAAAGCGAGTCTTGGAATTAAGTTATAACCTCTTTGACTCAGAAAATATTAAAGTTAAGGGAAGGTTTTTCTACAAGGAAAGGGGGTGAAATTATCCTCGTACCTTTAATTAAAATTGCATACTTTATGGTGGCCTTAGACAAGATGCATAACGCTAAGACGTTTTCGAATACTGACAAAATGTATGGAATTCACATAAGCACTCGCCAAGACTATAAGCTTACGTCAGACCTACACATTTTCGATAACGATAACGTTCTCGTAATGCAGCTTGTTTACGACCACAGATAGTGGTCAAAACCAAGAACATAGCCCAAACATACAGTCACTTACAATTATTAGATCAACATAAATAATCGTAGTTAAAGTATTGGCTGCAAATAAGTATGTAATTGTGTATACAGTTTCTAAAAGACCACCTGCACCATTAAAAATGATCTATGACATTAGGTTATAGGCACCTACGTCGAAACGTACTGCAATAAGTATCTGTAACTCACCGCGTCGGTCGATGAACAAATAGATCACTTTCCTGCATCAAATGGCTCCAAAAGTAAACGGGATCAAAACATTACTGTAAAAAAGAAACATACCTATATGCAACGTATACCCATAAAAACTCTGCTACATGGTCCCTAAAGTGCTATCCAATTCAGGTAGAATTTGTTTACCACGAGATTTGTTCAGAACAAATGAATTCAACTTTATCAGGTGATATTTCCATCTTTAGCACGTGGTGCTATTACTGGCAGTTTATTACGAACGTACAATGTAACAAACATAGTTTTTCCATTGACTTACAGGTGAACACATCTCCTCGCATGCAAGTTTTGCGTTGGTATTGATAGTGGCGCCATTTACAACTGCATGCGTAAGTTTGTACATGTGTATAGGTTATTAATTCAAAACGTGTCACCTCCCGGGTCTCGTTGACAAGGGTCCTACAACGCACGAAACGGGGAACGTGTTCACAAGCGTAACGTGATAACCGCCCGTCGGAGCCTATTTATTTAACTCAAATTGAATCAGACCTGATTCAATAACCGATATTTGCCCCCTGTACTTAATATAAAAGCCAGATAAGTGAGAGTTACAGCGTCTACTGAAATAAAAGGGTAGCATGATGTAACATAACAGATTTCTGTTCACTATGATGGCAAAAAGTCCCTTACACCGTGTAAGTCCGATACAACCATTGACAAAATAAAAACTTTTTTTTAGTTTTGATATTGCTGACTGAGACATCTTTATAAAACCCAGCCAAAGAGAACATAGCAAGATAAGTTAATGGTTCTTTAATATTATTACTGCGCTAAGAGCCGAGGAAGTTTGTTGCGAAAGAGGTCAAAACTGAGATTATTTACGGCACTTAAGTGCTTGTGGTTAAGCCACAGCCAGCGTCAAAATACCATGATGCATTTTGCCGCGTTTTTAAGAATAAGAATAAGAATAAGAATAAGAATAAGAATAATCTTTATTGCCACAACCTTAAATTTAGCAAATATAAAGAAATCGATAATAAATAAAAACAAGTTAGTAGATGAGAAAAAAATAAAATAAAAATTTATAGTATCTAAGCCAGGTTGAGCAAAGGGTCCCAATCTCAGCATGTGCTAGGCAGATATGCCCGGCGCTGGTTTTCAGACTGGTCCCTAGAGGCGGGACGGTCGCAAACTGATACAAAGTGTTGATGATACAGTAAACTAGAGAATAAACATTTCATGCTTAAAAAGATAAAAGATGGAATAAATTACAAATGAAAACATTTGGTTGAAGAAGTTAAAAGAAAAAGAAAAAGAGAAAAGAGAAAAGTGCCATGCGATGTGATAGTGTGTGTAGTGTGTGTAGTTTGTGAATGTACTATCGAACCAACGGAACCCTGACCCACCATAGAACCTTGTCACAGTGATTGACGTTAGGACTGTCATACGAAGCTATACGACAATCGTACGTCAATCATTGTGACAAGGTTCCATGGTGGGTCAGGGTTCCGTTGGTTCGATAGTACATATGCATGTGTGAGTAGGTATGTGACTGTGTGGGCGCGATGTGTCATACGTTTAAAAATCACAACGTTATGATTATGATATGACGTTATGAGGGAGAATAAAATTTGCTCTGAGTAGTTATTAGGTGCGTTTGGACCAACCGCTTGTATTTTTGCAGAGACATAGGTTCTCGCAGTGGTGGTGGCAGGTCGTTCCAAATTTTGGCAGCAGCAAATTTAAAACACCCTCTAAAAATGCTGACTTGTGCTGAGGCACTGCAAGCTTAGTGCATCTTCTTAGCGATCTGCCGCGTGTGTCTTTTACCCATTTAAGCTTCTTAAATAAATAGCGAGGTTTCTCAAAGTCGAGAATTTTACGAACCGTGTAAGCTAGATGCATTTTGCATTTTAACTGCCATAAGAAAATGTAAAAGGTGTAAGCCATGGTAATAATAATTAATGATCGGCGACCAGTAGCAATTTTTAAATTATATTTTATAATTCTATTTAAATTACGTGCACCATTTATATATTAAAAATGTATGCAGTTTTACTATCGAGGTTTTAACATGTCTTAAACGATGAAATATCGCTTTACTGCTACGTAACCTCTCACATCTGTTGATGTAGACAGATCATTCATTGTTTGATTTCTCTTTGTATAAATGTATCCTCATTATTAAAAGGAATCGAGTGACAATATCAAATATGGAAAAAAATATGATAATTTACAATGCCAAATTAAATTCTATTACTTTTTAACAACATAATTATGGGTTTATTTTTATCAACACAGACTTATCCGGGTATAAACCAAAATAAATATCCAGTTAAAGAAGAGTCTTGTCACCGTAAGGAAACTGTTAATTAACGCGTACACATACTTACATTTTTGTAACGAAATTGTAAGTTAGACATCATTTAAGTGACATTTAAATAGCGTCTTTATGTACATTTACTTTGGTTTTTACCCATCCATATTAGGTTCGGTCGCCGATCATTAATAATAATATAGGTTTCAGGAACATACATGATTAACTGTTATTAAACCGCACCGACACAAAAAAACTTGTAAGACGACGCGCGTAAAACGCAAGCTGATTTACCTTTTAATGGGTAAACTAAACACCCTGGTCTTCTTTCCTGAAAAAGTATATACATATAACAAAGATATACAATTACAAAACCTTGCCATACTGCGGAACATAATTGTGTTCATGAACCGTATTTAATTTTCTATAGCAACAGCGAATAAAAGTTCCTATTATTTGATATTTGTATTCTATTGGTTAGGTTATAAATGTTTATGACGTAAACTTAAACCTTGGTAGGTATCTGTAGTAGTTTTTTTTCACGAGACCACTCTGAAAACTTTAATAGTTGTTTTGGTTTCGGTCCGTCTGCTCGATTGCCTTATTTCCTCTTAAGCTTCGCCAAGACCTTGTTTATAACCGTAAATCACGCTAGCGTGCACTTAAATAACAACCCGCGAAAAACGAACTTCTTTTATCTCAATTTAACGTAAAACGTGCGTGGATGTCGGAAGGCATTGAAATGAGAGTAACTTATCAAAAAAGTTTTATGTAATAGGTACTGGCTGTTGCCCGCGACTCCATCCGCGTAGAAGTCGTTAATCGCGTTTTCCTCGGGAACTGTACATTTTTCTATCTGTGTGCCAATTTTTATGTAGATCTGTTCAACCGTTCTCTCGTGTTTTAGTAACAAGCATTTCTTCTTTGTTTGCATTTGTGATATCAGTAAGATGAAATAAGATAACATGAGAGTTATGACATGGTGCCTTCAAGAAAAGAGCTTCCATTTCCCTAATTGGCCGGCAACGCACCGACAACTCTTCGTGAGTTACTGGTGTTATGGGCGGTGATGATTACATACATCCCATCAGGTACCTAACCCGCATGCTCGTTTGCCTCCCTTTCTCTTATAAAAAAAAGATAAGATATTAAAATGCGCCTATAGGACTTTATTTAATTACATGTACACTTAACGAAAATAAAACTTGACATCAATCTGTGATCGTAGGCGGTGGCTGTGGGCGGAAAAACTGACACGAAATAAATAAGCTCAGTGACAAGTTGACGTTTCGACGTTTTCCCTCATCACTTCAATCATTAAGTTTAGCGAAGGAGTTTGTATTGTATATGAACTAGGTGGGGTTTTAAAAAGTTTTTTTTGGTATAGGATAGATCTAGAACACAACTATTATTGAGACTTTATACGAAATTACAAGAATATGACCGTCCGTGGTGCTAAAATTCGTTGTGGGGCAAATGGTCATTTTTACTTTTGCTCGGCACATCGATCGTCCGCCGCGGAGGAGCAAAAAGTTTTCAGACATGACTATGAGGGTGGAGTTTAAAAGTCGGACATGATATTCTCACTTAATTTATTAATCTTGGGAATTTTCCGTCGTGCAACAAAAATTTGCTATAAATATATGTATAGTTTTCGTCGCACAACGGACCTTTATTGACTGTCGTTTGTCATTGAATGGTAACTACGGTTAACTAATTTCTAATTATGCCCAATTTTGCCGTACATAATTATATGAACCAAATTATTGTTCGGTGTTCTATTAATTGTAGGATTTAAATGCCAAAAATTAACATCTGCAATCTAATTTATGGATAAATAGTATTCTGTTTTAATCCAGCCCATAAGAGTATCTGTTTAGGTAAACTACCTTCGTGCCAGGTTGAAAGACAAATGCTTGGAACATCCTCAGAAACGTTAGGATAATAGGAAGGAGAAATTAGTAGGATTAGTAATAGTAATTTCGTCTCATTATCACAATAATCCCCACCTTTCTTATAACACAACCATCACAAATGTATGTAGAATTTCATTTAATTGGCAACTCGCGGTAATTCGAATCGTTACGCACTAATTGCTAGTTATAATTGACTTTTCGTGCAATATCAAAGTTCTGGTGGTCTTTTGAACAAATAATCGCTCAGGGAGCGCGCAGCGGATTAATGCTGAAACTCGACCGGTCAAATTGTCGGATTTGGTTGCGGCCTCGTTGGGAAAGGTCGTGATTATTCAGAGTTGCTTTGGATAATTTTATTAATGGGTTGTTAAATGAATCATATTAATAATTTAAATTTAGTATATCTTTCAATGTACCACTAGATTTGGACTCGAATTTTATTCGAGTAAAACTTGTACAAGTTAAAAAGTACAAAATCGTGTGACTTTTGATTATATTTTACAAAGAATAAAATGTTGAAAAATATATAACTATATTGTTTGTTTTTCAGCAGTTTCTTTGTTTAACTTGGTCTATACTATTCGTCAGCTTGTCTGACACAGTTGACGTGAAAATGATATCATAAGTTCTCTTGATCATAATTATATATTATATATTTATATGTATATATATCGATCAGATACGCAACAGTGCGCACGTGCTGCGTCTCCGGCCCCTGCTCCCAATCCCCATTCTCCCTGCGGGAGTAACTATAATTTCTCGCTAGCCTGGGTAAATATGTGACACAAAATATTATATTTTCAGTAGGCTTAACCAATATGAAAACTCTGCTAACGTTTCTGTTTTCTATCGTCGCCAAAAGTATGGAGTTACATGATATAGCGGCCGACGATGCTTACACATTTTCGAAAATCGTTAACTTAGCCTAATGCATCTTGACTAGGCTCCCTGACCACGGCAGTAATATAATAGCGATAAATATAAAAAATACTCGTCATGCATAGTAAATAAATATGAGTATAAACATGTATCTTATAAGAGGTAAGAGGTCTTTAGACAGATTTTCAAGACTTTAAAACTAATAGTTTACTAAGATAAAAATAAAAACCTTGGGAAAATTAAACTAGGGTAAGTTATTTACAGCGCGAGGCCTGAATATAATAACCAATGTAGACTATTCAATCATAAAACTACTCTAGGATTTCTATACCAAGTACCTAAATTATTCCAAGTAAGTTACAACTCTGTGAATATTTAATTGGGACATAGCTCATTTGAATTGCAATTGACTGTGCAGCGAATGCAAACGGCGCAATACAATGTAAATTTAACCTAGCGATTGCTTAATCGAATTGTTAAATTGTTAGTTGGACGGTGGTGGTAAAGATATTATATTTACTCTGGCGTTTCTGCTTCTTGAGTTTCATGATTCTGTAAAGGTGTAACTGCTTTGAATGATGTAAAAATGGTTGCACTTGTTACAGGAGTTTTGTCTGAGTTGCCACTATTTGTCTTGTAGCAGTATAGTTAACTGTCGTGACGTAATGGAGAAGTTACTGTTGTTAATCTTCTTCTTAACATATTTACTGTAAGTACGTCTTTTTATTCTGTAAATGCATGCAATTTTTCCCTTTTCCAAAATCAAATCTTGATTACAAAGATTCAAATTACCCTAACTTTTATATTTTCCGAATTCACCTTTCTGGCCAATTTAGATTATCACTCTGTATAAAACACCAGACTATCAAAATATCAAATTACTCTTTTTACCAGATTTGTAAAATATTCGATGTGAAATATTGGGTAAAAATTAAAAAGAACGTTACGTTAATTAGCATGTTTTTTTCAGTGCCAGTCTACCATTACATTTTTACATTACATTCTGGTATTTCGAGAATGAGCGTTGAAAGTTAACTCTCTTCGTCTCCTAACACTAAATACAAATTACAAGTTATAATCATAACTGTGATGCGTCCTTAGTTACGGGTCCAGCACCCACAGATTATAAGGGATTGTCTCGCGCACCATGCGTCGCACCTCTAGTGTGAACGCAAAAGCAAATAAAATCTAAAATGTTTAAATAAAATACTGGCCGCTTGCGGCGCGGCGGCGGAGGCGGCTGTAGAGTGCCTGCTCTATTTCAAAAGTCAATTTTCTATTTATCTGAATATCAGGTTCAGGCATGAAATTCAATTTGCTCAGCAGTTTATAACTTTAACCTGGGCCACTTCTACTGGGTAACACCAACTTGCCTATGACATGTTATCCTATTGGGTATTTAACTCGGTCACCGTTACTGTCAAGTAAATAAGAGCTATCGTAAAGTAGACAGTACGATAACATGATGGGGGCCCTGTATAGTTGTAAAATTGTTATTGAAACGAGAATAAAGTCTAGGTTTTTAAACCCCTTTATGTTACGTACCTAGATCTATTGCATGCACACGAAAATCGTTTTCGTGCTTAGATAGGTGTTTTTAACTAGCCTAAGTACCAATTTCACCATACGATGTTAACAACTTAGCAGACGATTAGAGTGTTAACAGCTGTCACAATGTATGAACTAACAGTCGATTAACTTTGATTAACATTAACATCGTATTGAAATTGGTACTAAATAATAATCAATGTTAATCAAATGTTAGTTCCTACCTTTTAACGATTTGGTAGATGGGTGCCTCGAACGCATTTTTAATCGGTAGGATTTTTTCCCTAGTCGCATTTTGCCACGATCGTGTTTTGTCACGTATGCTTTATGTTTGATCGTATATTTTCCTATGGGGAATTTGCCTTACAGCATGTTGTCTAATTCGCTTTTTGGTCTATAAATAATTTGCCTAACAGCATATAGTCTTCTATGCATTTTGCCAATGCAAATTGACAGATTACAATTTGTTTTTATCTTTAAGTACGTGTACACCCTCAAAATATAAAAGTCGGGCTATTCATTTGAAAATGAAGATTTTGTTATTTTCGTCATTTTAACCTACAGTCACCAACAAATACAGACGAAGAGCTCAAAAACATTTAAACACACTTATTCTCTCATGACAATTCATTATGTAAATCCATTTGAGCTTTTCGCCTGTGTAGATATATTTTTTGCTGACTGTACCTGAAATAATAAAACCACTGGTACAGCTGTTACACTCTAATCGTATGTTAAGTTGTTAACATTGTTTGGTGAAATTGGTACTAAATATGGAAAAGCGCAAATAGACATTTAATTAAAGGCGCATTTTACTATTGAACCATTGAATTGCTTATTATACTTAATAAGGAATATTTGCGAAGCTTTTTAGTCATCCATTTTATATTTAACATTTGATGATTGAAAAAATCTGGTTGTAAATGACTTGCAAACAACACAAATATTGAGTTATTTTATTAAATTCCAGCAATTCGTTCTCTAGGGAAGGAAAGTTCAAACGTTCCCATAATAATTTGTTTCATTGAAAACGTTTTGTAGATGGTAGGATATTATTTTTTAATTTACTCCAAACGGAACCTCTTTGTAGAAAATGAATAAGTAATTGTAATTTGTCTCGAGAGTGGAGATAAAGGTCAAAAGGAACTGTTGCCGATTGACGAGTGAGATGCGGGGTCTTACCCTAATCAAGGAAATTACCTTCTCGATTGTTCAGGGTAGCGATTTTCTTTGTAGAAAAAGTTTGGTTTCCTTGTTTTTCTTTCTGATATGGTTATTTGATTGTTTATTTGTATGTTTCTCAATGTTAGTAATGTACCGACAAACAAAAAAACCTTTCATTTTAAACGTTTTCTTGTAATATTGAAAAAATATTATTTTTCTGTATTGTTATCGTATTGTCAACATTTTGATAGCTCTTATTTATATAATATATATGTTATATATCTTCACAGTAATGGCAGCCGATATAAAAACAATACCGTAACAGGTCAAATACGAGTTGGATTTTACCACCTGGAATAGAGGCGCTGCTCTGTTATATTATTCATGGATATTCATGAGATAAATACATTCAAGAGAGACAGCGGAAGCCACAATGCTACGAGCTACGCGGCTACGGCGTAGTACTGTCACCGCCTACACCGCAAGCTCTAGTTTAAATAAAGGTAGCCGGAGACATGTCGTATTAAGATTGGAATACACTTCAATTTCAACCTGAATTCTGGGTCTCTAATCCTAAGGTGCACACCCGTATTGGCTTGTACGTGTGATCGGATTGTTTTTAACTCGGCCGCCATTACTGTTTAGGTAAAAAAAGCTATAGTAACGTTGACAATACGATAGCATAAATATTAGGCGACAATCACACAAATTTACCTATTCCCAAACATCTCAAGGTCAATACTGTTGTACCCAAAAAATTAAGGTAAAATAGAGGTCCTGCACGACACAGGTACATTTACAATACGGGATTGTCCACTTGCCACTGTTCTTATTTCGGCCATGTAATGCAAATAAGAATCCGATCCAGTTTATATTATTCGACTAAATTATGATGAATCGCTGACTTTGAACATTCCCGTGCTATGACTGTATATCACGAGGGTGAAATAGTACCTCAAAGGGCCTTTTAAACGTTCCCAGGCGTTTTAAGTCGGTTAGCCTAACGTTTTAAACGTCTTAAACACGCTGGGCGGTCACCATGACATACTAAAGCAGTTCAGTTTAGGTTAAGATAAAAGGACAGAGCTATATAACTGCTATAGCTCAATCCCTTTCTCTCAACCTAAACTGAACAGCTTTAGTGTGTCACGCATCTTCGTAGAAGTAGGGCAATGCCTCAGTCGTTGAGTGGGGGCTTCATTTGCTTTCGAGCTGAGGCGAAACTGATCTATGCCAAGCTGACCAGTGTACGACAACCTTGAACATTTGCCGGAAGGGTAATGTCCCGCCTCGGTTGAGGTTTAAATGATTACCTACAGGAAATCGAGATTCCCGGTGGCAAGGGAAATTGTTCGCTAATCTACTAACGCGGGCACACCTCCTGAATAAATTGCGAGTACATGCCAGATACGAAAGAACCTCATATGAATGAACATGAATCCCTAGTTTAAATACGAAGCAATCTGTATTTCATTTCACATCTGGAAATGAGTTTTACCTCAGTATCGAGGTCAACAAATATGTTTCGACGAACCATATTTGCGCTGTTGTACAAATATTTAATTTGCGCCTGTTAATAGCCAACTTGACGTATTTTGGCAGTTCATTTAAAGGCTGTTGAAGTCGAGTAGCTTATTAGATAGATAATACTTGAAAGGCACTCTGTAATTAAATTACAGTAATACGATTTCATTGAGAAAACTTCTAAGGGAATTTGCGTTTGATGTTTTAAGCGCCGGGATGATTATGTAAGTAATTGCGGTAGCTCTCACACCCAGTACTTATTTTAACCTATACTCCATTTGATTAGGTAGTTTATCAAATGTAAATAAAACAACCACGTGATATTTTTCGTCAGCCAATAGAAGCGGAACACTGATACGTCAAAGTGCGATTAAACAGTTTTGATTGTTTGTTAAACAATGCCATGTGGTTTGGATGGTTTACATTTATTTAAGTACCTAAACAAACGGAGTATACAGAGAATAAAAATAAACAAAATAAATACTTCGGGGCCTCTATTCAACATAGTAAAACAATATTGCTTAACGTGTTATTGAATCGTCAACGTTACGATAGCTCTACTTTACTTGACAGTAATAGCGGCCGAGACAAAAACAATACGATAACATGTTACCGGGTTAAATAGAGGCCCAGCGAGGTTATTATGAAATAACAATGCAGTTCAGGTTACGCAAACAGAAAAGGAAAAAACTATAGCAGTTATATAGCTCTGTCCTTTTCTCTCAGCGTAAACATAACTGCGTAGCTGTGTCATAATAACTCTCCTGTACCAAGTAAAGCAGAAAATTGTGTGCTCTTACTGTTTCCCATCAGCATCGCTTCAGTCGAAAGACGTCAACGACGTCGGAAGAGCTTATCGCACCGGATCCGATTCGGATTCGAGATTTTTTATAGAGATTACTGTTTGAAATCCCTGATCTAGTTTGCAAATTCTCCAACTATTTAACTTCTTCGCAGTTCGTTCGGTGACCTAATATATTTTTTAAATGTTTTTGCATTGAGGTTTTATTTGCATTTTCTTAAAAGTATACTCATGCCCGGTTCCTATATTCAAGAAACGAATCGTTTTCCTTACGGGCCGTAGCGTTATGAGTGTTATGACATATGCTACGTACAAAAAGTCATATTTTAACGAGGCGTAAGGAAAACGATTCGTTTCTTGAATATAGGAACCGGGCATTAATGTGTCCAAGTAAAATATAGTTCAACCAACCGAACCGTACGCGGATGAATCTAAAACAAAAACTGGTTAATGTCTGTATAGTTATAGAATCATTATGAATAGGTGTTAATGTAGAATCCACGATGAACTGAATCCCGGCATACGGTGACAACGTGATGGATTTCCAATAGTACGATTGACGTGACTCATAAATATTATGACGATTGTTTTCTTTCTTTGAAAATAATAAGAATAGATCCCGTTCCACGTTTCGCACATTGGGAATGAGATAAAAATGACGCGACAACATTATTTTACTTGTCAAATATTGCGAATGTAGACTGATATTATTGTTGTTACATTTCTAACCACGCATTTAATAGCAAAAACGTTTCGTTAAAAGCGACTTATATTTATTTGAAAAAATAAACGAATGATACACATATAGTCATATCATTCGACTCTTAGAAATATTACATTCCACATAATCTTGAGCACATGAGCTTAATTTGTAGTTCTTTACCGTTTACTCTAGTCAAGTAAGAAAGGGATGCATTGAGTTTCAAACGATTCTCAACCAAACTACAAGCTGCATCATTCAGTGGCGCTCGGCGCGGAGACTGCTTCAAAACCCTTTGTGTGCAACTTCCTGAATAGCTGCTTACTGTTGTTAGCACTGCTTTCAACCCACATCGCATTTCTACTATCCTGTTTGCACGCGTTAGGTGCAAGCGAGACAATACATGTTTTCAGCTGTCATAGGTACTCGCAATGTAGGGCGTAGGAAAATCTTATACAGCCAACTTATCATGTTATGACCTACTCATCCAAAAACCTACAAAGTAACGTTCAGAAACGGCACGGTAGGTAATTTTATAATACGAGTTATTTAAAAGTGGTCCTCATTCAGCATTTGCTACAATCTAATATCGCTCGTAAAACATAGTCGTGTGAAACTTTTGTAGGAATATATTGTTTCTGCCGGATTAAATTCCAGCAGAGAGCACTAACAGATGCAAAATAATCTCCTATCAGGGCGATTTTCTTACTTTAATTTAAGAAACAAGTTAAAAATAAAAATGAATTTCAATTGACGATCCCATAAAATGATTTTTAAACATAAATAGATACGTTTTAACTCATCACTTTCTTCTTTTGTTACGTATTAATGATACAAGTAGGGCAGTAAAACTCCGCGAACGACGCGATGGTGTTTAACTGCAGAACATTTTCGCTTGTAGCAACAATGTTACTTAGGAATTAACTTTTAATGAAAATTTACTGCCTTGTAAAGTTTAAGATGCAGTTAAGTTTAAAAATCCATGGAGGTTATCTAGATTTTCGCAAATCTTTGGTGAATTAACAAACGGTTGAATCGAACTAAAATAGGAATATTACGAGTATATTTCTATTAGTACGAATACCGGTCGCATAAATAGATAAATAGTATATGATGACGCGTTTTACATAGTACTGGAAACATCATCATCATCATCGGTACTGGAAAGAAAGGTCAAGTAACGGCACAATATGTAACAGTAAAATAAAGGCACAATATTCACAGCACCTCGTCT
This sequence comes from Acleris sparsana, assembly GCA_923062465.1. Taxonomy (NCBI): domain Eukaryota; kingdom Metazoa; phylum Arthropoda; class Insecta; order Lepidoptera; family Tortricidae; genus Acleris; species Acleris sparsana. The sequence continues at coordinate 12,490,243 of OV281291.1, read as the reverse complement.
TTAACGTCACGTAACTAACTCTACCAATATTTAAATGGCTTTTAAGCGACGTTTCCTTGTAAATTAAAATGTACACAATATTTACTTAGCTGGTTACTTCATATAAGAATAAAAACCAGTACAAATTTACTTCACGTTCATGATACGTGTAGTAAGAGAGTGCACCCATATTTCTTACTAACTGAAAGTTTATTCGAAACGCTACAGTTTGCAAAAGGTGTCAAGTTACACAAACCGAAATGACTTTATAAACTCGTCCCTCTCACAAACGAGTCGGGGTAAAGAGCAGATGTAACCAGTTTTATAAAGCCGTTACGGAAAAAGGTCTGCGGCGATTTTATAATTTTTCTTCCCCGTCATATCTTAACGAAGACGCTAGGGACTCGAGAGATGTTTCTTGTAACTTGCGGTAAAATAATGTAAATGTAAACGCTCCATTTTATACGCCTCTTTTTATGTCTAGCTTTCTTCACGTTGGCGAAGATAACAATTGTGCTTTATTAAAATCATTCGATATAAATAACCAAAACGTTCTTATAAGTAGGTACCTATTCAATGATATGTAAACCTGAACCATATTAGTCTTAACGATAGGTAATGTTAGTACACTTTTTTTTACACATTAAAATTTTAATTAAAACTAGCGTTATCACAAAATGATACTCGCAGTAATTAAACGCCCGTCCCAGGTGGTTGTCCGTCCGTCACGTTGATATTATTCAACTTTACCTGCCCTAATTGCTCCGCAGCGTAAAAGAGTTGGCTCTAATATATATTATTAATGTGTCGGCGGGGAACAATTTTCCGAGTCAGCTTACCCAGTAATTGCTTGAGCCGTAGCCTGCCGCGTCCCAAACTTCATTGGCACGCCGCCAACTGAAATCCACAGGTGAAGGTGAATGATTTAACTCCGCGACCATAAAGCATAAAGTAATATAAACAAACTTACATGTTTACGTAAAAACAGCCATTAGTTTTGCCTGCTTGGTCGTTCACGCTACACGAATCCCGAAAACGGAGCGGTATAGGTACCACGAGCGAGCGCCTCTATTTTCTCAAGTTTTGTCGACCATTTATTTTCATGTCGAAGTAGTAGAAGTTGTGCCCACAAAACAACGATTACTTTGTCATAACAGCCTTAATAAACCTGGCCATAAATTGTGTGCCATTTTCTTATCACAATAGAACGACGTTCAAGTAATGTTCTAATTAGGCTTATACTTACAGGTGTTCAGGCGCCTTAAAACTAATAATTGAAAAAGTTTTTCAACTCGCATTAGAATCTCATTTAGAAAGCTGTCAGAAATATTAGATTAAGGTCGGCGCATTGTACAGTTCATGACACGCATAATAATTAGGCAATGGTACTAATGATCGTTAGCGGCGGATGCCATATTCAGAATTAATCCGTTCCCTTTGACGGGGTTAAGCCTAACAGACTAATCTAAAATGCGAAGTAATGATGATACTGTCCCTTTCTCGTTAATCTGCATTCATAAGGGAGTAAAAGGAAGATGATTGACATAGTTTGGGGTTGCTTTTTCGGAATAGTCTACCTTGTCAGCGCCAATCCCAAGGCAACCCACGCGAGTGATTATTATGCTGAGAGCATGGAACATTTGATGGCACGGATTCTGACACGCCAGGCAATAGATATTGAACCGTTAATTCTACTGATCTATTGTAATAACTACTACTCTTCGTTTTCCTTACCCTTCATTTAAAATAAGTTAATGTTATTCTGCTACTCATTTTAAATTCCGCCCGTATTTTCTTTAAACCTACAGATTTACAAATTCATTACAATAAATCTCAACTTTCGTCTCTATGAAGAAGAAAATCTTAAACTGAACTTCACATACATTTCCCTAGACAAGTTGTTTGCTCAAGTTGGCGCCCCGCCAACCTCGCATCCAGTTGAAGAAATCCAACGCCAGCGCGCTACAAAGTTAATTTAATATCGCGTCATTCCCTGAGCGATGACCCGAGAGATCTGAACAAACTTTTAACCGTGGACTGTTCCGTGAGTATTAAATTGTGCAGCATGTTCGTGACACAAATAAAATACTACCAAAGTTTATGATACAATAGCAATTACTGTTCGCACAATAAAAACGTCGTTTTCGTTGTCGCCTTTACGAATTGTTTGTTGCTCGTTTGCTCGTGAATTATAGCAACGTAGGTAAGCATGATCTTTATTCGTTATCGTTATTAGATAAAGTCGGGTTGTTTTTAAAAAGAGAATAGAGAGCGGGGTGAAAACAAAAGGTAATCAAGATGTGGCTGACGGGGCCGCGCCGGCAGCGTCGGCCGCGGACGGCGCGGCGACACATCCGCGGGGCGCTAACGAACTGATTTGTTTTACTGTTTTTGTCGTATAATTGGGATTGTTCATATTTTAACAATAACTGTAATTTGAAAACCATTTCGAGGAATAGGGTTTTAAAGCCGTTCTGTATTATTAAATTTTAGAAATATTTATCTATTTCGGATGTTTCCCCTGTTTGACTTTCGTTTTCGGCTTGAAGCCCTCCTAGGTGTAGCTTACGGTTTAGGCGAAAACCGCTTGAAATAGTATGTTTTAATGCACTATTACAATAACTTTTATCATTAGGTATAATTTAATTGTTGTTGTTTACTAGAAATTTTAATTCCAAATTTAAAAAAATCGTGTCATCCATTAATGTCTGCTAAATAAATAAGGATATTAAAACAAAACTATTGGGTCAAATACAAAATTAACAAAATTGATCTCTGAAAATTACCTATTCTTTCGAATTAGAATGTAAAAACCGTGACTTCTTTTTTTTGGTCTATGACAATTAGGTATGTACTTTGACAACACAAATGGTGACGTGTGCACGTGTTCTATCATTTAGTAAGTAAAGTTATTAAGTAAACTCTTCATTGCACAGAAAAAAAACGTTTCACATAAAACACTTATATATGAATATAAATTAAGTACAAAGGCGAACCTATCCCTTTAAGGGATCTCTTCCAGTTAACCTTATAATGACTCGGTGAAGACAACGCATTAGGATGGCCAAAAACAAGTTAAGCTATAACATATTTATACTTTATATACACAACGCCATTACATAATTTAAATACTAGCTTCTGCCCGCGACTCCGTCCGCGTAAATTTTGATTTAATCCAAATCCGTCCAGCCGTTGCAGCGTGAAGGAGTAACACACACACACACACACACAAACTTTCGCATTTATAATATTAGTAGGATAATTATATTAACTACATAAATAAACTAATATATTAATACAATAATAACATAGATACCGTGCTTACCTTCGCAATACCTTGTTTTCGTAAAAAAAAAAAATTACGGCTACTAATGCTAGAATCATAGTTTACAGTTTTATCAAAAATTTAAATAAATCACAATATTTAAAAAAACTGTGCATCTTTGCTTAGTCGTAAATGTCATTTTTGCGGGTGGTAGGACCTTGTGCAGGGTCCGTCCGGATCGCTACCACCATCTTATCCATTAACCTACCGCCAAACGGCAGTGTTCGCATTGTTGTGTTCCGGTTTGGGGATAAGATAGACGGTGTAATGACTAGCATAGAATGAATGACTGCACTCAGGTAGGTTAGTATGTAAATAAATATGTCCGTCAGACTGATGAAAACCCTTATCCCAGAGTCTCATTCATAAACGCGTTGTAGAAAGCTAATATCAAATTTCTTAACAAGCCCCTAAATCTTCGTCTAAATAGAAACTTTAGTGAGAACATAACAAATCCAGGGTGATGCAGAATAAAACGGCTACATTTATTTAGGAATCCCTGATGTATCGCACCACGTAACGCGAGTGTACGTGCCAGTATTTCATACAAACGACCCCGTAATGAGATATCGCTGGAAAACGCCGTACGCCTGAATTGCTCTATCGGCGCCAGGTTAATGGAGAATTGTTTTAGTTCACGTTATTTATGAGGCCGACATCTCGCATAGTTGCCACTGGTTATAGTGGTTATATAACCGTCGATTACCAGTACCTCTAAAGTCTATAAGTACTAATAAGGTAGTAGTTACGTGGTTTTTGTTAAAGGTTGAGAGATTAATATATTAATCAAGTATATTAAACAATAATATAGTAATGCAATCAGGTAAGACCACTGTAAAAAATATTGATAGTAGAGTCCAACCAGCGAGTGATGACACAAGCATGGTTCTCAAATTCTTCACATGGCAACAATTTTACTAGCTGTCACATTATGAGTCTATCCAGTCGCTATGCATTTCGTGTTACCAGCTAGTACTAATCCATAATTTTATCGAATTTCGCTTTATCGATATCATTATTAGGTACATCAAATTTCATTCCATAGAACGCCATTTTCTGCTAAAAACACATAGCATCATTGCAGGTTAACGTAAATTTGTGACTAACAAAAAAAATGCAGCGTAATGATACGCTCGTTGAAAGGCGTGTCGATAAAATAAAAGGGACCCGTAATGACAACCAACATGTGGCATTAATGCAAGTAAAAGAACTCTACATTTTTCAAATTCTTGTAACCGCCGTAGAGCTCTGCTATAATAAGGTATGATATGATATTGTTTATAACTCGGCCGCCATTACTGTGACCCGTCAGAAGCAATAAGGTTTTACCGTGTAGAGTCTCAGCTCAGCCTTGTTGTACAAAAAAAACTATACCATACTGAACCACCACTATACTATACTATACTATACTATACTATACTATACCATGTTGCTCTAAAATAATTAGGTAAGCACAAGTAATTAGTTTTTTCAGTTAATAGTTAATCTTTGGTCAAAAGAAATCTCCAGCAAGAAATTTCTAGACGTTGTATGACTGAAACAATCGAAATTACGTTAGCTCTATCCCTTTCTCACGATTTAGTCTCGAATGACGAGTGACAGAAATGGACCTAAAGTCATTTCTAACTTTGATTTCGATGCAACCATCAAGCTAACCGCGCCGCTGCTGTCCCGAAGCGAGGCTGTATCTAATTGCTTGTATAGATTGTATGTATAGGTAAACAAGACGTCGTACGAGCCTAAACCACAGCTACACGCAGCTTGTGTGAACACGATCCGATAATGGAGATGTGGTGCCAGAACCGAGAACTTTGCTGTCCCAATGGAATAAGAGTACCTACTCTTGCTGATTACATTCCATTGGGCATCTTAAATTAACTTGTTAGAATGGTTATATATGTGCTTTATCTCCTATGTTATTTGGAGTTTACAAAAAGAATTGGAAATCATATCAAAGGAATAAATGTAGTATGACAAAGTTGAAATTTGGACGATCACCATCAAGTAGTCAAACTATATGGACATTTTTATATCACAAGAAGTATTGGAACATTCCGAGAAATAAATAAATAATTAAAACATGTTTATGCAGACATCTAACTATTGTTGTTTTGTCCAATAGGACAAAACAACAAACTTCTGCCTACTTCTGCGTACAAAAAATCAGTACAAATGGTGGACTAAATGCCAAATTCCATATTTTCTTCCATATTTAAAATCTTATCCCACCATATAATATCGATTGCAATGTTAAAATATGAATACCTTTATGAATAAGGTATTCATGTTACACCGATATGGAACTATCATACATACGAGCTCATATTTTCGTAGAGTATATATTATCGCCCTTAAAAAAACGTTTTTTTTTTATCAATAGTGTCTAAAAATAATAAAGAAAGTTACACGAGGCCGTCAAGCCATAATAAGACGCGAAACGATGTTGCCGCTCTTTTTCGGTTATCCTTACGGCAATAAATAAGTTTCATCGGAAAAGTTTTACCGATATCTGTTGAATCGGAGCTAGTTTCGTGCAATTTATGAATTGCCTTAGCCTCGAGTCGCTTACGGGTTCGTTTATGTGCATTTGTAAAAAATTGAATTAGATGTGAATTAGACCTATTTACCTAGTGTGGTTTGGTTTGAACGTCACATTCAGTCACGGATAAACCAGTCGAGTGGAACGGAAAGCGGAAAAGGCGGTCACAGCTCAAGCACAGATCGAGCCTCAAGTGTTCGCCAGCCCGCCTTTATCTACTTGATGCCGTTCATATACCTACTTTTGCGTTGCCTTTAAAAATATATTACTAAAAAAAAAATTGTCTGTATTCTAAATACTACCTATTATTATTATTTACTTTTACAAATGTACTCAATTTCTAAATTTGACTTCTTTTCATGCGAAAACAAGTGCAAAATAACTGTGATGTATTATAAGCAAGAAAAACGAAACATATTCCGTTAATACCTCATCATCAAGTGCAGTATGGACGATTGTCGTTCGTTACGTGAAATTTCCAATTAATTCGTGTCCAAAAAAGTTACTTAGTTTATTTTACAGTGTAATACGTAATAAACAATTAACGTTATGTAGATGATTTTTCTTTTCAAGGTTGCAATATAATAGTATGTTAAATATTAACAACACCTTAGCTAAAACCTCATATACTTAATAAGTTATTGCCATATTTTATTACTACAGCAGAGCTCTTAGTAGCTTTGTTTTATAAATAAACCCTGACGGGCACTAAAGTATTATGGAGAGGACCGAGGAGGATTCTCTATACCTGCATTTGAAATCCGTCATCAAGGTTTATTAAGCGTGTAATAACATTTATTTATCCGTTGGTAATTCCTTTAGTTCATATATAAATGTGTGACAATTTACTGTCTGTGACAATTTGCCTGCTGAGTTTCTTGCGGCGTTTCTTCTCAGCAGTGGTCTCCTCTTGGGAAGCCCTGGTAGTATCTTGACGTGTAAAAGTGCCTGAGCGGCCTACTTGCTGAATAAATTTATTTTATCTTTTATCTTTTTATCTTAATTTATGTTAGTTAGTATATTGTAAATTACAATAGACACTGATTAAAGCCAGGAAGGTAAAAGTTTGAGCTTTGAAGGTGGTGCAATAAGCCAAATTCGTGAAAAACTCTCAAGAACCGACATTCACTCCTCAAATACCTTCATACAGATTAAACATTTTGCTTCGAAAAACTTGCTGCCACAAGTAGGTACCATATTCCGCGGTTTTTTAAGCACTATACTGCAAAACGCAAGAGTATTTCAAACCCTGCAAACATTTTGTAACCGCATAATAATGCCTTCTCGTGGCGTTCGCCCGCGTAATGATGTCAGCCGCCAGGTCAATGGGCAAAACAAGTGTTTCTTGCCAAACAAACCGGTTTACAGCAGGATTTTTATAACTTATTATCTGTAAGTTGGCGAGAAAAGACAGCAGAAACAAAATATGTGATGTGATGTATAAAATTACTGTTTTAACATTACAGGTTTTTTTATTAAAAACCAGGGAAATAAACACAAATATCAACGTGAAAAAGTATTAATATTGAAGTGTAGATTGATTTCACCAACTTATAAATAACGAAACCTATTGTAAATCGTCAAAAACATTGACCGACAACTTAGACAACATTGTACGGGTATACCCTACTCGTACATACAATTACTAACTATAGGGTATCACATGGAGATAGATAAGGGAGGGATCACTATTAATGACGTACGCGGATCACGTTCGGAGGCAAATTGCGAAGCGCCTAAGATAGGCATCTTACGCCGCATGAAATCGCCTGTGGCCACGCCGCGATGAATATAAAATTACAGGCAAATCGTTGGTGCTACTATATTAAGCTCTTGTTTTTTTCTTTTCTAGTTACGTCTGGGCTGATAATATTTTTCCAGACGAACCCCTAAGGAGATCGTGTTGTGATGAAAGCGTAATAGCATTTGTTAGACATATTTTTATAAAGTAGGTATGGTCACACAAAAACCATTTCGAGGAATACGCTTACTGACCTACATTTAATGAGGGTAATTAAACATACGATTTTTTGAACGTTTTGTGTTTTGGATTTTATATATTATTATTTTTAAGGTTTTTCGACGGAAAGCCTCATCGCATTTACGACAAATACTCATATTTATTAATTAGGCTTATTTTTAATAAAAAAATACAACTCGTATCTAAAAAATAAAAAATAAAATTTATGTTTTTTTCCTAAAAGTGTAATATATATTAGTTAAGTAAGATACATTAGTGAAAACTTTTTTCTCTTTTTTAATATTAATGTATAATGAAAGCTGTCTGTTTTCCATAATAAAATAAAATAAAATAAACTAGGCTCCATTGCTTTAGGCGTTGGTATTCTAAATGAGCATGGTCTTCAAAACATATCAGAATGATGAAATGAAAACACGTTTATTTTTTACAAAACAATTTTATATTTGAACTCTCCAATTTCACCCCTGATTGAAACCATCTGAAACTAAGTAATTACAGTGTGATTAAACCGCGCTGCCTTGACGTTGCCTTAAAATGTTATTAGACTTTTTTCCAGTTCAAAAAATACATTATACGAAGCCTTACGGTTTCGCAGACACAAGAAGCGGGATATTTCGCCTGCCCCTAGGCAAACACTCGGGTCCTCCATAGCCGCCCAAGGGCACCCCCTATCTGCCTTCTTTTACTTACGTATTCCTTTGCCAGTCCACTTTGTTTTCATTGTTGACTCGGTTACTTGCGTAACAAACGGTAGGCTTTCCGAAAGTGGTCAAAGATGTATGATTTTAATGTGTTAGTACGAACACACAGCGATTCATTTGTTACTGCTCCGCGCTATTATTATTATAAATTATAATGAGTAGAAAAAATTACACCTGTGCATTTCATTAGTTTGGGACAAGTTTCTTACTTTTCTAAAAGTTAATCGATACGATAAGACGTTTCGGCGGTCAAGAATAGATTATTATCAGCTACTTAGTCTTTGTCTTCGTATTTTTGTATATGTTAATTAGGTGACACACTGGGTACGTATTGCAATGTCTAAACTTAAAAAAACTAACGTTAAATAACCTACGTTCAAAATACCTAAAATCTAAATACCTAATGGTGTTTTGACTTATATTCAAAATATCGAAAGTTTAAAAGGGTGCCTATTATAATGTCTAAAATTAAAAGCACTAAAGTAAATTTACCTACGTCCAAAATCACTAAAGTCGAAATACATACATACATACATACATAAACTCACGCCTTCATTCCCAGAGTGGGGTAGGCAGAGCTACAGAATTTCCAACAACCCTAAAAACTTGTTGATAATTCTGTAACCACATTTTGCACAATCAGGCTAAGATGTTTACCAGTGTATTAGTGACAGGTTGCAAGCCCATCGCCTAACAGTACTGCAAGTCGAAATACCTAATGATTAAATACCAAAAGCTGAAAAAATCTTAAAATGCATAATGGTCATAATGTATAGCTAAACAAGCTAGGCATTTTGAAAATTGACGTTATAAAACACGGGCCAAATGTTGTTAGGTTGGCAAATAAAACAAAACAATTTTAAACGTATGGATTATAATCTTATACACATTGTAATCTTATACTTATACGTACCCATCTAAGCGCCTATGTAAATTACAAAATCTAAATAAAAACACAATTATTACTACAAAAGTAATCAAATAATTATAATTCCTATACTTAGTCATAATAATCAATTTTAATCATATCTTTATTCTATAACAAGCAAGCAAGTTTTCCATGACGTAAAAAAAAATAACCTCGAAGACTAAGGCGGGAGCGACGCTTCGCTTCGCTCCCACCTTAGCCTTCTAACCTAACCTATCCGAGTCGCTTCTGCCCCGACCCATCTTACTCGCTCGCTTCGCTCGCTCGCTTATCGTGAAACATTTGACAAATGATGAGTCTGCGAAATGTCAGAGCACAGGTCAAATTGCATAGGTACCTCCCTACAATAACAAAATAATTATTTAATTCAGTATTGCCGTGTTTTGGTCACAATTGAACCTAACACGCTCCTGCTTGCTTCGCTCGTCGTCGCACCCGTCGTTCAGATTGCTCAGAAACTTAACAATTTTAAACATTCAGATTACTCAGAATCTTGAATAGTTATTTTAAAATATAGTCCTGACCACCTGGTTAGGTGCGACGACGAGCGAAGCGAGGAGGAGCATGTTAGGTTCAATTGTGACCAAAACACGGCAATACTGAATTAAATAATTATTTTGTTATTGTAGGTAGGTACCTAAGTACCTATGCAATTTGACCAGTGCTCTGCCTTTTCGCAGACTCATCATTTGTCAAATGTTTCACGATAAGAGAGCGAGCGAAGCGAGCGAGAAAGTGGGGACGGGGCAGAAGCGACTCGGATAGGTTAGGTTAGAAGGCTAAGGTGGGAGCGAAGCGAAGCGACGCTCCCGCCTTAGTCTTCGAGGTTATTTTTTTTTACTTCCCGAAAAACTTGCTTGCTTGCATAGCATCATAATATTATGTGAAGTCATTTTTATGTTTTAAAAAAAAAATTGGTGAACAATAAACCACTAAGTGTGCCAACTGCCAACATATTATGCCAACTAAAACAGTCTACAACATGATAGGTGGCATTTTGAAAATTGACCTACTAGTACTTCGTACAAATAGCTCGCAAATGAATCATTTTAGGTATTCTGACCATTGAGTATTTCAAATGTTGGTGTGTGTGTTGGTGTGTGTTGACGACGTGCTGGCCTAGTTGGTAGTGACCCTGCCTACGAAGCTAGCGGTCCTGGGTTCAAATCCCGGTAAGGGCAGATATTTGTGTGATGAGCGCGAATATTTGTTCCTGAGTCATGGATGTTTTCTATGTATTTAAGTATACATTTCTCTATATAAGTATTTATATCGTTGTCTAGTACCCTTAGTACAAGCCTAGAGCTTAGTTTGGGACCAGATCAATTGGTGTAACATTGTCCCCAGATATTTATTTATTTTTATTTATTTTTATCAAATTTAGGTGACATTTCTTTTGGTATTTTAAACATTACATATTTAGTCCAATAGGCCTTTTAAATTTAGGTAATTCGTAGGTAGGTGTTACTTGCTTAGGTATTTAAAATCATTAGGTATTTAGATTTTAGGTATTTTGAACGTAGGTTATTTAACGTTAGTTTTTTTAATTTTAGACATTGCAATACGTACCCGACACACTGCACTGACGTTATCAATCCGGTGATCCAACGACACAGCAGTTTACACTTCTGAAATTAAATATGAGTTGAACTTGTATAGTAGTAGTACCTTAGTAACATTAATCTATATACGGCTGAAAAACTGAATCAAGAAGTTGATAAAGTTATGTCAACTCCTGTTTGTTGCACAGATAAATCCTTTGCCTGATACTGAACTAAATTAAAATTTATCGTAAGACTTTCAGAAAATAAATTTGCATTTTCCTTTTAACAAGTTAGGATTCTGTTAACGTTGGGCAGCACTAATTGATCACGAGAGTGGATTTAATGAACTTTTTGACACATATTGATATACGAATCGGCCAGTGGGGCGAAATGAGCAGCTTTTAAGAATTGTAATTCCAGTAATATCTCCGACGAGGTGGTCTCGCATAATATAAAAAACCTTGGTATTCTTTTTATTTACCTAAATTAATACGAACTTGATGACCCAAAATACAAATCGATAACGATCGATAACTTTCTAAAACACTACCTACTTCCTAAAAATAAAAGATGTCATTTTATATTCACAACCAACTTTAGTTGCGAATAGGATACTATATTAACTTTTTTACTGCCAATAAACAGAGCTATAATATACTCTTTTAAAAGGCAAAACTTCAATTCACCTATCAACCTGTAGCCACAGTAATTTCAATGATAATGATACGGTGTGTGTAAAAATAATTAATAAAATACACGTAGAAAATAATTCTACACATTTAAATTAATAATTTAAATGCGTAGAATTTTTTAAACTTTTTTTAACAATGCCCGCCTCTTGGGAAGCGCTAATAGGCTCGTCATAGCGGTATTTTTCATTCATTATTCATTCTGAATTATTTTTCAGGCAGTTTTTGTGTTCCATTGCTGGGCAAAGACCTCCCCTCTGAGCCTCCACGTCTCCTCGCCTAGAAAGTAATCAACCGGATGCTCCCGAAAATGAAATAATCAAAATGTTTTCGTAGTAGTTATATTTCGTGGTTTGTAGGACTAAAAGCTTTGTCCATCACGGAGCGGAGTGTATTTAATGATTGATTAAGCTCGGGTTGCTCTGTTTGCCGAGCTCTTCGGCAGCGCTGTTTGCGAAGCGGTCTCCGGTTGGCACCTTCATCCTTCAATAAGAGCGTTGGTCAAAGTTGATGACATAAATAAATACGTCCTTTTTTATTTACTGTATACACAACTTTATAATACAAGATTACATATTATGGCTGTTTGACTTTTAAATATCCGTAATTCTATTTCAGTTATTTTTGCTTACCAAAGTAATGATTTTTATTTGGAAAACCAGCACACCTGTATACGTAGGTAAGTAGTAGTTAATCGTAAGTAGGTACGTAAATAATAAACAATAATGAAAAAGTCAAGTAGAGCGTTTCTCGAAATATTTTTTAAGTGCAGTTTAGATATTAGGTACTTATTTATTATTATAGTATATTTATAGTATCTACTTATCCATGTACCTACAATTGTATGTTAAAATTGGAACCACAACTAAAAAGCTAACAATTGAGCTACACTTGGAGATTAGCCGTTTCATACAATTACAATTGTTTCCGATATATCCTGTTTTTTTATCGCTGTCCCAATCATTACTTCTTTTTTAAAGAGTGTGGGAAAATTAAAAATACGAATAAAAAGTACATAATTTTTAAATAATTAACTGTAACATTTAAAGTCCTTTTAGTAATTTTAGAATCTGCAACTTGTAATGCACACACGAGCGACTAGATTTAGTCTCATGTCATTGCATGTACATTTTCAATTTCCCTGAGCTGCATGCGGTGCAGGAGCGCGTTATCGCCGCTAGCAGCCAAGCACCCAGTAATTTATGTGCCGACCGACGGACCACTTTAATTAACATAATTATACGCTGTTCAATTCACGTGCATATTCAGCGCCGGCTATTTGTAACAGATATTTTTTAGGGTTCCGTGCCCGAAGGGAGCCCAGCGGGACCCTATTGGTATGCCTACCCTGTCCGTGTCGGTCCGTCCGTCCTAACCTTAAAGAGCTGTATCTTTTGAACCGTAATAGAGAGCGGGTTGATTTTTTTCCAGAATACGTGGTATTATGGCAGATTTACCTTCATTTTTTTCATGTGATATAATTACGGGGGTCCCCATACAAAAAACGTTTTTTTTAAACGTATTTTTATTGTTGTTGTGTTTTAAAAACGGTAAAGCATGCAAGCCTCAAAGCGTATGATTGTCCTCGTAGTACAAAACCTGAAGAAAAATAACAAATACTAAAAAATGGCCGAGTATGAGTTGGGCTTGCGCTGATTCGATACGAAATCGAATTCAAATCGAAATATGATAACACAATGCGGTGGTGCGGGACCCTTGGTGCGCGAGTCCGACTCGCACGTGACCGGTTTTTTAAACTTATTAGTGGAACTATTATTGTTTCACTTTAATGACGCGTTTAGCCTAGTTAGAAGTGACCCTACCCCTAACTAGCGGTCACGGGTTTTATTCCTGGTTTAATGAAAAACCTCTGTGGGTAAGCACACACATTTGTTTAATGATCAATAATATTGATTCTCAAGCCTTGGAAGTTTTTTTATGTATTGTTTTTTTATAGTAGTATGTAATTGTACTGGTTATTGTTTTAGTGTATATATAGATTTAGTCTTATTTAATATTAGTTATTTCCTAGTTACTATTTTTATACACTTTCATGAATGTGCAACAATTTTTAACAGTGCGGTAGACCATTAACAAGCGTTAAGGCCATTGGTACATTGTTGTCATTTAACCATATTTAGTACCTACTAAGTTAAAGTTTAGTTTCAGACACGGTCAGTTTGTGACCGTGTACCGTGATTTCTTTATATTATTTAATTATACTTAGTATTTACCTACGATTTAGTCTTAGCTCGAGAATTTTCCATCTTTCTAGGGAAAAACGTAACATTTTATAGTCTCCAGATACTTTACAGAGATTTGGTCTCGGTGCTGAAACTCACAACAATCCTTTACTACTACGGTTAAAAAAAAAAAAGTAAATCATCACGTTATATGTCTAATCAATTTGTTAGAACTAGAGCACAAACACCGCTCTGGCAAACTGTCGGCTCCTGTCTAACACCTATTCTAGGCCCAGCAAAGTTCTGACAGTGGAGAAATGAAGCAGAAACTGCTTCTGCAAATCTATTACCGATGCAACACGAAGCTTGCCCTTTGTTAAGATTTAAGTATTTATAGAATTTGCAACTAACAACCGTTGTTATTTCACTTGTTTATTACTTGTCTGTTTTATTTCTGTGTCCAGACTTGGTTTCTTTAGTACAGTTTAAAAGGTGTTATTATTTAAGTTTCTATGGTAGGCACATGAGAGATCCTAATTATGTGATGTTCGGTATGTGAGCGAGCTTCTTTATTCTAATAAAAGAAATAAAAATATTACTTTTTTTCAAAAAATATTATTTATGTCAACAAAAAAAAGTCTTACCATTATTAGGTATCATTTGAAAGGTCGTAATGTGACCATCTGAAATGGCAATATAGTAGCATTAATAAACGGGTTTAATAATGATATCAAAAAATGTAGTCAGGTTCTTAAATAATTTAGCTTTTTATTAAGTTATTCAATATGTGGTATTTTTTTCGAGTGAAATATATCAAACTAAGTATACCTGCCGAGCCCTTTTTCGGTGATGAGCTTTCAATTTGCAGCTGTCGGGCGATTTCCCCTGTCGATGGCGGTATCGATTCCCTTATCGGAAGCATTAAGTGGATACCCATTTTCGCTTTTTCTCCCCAACCATTATCGAAAAATTTCCAAAGCATTCCAAGTCATGGCCGAACAATAGGCACATATACATTTTCGTAGACACATTTTTTGTTCCATTCTGGTATGAAACGCTGAATCCAAAATTGTTCAGAATAAATGTCCATAAGGATATTTAACAAATATACTTACCCTTATAAATGGACGACTTTTCCCGAAGATGGACGACATTAGTTCCAATACACTTTACCCAGTCCTAAACTCGTAACACAGCTTAGTGATCAACTTGCCGTAATATATGTTCCGCAAACTCGAGTTTATTTTTAAAAGATCGATTAACATGCAAAACTCTACATTAAGTTCATATTAGCAATCACATCCTAGAATACTGCCTAGTACAGTCAAGGACTTTAATTGTTATGCCACTATGGAACCCTGTCATAATGACAGCGTCAAGTGACAAGATAGAAATAACATTGCAATTAATCGTAGGTTTTATACGAAAAGGTTCTAAAGTGGTACTTCAATTAAAGTCCGTAACCGTACCTAGATGTGCTTTCTTAATAAATTCGCAGGAATACGCGGCCGTCTCCCGTATCGACTACCGTATATTTCTACCTACCCACCCGGAGGTGCGCCTTTTATCTGTCCACCTCATTTCGCCCTGTTTCCACGTTATTTGATCTTGCTAGGATAGAGTCCTGTCGGATACACATCGATCTCCTTTGATATTTGGTGAGTTTCCAGTTGTCAGAACAATATACTGATTTAAACTCACACGATTTCAGAACGATAGTTCATCAGTTCATCACCGTCCTTTCGTCTGTAATCTAGGAAACGTTTACATACGTCATCTACAAATTTTCTATGGTGATTGAAAAAGTACCCCCATATCCGTAATTAGTACTAAAATTATCTAGCTCGAACTCTGAAGTTGACTTTCAGTAGGTAGTTTCGCCACTGAATAGTAAAGGGACTGCTACGGATAGATTCCGTAAATATAATACACGTTTATGAATAAACAGCAAAAGCGATTCGAAAACGTTTAGTATGATTGAAATATTTGAGCTCGAACTACAGGTAGGTTATATTCATACACAACAAGTGAAACACCAGTTGATACGAACAAAACCAACGCTAAAATTCAGTCTCTGTACCTTATGATAGCCTGTGTTGTGTATTTCTTTTTTATTCTCGTCCGATTAAGAGTATACCTCGTATACAATACATCACACACCCTGTCCAAAGACGTCCAAAATCTTCCTCGTTCAATGGGAATCTTATTCATAAGCGGCAAACTATTTTTAATAAAAAAAATTAAATTGTACTCAATGTGTTATTGTCTTTTAATCTAGAGGTGCCGTTTGGCACCTTATGTCGTGGTTAGAATTTATGCTTTATTGTTCTATACATTCAAAGTCAAAATAAAATTAAGTAATCAAACAATTCCGCCTTTAATGGGTTCATTTGGAAGCACGAAGGTAGCGAGCGTAGTCACTGTTGTGCCGAGAAAAACCCATTGTTATTCAATCGGAATCAATTTTGCTCTCCTCCTTCGATTATGTCTTGGAACAAATAATAAAAGGGCTGTGTTGTGATACAAATCTCAACAGAATACAAGCAAAACAACATTCTGTTTTTATTCCTTTTGTAAGGAATAATGTTGTTTTGTAGATCCGCGCCGTTCGCTGAAGCTGAATTAGCTTATGCTACATTATTGGTTTCGTTTGATAGTAAAATAATCGATGAATCGGAATGTTTTGTCACAACTGAAGCTGCTTAAAAATAAAAGTGAGTCTTCATTAATATTCGAGGTCTTTAAAGTGGTAGCGTCTCAGTCTCCTATCCTATGCAGCGAAAGCATATTTTTGGCAGTATTCGAAAATCGTTTACGTTAGCGTTACGTTAAGCACCTTGTCTAGGGCGCTGAGGCCCACCGACGTATGCAAATGCATTACCGACCCTGAGGACTAAGGTGGAATGGCTCTATGCTGGTCAATCAGCCCCACACTGGAACACAATAATGCGAACGCAACTGCTTTGTGGCCGGGTAAAGAGTAAGATGGTGGTAGCAAAGCGCACCAACACCGGACAAGGTCCTACCGTCTCTAAAAAAAACATTATTTGACGACTACGCGCGCTAGATTCCCGCGGTGATTAATGTTTAGCAAACCGCGGAAATAGTGGGAGAATCAGTGCGCAGCAGTGTAAACGCTATCAAGGAAACTATCCTTCGTAACAGTAGACACTACAGAAGCAAAGTCTTTTGCAGGGATTTATAATTCTAGTCGTATTTAAACCAAAACTACAGTATGTCATAGGTATATATTTTTTAAATTCGGAATCAAAAACACGGGGTCCGTTCATTTGACCAAAAGTACGTTTGACAAACGTATCATTTTGCAAACTTTCATTTTGCAAAAACGTGTTTGTGCTTACACCATTACATATTGCATAGGTTAAATGAGCTTATTAAATAAGTTAGGTTAGGTTACAATATCGACCACAAAAAACTTGAAAATATTACGGCGGGAAGTATCTCTTTGTGAAATGAAAGTTTGTAAAATTATACGTTTGTCAAATAATGATTTGGTCAAACATTAGTGAACCCAAAAACACGTAGGTATACAATAATTAATGTTATGTGACATCATAAAACCATTTGCGTACTTGATGTAAGCTCGAACTGCGTAAGCGGATTGTTATCCGTTGTAAGTACAATAGGTAAATAATGTGTATAATTTCATTCTGGAAACACAACGGCTGTAAAGCAGTGATGTAAACCCAACATATTTGTTAAGAACACGTCGCTACCTCACATTGCCTTGTTTAAGCAGATGCTGACAAAGCTTTCGCTCGAACACAAGGTCGCTCGGGTCTTATGTCAACAGGGAGTGCATTCCAGAGGATTAACTGACAGGCAAATTTAATTAAAGTTTGACGTGTAGGGTGCGGGAGGGTAAAAGCGTTTCAGAGAACGCGTGCGAGGCATGATTTGTATGATACTTTGGCTACCTAATTTACCTAGGGTAAAGTCACCAGTGGTCAGCCAGAGACCAGTAGTCGACCTTATAAGAGTGCGAAGAGTGGGAAATATATCGTTTGTACTTTTTCCACTCATACAAAGTATAGGCAGAGACCGACTACAGGTATCTGGCTGACTACTGGTGACTTTACCCTATTACCTATTGTATTTATTACCTAGAAAAGATTGAAAATTGCAAATTAATAATGACAGGAAAATATATACTTACTTACAAAATAGTCTACAAGCTGTACAGATATACCTACATGTAGGAAGATATAAACATTTTTACTATTAATTATATCGCACTATCTGTCATAAATATAACACTTATCTTACTGTACATCTGTGACAAGTTTTAACTCCCCCAAAACTTAGAAATCTCAAAGTTAAATCAGAGCAATAGATTTCAAGGCTTCGCAAAAGAAGTTTATTATTTTCTTTGCTCCTTTATTTGTTATTCAGCGTATGAACTACTTTTGCTAGAAACGCTGAAACTCCGATACAAATCGAAGAAAAACTTCGCCCCTATAGCGATCCATAACGTTCTTATTCAGGAGTTTCACAAGTGCCGCGGGCCGCTAAACCCTCCGCAAATTAACATATTTAGGTTATAAATCCCACTAGGCAATCATCTACTCCACAAATAGATTTATACTTGGAACGAAATTAGATTATATAGAAGTAATAAGCAAATATATTTTAAGGTTACAAACATTGTTCTGCATATAATGAAATATTACTGTGCTGGGGAATAATGCGACATGGTCTTTTCCCCTATTGTTACCATATTGTCAACGTTATAACAGATCCTATCTTATCTTAACGTCACAGTAAATGCAGCCGAGTTAAAAACAATACGGTAACAGTAGGGGTAAACTGTTTAGAATGACGCCCCTGCAAAGAAGTCATCGCAAACCAATGTTTCATCTAAACTAAACTATAGGTACCTACTTAACTTATATGATAGATTTCTACAGTTTTTATTTCTGGGATTGGGCTCTATAATTCGTCGCGGCAATGATAATACTGAAATAAAGTCTAAACGAAATTTACCTGTTCCATCCATCAAAATGTTTATTTAATAAATACTCATGTTTATTTGTTTTGGGCATTTATAACCCTGACTGAAGCATATAATCTGTGTACGCAATTAATCAGAGAGTTTCATGCCAGAATGGATTTACTAATGAAAATTTTGTTTACAATTTATGCCAAAAAATATATAAAGGTTACTTAAATAATCTTATTTTGCGATGACACGCGGGTTGCGCAAAAGTTGCTGTCTTTCAATGCCTTAGTAGAAATATACTTGCCATGGCAGCGAAATAATAGTAGGTATATCACTGTAGAAGCCGGGAAAGTAGGGGACCACCTAACGCGGTGGATTTCTTTTCTCAAACAATGTAAAGAAATTAACTGTAGGGTAGGTACATATACAACACGAAACTGGCTCATCGATCAACGCATATTCGAAATCGCTGGTCTTGAAATTTGGAGGGAATATTCCTTAGATAGGTATCCTGGGAGTGCACTAAGAAGAGATTTTTGGAAATTCATTCCATTAGGGTTTAAAACGTGGGGAGTAGCGGGAAACGTAAGAAGCGCTCGAAGTCGCGGTCGTCATCTCATTCAAATACAATTGTAAAAAAGGTTCGACGGACTGAAAACCTCCTCCTTTTTTGAAGATAACTTGTTACAATTTCAAATACAAACACAATTAACTGCCGACTGCCGCCGCCCAACGACACCACCGCCTTGAAAGTTGACTGTATGGGCTTTTTTCATGGTCCTCTCTACTTTTAATGCAAATGACAAATTAACTCCTAGGAAGAAAATGAGTCTCTTGGCGTACTTATTCTATTTTCAAAAGAAAGGCCTTCATTTCCGCGCATGTTCAAGGAGATATTTATTGGTGTCTTTTATACTTAACCCGTCGAACGCTTGACGTAAATATAATCAATTAATTGTAATCTCTATATGATGGGGGGACAGGGCGCTCCACAGGGAGGATGACGTCATTGGACGATTCAGATATCAGACATAAGTACATAGACATAAAGAGAGACATAGTGTTAGGTATGTAACGCCTGACACACATTTATACCTACAGCAAAGATTTATTAAATCAAACTAACAAAACAATACAAGTAATTCGAATGTACCGGAAACCGGAGAGTTCGTTAAATTATTCAGGAAAACAAAGCGGTTGCAAAATGTGGTTTTAAAGTTGCAGAGAGGTCAGTGGGAACTGTTTGGGAGCCGCATTGTAACTGCGACCCTGTTGTAAAGTTTGGTGCTTTGACTGAATACCCTTTGAAGTAGGTAGGAAAGTACTTAAATAGTTTGAAGTGTTTATATTTAGAACTTATTTACCTGGCATGGTTTTATATTAATTTACTCATAGGCACACATAGGCAGGATTGAGCACTGTTAACCAAAACTCGATCCGAGTAGAATGTGAAGTACAGATGCCGTTTATCTCTTTCTAATAGGGTGACGGTGATATTGTAGTACCGTGGAACAAAAAAATATATTTATTTGTATGAAGCAATTTTCACACTATGTAATGAAAGCTCGAATATTTTGCTGTACGAGTAGGTTAATGAAATTGTCGAAAACAAAACAAACCTTTGCCCGCGATTTTGTTCGCATACATTGTACATAAGTCTGTAGTAATGTTATAAAGAGGAAACATGTGTTTTTTGTCATTGATAACCTGTCAAACTACTAGTGAAATCGATTAAATTCGATTTTAAATTTTGTTTTACCATTACAAAGCTTTATTTAAAGTTAAAGGTTTATGTACCTACTTACTACACAGGCGAAAACGCCGGATACAGTTAGGGTTCTATATCTTTGTAATCCGGTTCGAGCGGTTTTTATGGAATCGAGTATAAATAATCATAAAAATAAAAAATTTATACATTTATAAAAACTATACATTCAATAAATAAACTAGATAGAAATTATTTATTGCCTTACTACCTATGGATTGATAGACAAGACAATCATGGAAACCGTATTTGAAAAAATCCAATATCTCTTTTTATCGACTTGCCTGTGAAACTATATCCCACAACACTTTTTCACCATTTGTTGTAAAAAATCTTTCAAAACTAGTTCAAAACCTGAGAATAATTAAATGAAAACGAGGTTGACACATCTAGCGAACCGCCATGATAAACTCATAGGGTTGACAGCCTAATCAATAATAATACTTCCAAGTAGTTTAAAATCCTCATATTTTAAAGTTTATGTAGTAAAATACATAGTAAGTACTATAAGAATTTAAATTATACAAATAACGTACCTAAGCTGTAAGTAACGATTCATATTTAATTAATTGTCTACAAAAAAATAACTTTAATTTTCCACTAACTCCCGAAATTTTCTCACATGGCAAGTGTTAGAAAGGGACAAACGGTCTCCATTATATCTATTCCACTCGGACCGGTTTTGCTCCTGTAAATGCTAACATCCCAAATTATTCTCAAGCCCATAACATAAGGTTGGTTTAGAAGAATATATTTTGGTTAGTCCTCAGTCCTGCTTTAGTAAAAGGACCTTGTTTATACGATAAGTAACACGGGAACGTCAGAAAAACTTTTTGGTGACAGTTTTTTGTTGGAAAATATTTTTTTCAGTGCATAAGAGTCGTATAGAAATACTCTCTGCGTAGCCTTATTTTAATTACTTACGGAAACTAGCTATGTCATGAAGAATTCACTGGCTACTAAAACCAAACTACGACGACGATACTAAAAGTGTTTTCAGAGATAGCTCGAGGCCGCCGTTATGTGGTATTTTTCAATTTCCCTAAGTGATTTCTTTATGTGTTAGCGTGACCAGCAAGAATGACATGCGGATAAATTATTTCTCAGTGTGGCACGTAGATAAATTATGTATCAGCGAGATGCTCTCTTACTAGTGTCGAATAAGTGAACCCATCATTATGTTGAATTTCACTGCATCGATTATATCATTTCCTCGAATTCCATTTCATTGAAGGCTATTTATTTTGTTGAAACCATGATGTTTTCAGGATTAATACATTATTTTTTTAGGTTAGGTTAGGTTAGACGTGTGACTACCAAACAAAATAACTCATGCGGCGAGAAATGCCTTTAGAAGAAATGATAATTACGCGTAATGATACATTCGTTGAAACGTATTTCGATAAAATAATAGACTCCCGAATAAAAAGTGGTACTGAGATATAAGGTGGCCCTTTTTCATTCACTTAAATCCAATGAAAATATACATCATTTATTTTTGCGGACTTTAAGTCCCAATTTAATGACATGAAATCACTAACATGACACAAAGACAGCGTATTTCTCAGGATACGTGAGATTTAAGTATTCATTAAATCATTAAAATATTTTTAATGAGTGGTCAAAGGGGGCTGGCGTGCTGATTGCTAGACTGCCCATTACAATTAGTCCCAGGAATTAGAGCAAAGAATTTTAAAAACTTCTTTTATAGGCGGATCTGCTTCATTTTCTAGGACGCGATTTCTGTTTTCCGGGAGCATACCGGCCCTTCCGTTAGTTTTAACGACAAATTAAATAAATCCTGTTTTTTATTTATGAATTACAGCGTTAACGCTGCCGAATGAGCTCAACTTAAACTCTTCACCATACAAGACACGTACGCGCCTTCAAAAATTAAATTCGCAGCAACTTTTACAGTAACGAACCGCAGCCGAGCTTCATTAATGAACTTCGCCGAACTGAGTTTCGCTTAAACAGTGTGAATGAAATCTGTCCACGTTAATTGTTTAACATTTTTTTTATTAATGATTAAAGCTTTTTCTCGCGACTGCTCCACCTATGTTTAATAATTTTACCATCTCAAGAGACCAGTGAGTGACTTTTTTTAAGGTATTTGACTGGATTATATTTTCACATATTTCCTTTCCTTCTGAATTGCTAAAGATAAGCTCTTTAATACGCATTCGGTCATCTTAGAAAAATCCTACTATCTATACTAACTCATGCACTCACACTTTCGCGTTTATCGATAACGGTGTTTATCGATGTGAATAAACGTGGATAAGAAAAAAACTGTCACTTTCTGACCAATATATAGGTGCAAGAGTGACAGATGCTTTATCCACCGCGATGAAGGCGACCATAATACGGGCCCTGCACTCCTGAGCTCGCTAATAAAAGGAACAATTAAGTATCTCTGTTTAATCTGGGACCTTACTCCAGTACCCCAACAACGAACGAAATCAAATTACCTACCTCTCTGTCTTTCTCTAGATTTAATCACGAATGATACTTGTCAAGTTAACGTGTCATATACATATGTAGAGATACGAGTAGGTGTTCTTAATTAACCGTCCTATCTCCACTCCTCCCCCCGGCCCCGTTCGCTTCCAAGATTATTGTCAAAAGCGATTGGGACCTTGTAACAACAATTAATACATAACAAGCTTCTAGCGCGACTGTCCGCATGAAAGCTATTTGTCCTTATAAGTATGAGATAAGAAGTAAGTACAGGTGTAGTGCATAATTGCTTTTCTTCGTTTTTTCACGGAAACGTACGAAGGTGTCATGCTACTTCAGTTAACCTCAGTACTTTTTGTACTGTGACCGACTGAAATAGCAAGACACGTTCGTACGTTTCCGTGAAAATACGAAGGAAAACAATTATGCACTACATCTGTACTTATATGTCCGCTCACTCAGTACCATATTTCACATCGATTGATGCCTTGAACCGTGAACGCGGAACATACCACGACGTACACTTTTGCATTTTATATACAGTACTCCCAGCTTCTTAATAGAGTTCGCCTGGTTATCGCTATCACCCTCGCAACTGACAGCATATCTGCCAACGTATCATCATACAAAAACGAAGATTGCCGATCTATATTGAGAAACTGGTTATTCTGTACTTGCACACTCTTAACACAACGAAGGCGCCTACGACGAGCTTGAACGTCATGCAAGCCTAACGTAATATGACACAGCAATATACTGCGGGCTTAGACTAGACGCATTGCGAGAACGCTATCGAATGTTCGAAATCGGTGGATTCAAGAAAGCTGCCGTCGGTCAACTCGAGCATCATCATCATCATCATGACATAGCACTCGACCGTCAGGCAATCGTAATATACTTTTTGATAACGATAATGTTCACGCAATGCATTTTGTCTAGGGCCTGCTGTTATGCTGATTCTTTTCAGCTTACGACGACGAGATTCTTGATACTTTACTTATTTTACTAGTCCATCAGATAAATAAATAATTTGGTCGGTACCTACATGATAATATGAAGAGCTCGACGAACTTGCCCTAGTTGCAATGGAGGATTTCAAAATTTCTATCTTATACATACATATAGGTACCTACTTAGAAACCAGGATAAAACTTAAAGCGAGGCTAACATATCGTGTTTGAGCTTTACACGTTGATAACATTTAAACTACATTTCTATTAATAAAAATATTATAAAAATCATTTGACATAGTTCTTATAAATATACTTATCCCTTTTTATTTAATAAAATCTACCAGAATAAATACTTTTTAGATAAATCCAAACTAACACGTCCTAGTTTTCACAATATTCCAAGCGTCCCTATAGTCTGAGGAACGACAAACGCAAAGTGAAAACTTTTCTAATTTTCCACCCAAAATGAGAACAGCATTGGGCTGAGTAGATTAATGGTTTTGTCTAAAGCTCCAGTAAAACTAGGGATCAATATGTAGAATCACAGCATATACGTACTGTTGCTGTAGGTATGTCTTACCGAAGTGTATTTAAACCTTTGCGTTTCCCTGTTATAGTGCTGTTAGTAAAGTTAAGTTAGGTTAAAATTTAAAACAATTATACTATCTGGAACTAAATACATCCACGCAATAAGCTAGAATCTACGATGTGTTAAAATGGATATGGATATGTTTTCTAAAGAATGTATTGTGTTTGAATGTGTTATTTCGTCGACAACAATACCCGAGCTTTTCTGGCAATCTGTACAATTCCAGCGGACCTTTCATTTCACTGTAGCAAATTGAATGTAAAGAGGGTTTACATTCCCGGGTCAAGCATTGTTAGCAGTTACTGGAGTGCGATCGCTTCGAAAAAAAACACTTTCTCTCTCTCAAGATTACAACCCTTCGACGTCAGAGCTTCGTGTGTGTGATTTTAATCAGAGTATAATGTGGTAATACAGCGTTTTAACATAATAATCGCTGTCGTTCGTTGCCCAGGTCTTGCCACATTTTTAGGATTCCGTACCAATATGGTCAAAAAGGAACCCTTATTTGTTGTATACAAAGTTCGCATACTTACTCAAAAACATTGTTTCATACTGGGCTGAGATTCTACACTCTATCTTATTTAGTTGACAGTAATGCGGCCGAGTTATATATACGATGTAATACAATACGATAACAAGTCACCGGCGATATGGTTTACCTAGTATAATAGAGGGCCTGTTGGGTGTAACTTATGAAAATAATATATTATACTTACTTACACAATATGGGTATAATCTTTATGCTGGTATTAAGATCAGTAGCACAAAAAGGTATAGGTATCACCAACGCCAATATTTAATATTAAGTATTCCTTCGTAGGTGTATTTTGTGAAGCGCTGGTTTATACTCGATACACGTTTTGCAATAACTTCATAAAACCGGAACAAAAAAAACGTACCACTATTTACTGTACGCATATACTGTACTTGCATCGACTCTCCTTGTTTATTTTATTTAAATCTTCAAGATGTGCACAAAATATTTGCTGAGAGCATCGAATGTAACGATTTCCGCGAGCGGAAATTGAATCTACTTACAAACGTGTGCCCGGACGCCGGCAGAGTAGGTAGTCATAATAAATTCATCGCCGTTATAAAGACGAACACGCTTGCCATATTTATCGAATTTGCTACGCATCAACTTCCTTTAATACATTTTTCGAGTTCCAATTAAATATTTACGCTCTTCATTTTATACAATAAACATGGCGTCATGCTGATTAGTTACTAACTTATTACGTACACAGTTTTATTAGGTTCTCAAAATGTAACCATGATTTAAGCAGTGTTTTTAAGGACTTGGCCAGTGTTCTTGTAATGTAGGTAACCTGTGTTATTTTACTGTTATTTTTTTTAAATAATTGTTTATTTTCTGTGCTCTTAGCAAAGCTAAAGAAGAACTAACCACCAACCAGGCACCAACCAGCATATTTAGACTTAAGCTCTTTTATTACTCAACGACGAGCGACGAGGTGGCTCATGTCAAAACAGTTAAGACCTTCGCTTCACCATCTGCCTTATTACCCTATTCACCATTTAATTAAAAAAAGGTAATTTGTCCTTGCTTCTACGAAGGTCCTGCACAGCCGCAATTTGTTCGCATTTTCAGCTTAAAAGATAAAAAAATATAAAATAAATTTATTCAGTCGGCCGCTCGGGCACTTGTACACGTCAAGAATCTACCAGGGCTTCCCAAGAGGAGACCACTGCTGAGAAGAAACGCCGCAACAAACTCAGCAGTCAGTCATTTTTTAAACATATTTCTTATTACAATGGTACTACTTAGTCTAGCATAAGGCTACAAATATTAAATTAAATATAATATTAAATAACATGTGTAGTTCAGCAGGAAAACATGCCAAAAATCTTACGGGAGAGATAGAGAGAGAAAAGAAAAGAAAAAAGAAAAAAAACTAATTAAACTTGCTTGTTACAACCAACAGGGACTCCACTCGATAAAAACTTGATTGGTTCTCACGTGTTATCGACGGCCTTATCGTATTGTCAACGTTATGATAGCTCATATTTACTTAACAGTAATGGAACCTAGTTAAAAACAATACGATACCTTCAAAATCATTTAGGTTTTACAGAGAAGAATAGAGATAGATACCTCAACCGTCTCTTTGGTACCTATTAAACATAGAGTGAATTCCAAATGCTTGACTATCTAGAATTTGTTGGATACAGATAATTAACGAACCGGTGCAACGATTATCGTTGAATGAAGGTAGATAGATTTATAACACATCATCTCATGGCATCAACTAGTTAGTAGTATTTAGAATTTTCACCCTGATCGATCAACCTCTTAGGAAAAAAACCTGAAAAACGAATATGATTCATCAAATAATAAAAAAAAACATGAGCTATTCTCCCCGTGGGGGTAGTCGCACTTCGTTCCTATTTTGAGCACTTTACGGTCCTCTTGGGTATAAGAGATGTTTGCCAATATTTAGATATGGTCTTAGGACGTCTTGTAGGTACATTTCAAGATTTTATTACAATCACGTCTTGTAGACGTCATACGTACGACATCGTGTAGTCAATACAATTTATTGCTGCCACGCCATTTCGAGGGGATCGTTTTATCTTTTGTTTTTACAGTAAGTATTTTTTGTTTATTTTCTGACTTGCGGGTTTAGCGTGGCCGTCCTTTGTCGTGGATTTTTGTTTAGAATTTATGTATTCTTTACTCGGTACTTTTACGGACACTGCGTATCGTAGATACCACGGATCTCTATTAAATATTCAGGACTTGTGAGTACAGAGACCAGGCGCCAACTTTAAGCCAAACTAAATCACCGCATTGTAACTAAGACAATAGTAAACGGCACACTACAGCTTAATGGTGACATTCGTATGTCTTAAAACTGACGACTAAAATGTCAGTGTATGAACCTATGACTGTGCTGCCAACCTGTTTTTATTTATCCGACACAAAAGCAAACGCCGCCCAATAATGGTTTGATTTAAGTGCCTTCGTATAATAAGCAACAAAATGTCAGGTAAGTAGTAAGGTAAGTTCAGATTACAAATACCGAGGTACTTGCCTGAGGGCAGCTGAGAGCGTTAAAAAAAAAGGCTTGTCCAGGTCCCGTATTATGGTCGCCATTGTCGCAGTAGATAACGTAACCGTCTCCCTCGCACTTGCTTACAGGTCAGAAAGTGACAGATATTTTATCCAAGTTTATCCACATCGATACACAGACTGACGTACCACTATGTGGCACATAGTGGTACGTCATCGATTTGTCCTTTTAGGGTTCCGTAATCAAACTACAAACCCTTATAGTTTCGCCATGTCCGTCCGGCCGTCAGTCCGTCCGTCCGCAGCCTAGCTCAGAGACTGTTAATACTATAAAGCTGTAATTTTGCATGAACATACAAATAAAAGAAATAAAATAAAAGCTTGAATTATTTTTTTATTGTATCTACCTCCCCTACACGTAACGTGGGGTTTTTTTCTTTTTCTCGTCTACCCCATATCGTGGGGTGTTGTTGGATAGTTCTTTCAAAAATATTGCGGGTTTGTGAAAACAATTTAGGGAACCGTTTATGAAATATTAAGCTTTAAAGCAGATTTTTTTGTTAGAGTCAAGTGTCCCCCCTACAGCCAAAACTACAAACACTAAAAAATGTTTTTACTTGTTGTTTTATTGTTTTCTAGTGCTTAGCGGCTTCGGAACCATACACTGAGCATGGTCCAACATGCTCTAACGCGGTTATTATGCCGTTGTGTTGCACAGTGATAGAAGACTTGGACTTATTTCGTGTATCTGGCATCTTCTCGTTTCAAGTGGACTCGCAGTGGTACAGAGGTTAAAACTATCTTGACCTCTGTCCTACATATCACCGTACAACGTTGCCCCCAATCTTCCTGGAGAAGATTGGAATGTATTTTATTGCTATATTTATTTGTATTTTTTTGACACTTGGGAAATCACTTAATTGTGGAAACGCGGTAGTAGATGTAGAAGTCGCCGCGGGCCAAAGAAAAAAAAACTTTTGACTTTTTGAAACGGCGAATGTATGTATGTATGGATGGAAGTTTGTTACTCTTTTACGCTGCAACGGCTGGACGGATTTAAATGAAATGAAATGGAGATAGCTTATATCTTGGATTAACACATAGGCTACATTACATTCCGGAAAATTTAAAAGTTAGTTATAACGATATTCGAAATCTACGCGAACGAAATCGCGGGCAGAAGCTAGTTGAAGAATATTTTACAGCTCACCCTTTCTCTTATCACGAAACTGACATCAAATTTTACGACGCTATTTGTAACTGGGGAAGCAATTTTCGCTCCTTGTACCTATTACGTTCTTGAGTTCTCCTTTTGTGTGAAAATTACCAATCAAACGAGCCCGCGGAGGGAAAAACGTATGTAACCAAAGCCGGTACTTCCACTATCGCTTGAAATAAATGTAGGTGAATTGGGGTATTTCTGTAGTGCGCAGGATTTTCTATGTAAAATTGGTCCCTTTTAGCTTATCTACTGACTGGGCTTTATTGCCAATTTCTGTGATACTACCCTCTTTTTACCTTGTTGTCTAAAAATGAGGTAAAGATTTTTCGGGTATGTGTAGATATGTGTTGAAGATGGAATAGAAGAGCAGCTTGCAATATTAACAAAACGTAAGTTATTCATTAATTCTAAACGTTATTTTACACAATAATTACTTATTCACTATTGGCTATTCATTATGGAACAATAAACGTATGGCAAATTAATATTACCTGACGATTAGGGAAACGTTTAGAGTACTTCACTTGATCAGAGCTCGAAGTCAAATGCACAAAGGATCAAAGAAGACAACAACAAAGGATCAACAGACGCCTCACTATAATGGACAATCAAAGATTTGATGAATCGAATACCTGCTTTCCGATATACTTTTGTATGTATGTAAGTGACTCATGTTTATTCGTGTCCTACTAGAGTAAACCGTTTGACCGATTTTGAAATGCAAGGTGTTGTTGGATTAGTCTTGTGGGATTTGAGACACGATAGATATTTGCATTCTCAAGACTATAATCACAAGGCTGTAATCCTAAGACCACAAATGCGTGGCCAACTCTGAGGATTAAGGTGGAATTTTGTGTTGACCAAGCAAAGACTTTGTTTTCATTATATTTCATGCTCCCTCTGTCGTGGTGCTGCAGAAGTCACCATCTGTATTATGCATTGACAGTCGAGTTTGTAAAGCTTCCTTTTTGTTGCAGTAGTTTAGGGTTCCGTCAACGACGTCATTACCATAAGGTCACACGGGGCCCGGGCCCAGGGTCCCCATCCTCAGGGGGAATCCGAAGGACCAACAATTTATTACCCATAATAAATAGAATATAGTAGAAAAATGTTAGTAATAATTCGCGTTCTTTACTTTTCAAAAGGGCCCCAAACTCTTGTGTGCCCTAGGGCCCCAGCATAGTTTAAGACGGCCCTGGGTTCAGTTCTAAGTAACAAATAAGTAATAAAAATCGAAACCCTTATAAGCACATAGCAGTCGCGAGGCGTTCGTACAAGCCGATTATTTACGGCTTTACCAAAAATTCCTATGCATAGAGTAGGTATACAAACAAAACGTAAAACCGACACACGCCATACACCTTTTTTTGCTCCGGCTTGTCTATTTATTTACGTGACGCTTCGCCACTGGTAGGGGGGACACTTGACTCTAACAAAAAAATCTGCTTTAAAGCTTAATATTTCATAAACGGTTCCCTAAATTGTTTTCACAAACCCGCAATATTTTTGAAAGAACTATCCAACAACACCCCACGATATGGGGTAGACGAGAAAAAGAAAAAAACCCCACGTTACGTGTAGGGGAGGTAGATACAATAAAAAAATAATTCAAGCTTTTATTTTATTTCTTTTATTTGTATGTTCATGCAAAATTACAGCTTTATAGTATTAACAGTCTCTGAGCTAGGCTGCGGACGGACGGACTGACGGCCGGACGGACATGGCGAAACTATAAGGGTTTGTAGTTTGATTACGGAACCCTAAAAGGACAAATCACTAACAGGAAAGAACTTTGAACACCTAAATACACAAAAATACAAAACTAAAACAACTTACACATCCGCCATCTTTTAACGTTGCAAATGGGCCCCCAATAAAAATGTTGAGCATGCTTAGAACCTTGCCATTGTGACTGCCATTGTTATTGTCATACTTGTCATTTGATGTTCAGTTTGAAGTTTATTATGACAGCGCATTAAAGTGCTTAACATTTTCGCTATGGTATTGTACAATAGACAAGGCATAGTATACGATACTGCACTGTTGGAATTGGATACCGGTTCGTATCTCGGATAAGGAAAAAGTGAGCAAGTTATATACCTACGTAGCTAAAGTATTGTTATAAAAGTGTTTCACGATCGGTGCGTTTTCATCTAGTGCCGTGTAGGAATTCAATAGGACGATGTCTGTCCCCTGACTTGGATAACTCTTTACAACCCACATAAGTATTATCTATGCTTTTAACTAACTTCATTACTTCTCCTCTGCCTAGTACAGTATAATACAAACACTATCCAATTTTGAATCTTATTATAATGGAATATGATGAAAAATTGGATACATATCTTTGAGGACTTTGTAGTCGACTTTTTTTTTTAAATTTATTATTCATAAGATTTATAAGAATTACAAAGAAATTGGCTTAATACAGCGAGCGGAAACCGACTGTACTGTAGGTAGGTAGTGTAGCTATACTAGCCAAATGACAATGTAGATAAGATGAAGTCAATTTTAACCTACTAGTCATCAGATGGACTTGAATGTTCGCATTAATTGCTTGTGCGTTTTTGATGACAATATAGTAATATATGGCACCTACCTACATACTAAGGAGCTGGGGTGTGATTCTCTCACAAACGTGGTCGGACGAACGAACGAGTGCATGTCGCTACGGCAAGTTTAAGTAGTCCCGTCAGAGCGAACAAAACACATTTTAGCGCGTTCATTTTCAACTTGGCAGCATGGCTTCTGCCGGTAAGATCGAACGTATAAGGCTGCCTAATTGAGAATGAAGAATAACACCCCTGGTATGATGATGGAGACGGAAGGTGGCCTTACTAGGAACTTCTCAATTAGCTAATAATAGATCCGTAGAGTAAGCAACAAGTGTGGGTTAATAAAATAAAGACAAATAAAAAAGCTTATTTTCATAAACGGTTGAAGCTATCGAACTTTTATTTGCAATAGGCAGTTGTAATATTGAGCAAATCACACAAAAAAATTACCGACCCTCTTCATGACCCTTGACTGTAGAGCCCCTAGCTCTAGGACGTACTTTGATTTTAAGTTCAAAATAAACAGTCCTCTTGTTAAACTGGACGACGCGGCAATGCTGCAGGGCAACCACTATCCCCCGAGAACTGCGCTAACCTACTTCTCGTCCCATTATTGCTGCGATAACGTCCGGGGAAACTGAAAGGAAACTTGCTTGTACGAGAATTGTGTTACTAACAATGAACAGTAAGATTGATCGTGAACCGGAGCCGAATGCAAGTTGAACTCGCTGTGCTCATTAGTTAACAAGTTCTAATTGTTATAACATTAGCATTCCTCATTCATCTTTAGGGATGCTTAAATTTCTAAAGTAACTGCATACCTAGTTAAAATGTTTTATTTTGTGAATCTTCTTCCACTTAACTCATAATAGTGGTTTATGCGTTTTATGCAGTAGCGGTTTTAGGGTAGGGCGCGGTTGGGCGACCGCCAGGGCGTCACATTACAGGGGCGCCTGCGGCTGGTTATTTCACACTATCCCTTGCCTTTTTTCGTATGTGTTTGAATGGCAGATAGAGGGCGCGGTAGAAACTGCTAGCACTTATAGTGCTAAAACCGGCACTGATTTTATGATAGAAAAGGCCTACCTATTTATGCAAAATAAAGGACTAAGGCATAAAACTGACATAGAGGTATTATATGAAAACAGATTTACTCGGTCTGTGCCTTAGTCGCTAGCAGCCCGCTCGGCAAATCCTCGCAGTTATAGTTGCCGGCAAACTTCTTGAACACGTAACCTTGCTTGCGCAGAAGCGATTTTTAGGTGTCGTTGGGAGCGGGCGGCGGGGGAGCACGCGTCGTTCGCACCCATTGGTCAATCAGTTGACGTTTGCGTCCCGCACCGCGTCCCCGTCCCTCTGCCTCCCTGCAAGTATGTGTACGATGCGCGAACTTTCCCCCACTACCTCGCCTAATGTTCAAGAAGTTTGACGGCAATTATACCGTAGGTAAAGTAGGTAAGTAAACTTAACTTTGCCGTATGGACTAGCTTAAGTTACAAGTGGGGTAGTTTAACTAGCGGTTAAACTTACTTTACCTATTTAAGTATCGACTATCGAGAATAACGTATGGATAACCTTTGTGCAACCTTTTTTGCTGACAGCCGCGGGGCTTCGTTTGCACAAGAAATATTTTCTCGTGAATCGTAATGAGGAGAATCGGATCGTTGTCGTGAACAAAGAATAAGACATATCAGTGCCAACTGCCTGTCTAGAATAAGATAATAGTAATAATGTTTAATTTTTTGTATTAGTAATGTTATTTTACTTTTATATTTGAATATTTGTTATAAAAACCAAATTTACAGAAAATTAAATAAATATCTAGAATAATAATAAACAAAACAAAAACCAAATGATTATGAAAAAGATACAAAAACATCAAAAACATTTTTTAGGCTGTGAGTTGCCTGTCAATCGGTCCCTGAAGCGCTTTATAATAGGTAGGTATAGTTATGTACAGTCTTGGCCAAAGTTGTTGAGCCCCCATGCGTTCTTCATATTAAAATCAAACTTAAAAGGTCCATTTATATCTTTTATTATAGAAAGTTGTAATCTATCGGGAAGATTAGTCATATTTGTTGTCGATAAGGGAAATTCCGTGAAAAAATATAACAAATCATTTTATTTTAAAACCAGACTTTTTCTAGCTTCAGTTTTTACACGCAAATAGCTACTTACTTCGAAACGATATCTCTAATGATTTGCACATGTTCAAACACTTTGAAATTAAACCAAAATACTCCTGTCTACAGTTACAGTCCCTTGAAGCTGTGAAAAAATCAAACTTCTAGATTAACGTAAAAAAAATACGGCCGTTTATCGTGTATTTCGACACTCTCGAGGGCATCAAAATGTATAAGGTATTTCCCGTTGACCAGGAACTATAAAATTTGGCAAGTAAGACCGTCTAATACTACAAGTAAAGGCAAAAATCTGAAATCTGATACATTTTTAATTAAATCACAAAAAACAGGGTCTTTATGCAAGGAACGGCCGTCCAAGTTTTGAATTGAGTTAACCTTGTGATGGATTTTTTATTTATTTTACGTATATGTGTATGTATTAAATTGAAAAAGTATACAAAGGAAAACGAGGGGCGCTCAACAACACCTTTAGCAAAGGCTGTATTTGACAACCCTAACAGCAACGTTACGTTTTATAAATTTCTATGCAATCTGCGTTTTTATTACGCTTAGGGTGTGCGGTACGTGACGAAAACACTGATAAAGTGTGGACTTGGGAGAACCCGAGCCAGATCACTTGTGTCTACAAAAAATTCTTCGCGCGGCGTCCGATCCGACTAGAATTTTAATATCCTCTACTTGGTATAACTTTTCCAGCCACCACAAACCGACTTTACGGATTAATAAGTTTATCAATTTTCGAATGAAGACAGTTTCAACTTTAGAGGACAAATAATAGTGTAAGTAATAGAATAGTGAAACCTCTAAGAAACCAGTTCTATGTAAAGTCGCAGTGAATAGAACTTGTGAACGATGTAAACAAATTAGTACTTCTACTGTTTGACACATAACCTCGAATATTCACCAAGCGTGTTTTTATCAAAAATAACGTATAGGTAATGATTAGTTATTTCATCTTAAACCTAATATGAAAATAATGATCTAGTTTATAAACCATTGCAAAGACCTCACTTGATCTTTAAAACTACGTGACGTGATTATAGAGTAATCATGGTGAATTGGTTCGTTTGGTTTTGTTTACATCTTTTGCAAGTTCTATTGACGGCGACTTTAGATGATGTCGCTTGTAATATATCATACTTATATGAAACATGGGTCAACAATACCTTACACTAGCGACCCGCTCGCGCTTCGCTCTGGTTTATACAAAATAAATAATAGCCTTAACTTTACTGTCTAAAGTGAAAGAATTTAAAAATCGGTTCAGTTTTGAGATTCTACATGGTAAGAGTACAACCTTATTGCTTTTGACGAGTAATCGTATTGTCTTCGTTTTAGGCCCGCTTGCACGTAAATCTAGCCCTATATTAACCTCAGGTTAAATTAAAGATAGTCATATTCGTATAATAACTGTCAAATTTAACAAATTAAGTTATTAAGCCCACTCGCACGTAAATGTTAACCCTTCAGGTTCATTTCATTTCATTTGACAGATAAGGATAAAGCATGGTTTAGCTTACCCAACGTTATTCCACGTTTATAAAGGTGTAATAATTGAACCTGGGGTTAACCTAGGGTTAAATTTACGTGCAAGCGGGCCCTAACCTGGGGTTAACCTAGGGTTAACATTTACATTCAAGCAGGCCTTACATACTTAGCAGTAGAGACCACCGAGTTAAAAATCATACCATAACAGGCCAAGGCAATATGGTTTTACGCTGTAGAATAGAGATCACCCCTACAAACAAACAAAGCCAAGCCTTATCTCTTTATAATGTTAGTACTTATAGATTATTTACGTAACGAAACGAATACTATAATCGTGTCGTTTTATGTTAGTTAACGCTACGTAATAGATTTCCATGAGTGAAACAATAACTTACTTAGTATATTCATTTATTCGATTCTTAATACTGTTACATGGATACTAAAACTGATTATAAAAGGTAAATAAAATGGCAATGATTAAGAATATAAGGGGTTATACTGCATAAACTAAACTAAACCTAGTTCTTATTTGTTCTTAACTCAAAAAATCATGTTAATAGTAGCCGATTCCAGCGGTTTCATACATTTTCACTTCATCCTTTTTCATCTCCAGGTCCGGCCTTAAAAAGAAAATAAAATTATAAAACAAATGCATTTTTACCCGCATTATTTTACTTAAGTACATAATAATAATAATTTTAAATATACTTACAACGCCAATTGCACGGTTTGCTGTGGAACTGAAAAAGAAGTAAAAAAATATTGAAACTAAACGTTAACATTAGCTAATTATTTCAATTACATTTACACACAATGACATGTCTAAACTAGACATGTCTGTTCTAATTTATCTTTCTTTTTTTTTCATCAATGTAAGAACCCTTAAGAAAATGGTTGGATCAAGAACCTGCTGCAGAAAGCGGTAGTTAAACTTGACTCAGCACGTATTGTCAAGAGGATTGACTCTCCCCATACGACCGGTAGCTTGAGCTTTGCCGGCGGCACCCGTAAGTCTTTAAGTTTTTATAATATATTTTATTTGTATTAGTGCCGTTATATTTGAAATCAAACTCATAAATAATTTATCATAAATATAAGGATGAATACAAGCACATACTCATGGTAGGCTGCTGTTGTATCATCCCGCTGACGTCGGCGAAGTAGAGCTGGTGGTTGGACTGCACGAACTCCTTGCTGGGGTCGATGTAGGTCTGCACGAGCGCGGCCGGCTGCACGAGCTGCTCCTGGCGCCACTTGTCCAGCGGGTCCACGCCGTCCTGCATCTTCTGCATGCGCTCGGCCTGCTTGTAGGCCGGCTCGCCGCCGATGTA
This sequence comes from Acleris sparsana, assembly GCA_923062465.1. Classification (NCBI taxonomy): domain Eukaryota; kingdom Metazoa; phylum Arthropoda; class Insecta; order Lepidoptera; family Tortricidae; genus Acleris; species Acleris sparsana. Next base: position 12,453,876 of record OV281291.1, on the reverse strand, counting down.
GTCGCGCTTCGTGCGGTTGTGGTTGCGGATCTCGTGCTTGCGAAGGTCCGATCTGTGACGGGCAGGCAGTTACATCATTATCATCATTGGTGGGCAGTAAAGTGACGCCGTCCTAGTAGGTATTCTTTATTGCACAAACCATATTTGGTTGCTTCGCACAACTACGGGTGCGGACAAAGTTTATTACTGTAGTTTCTATGACACAACGACTTCATTTCGGTACTTATTATATTTTGACGTATTTTTCGCCTTAATAAAAACAACTGTTTAGACAGTAGACACGGTCCGTTTTTTTGCATATTGCTATATCAAAATAAACTTTTACCACACAAGGATAATGCTATAGAATCAGGCCTAGGCCAACTCACTACAATCATGTCAACAATTAAATTGTTGATGTGAATATCAGAAAAATATTTGTCAATGGTTATAAAATACTTTTATACATAGGCTGTTAGTTATTGGACTATAATACAGCTTTAAAAAGAACGGTAATCGTCTCAAGCCTTTCAAATGGAACCACTCTGTTTGATAAAGACACAAAGGGATCCGAGTAGGCCGAGAGCAGAGCAAACTTGAGCCGGAACAAAGCCTCTTGTTCGAAATCGGCGCAATCTCGCGAAAACGAGTTATCTGCTTGTGCATCTGAACAGTCAGCACCTTTATGATTATAGCTTTTAAAAGCGACTGATTTCAGAAAGAACTTAAAAAGACCTTTTAATGAATTGCAAATAATTGTCTTAGTCTTTAAAGGTCACTCGGCAACGTCAACTCATTGGCGACGTTAGGCATCGGCGATGTATCGTAACTTCTTAAACTATATTAAAGCGAAAAGAAACCGTCGATCTCAGGTAGGATTCGAACCTACATCTCTTCTGGGTATCGGGGCCAATGCAGGCGCATTACCACTTATTCCACATACACCCTACTTAAGATCCACGATAATAGTGATCGCTTGTGTAGAATTCCGTTCCCTTTCACCCTTGTTTTAACAAGGTGTATTTCGCTATTTTCTAGTTTTAGACAATCACGATGAACTTAGTAAGTCGATTGATCTCACACGCAAGGACAATTGTTCTGTTGAAGAGTATTTACTCTGGTAGACTAAGTACCAATTTCACCACACGATGTTTAATTTAATTAATGTTAATCGACTATTCGTTCATACATTTTGACAGCTGTTAATGGTCTAATCTTCTGTTAAGTGGTTAACGTCGTTTGGTGAAATTAGTACTAAACAGGAGTACATGAGGTCAGCTCCACGCGCTTCTATCAAATCTATTTAAAAGTCACAGCTCATTAGAGCCACCCGGCACCCGCCCCGCACCGCCCCGTCGCTCGGCGTCCACTCGTTGTCGACTGGTGTTCCTCGGGTGCACACCGCGTTGCCACCAGTGAACCTCGCGTGGTCAAGGAGTGGACCTCGCGTGGTCAACGAATTTCCGAGCAGTCTACCAGCGTAATGCAAGTATGCGAGCAACTCAGCCACGAGCTATCATCGAGTAGACCACTAGCTGTCCGCGCGTGGACACCTCGCGAGCGAGACGATCCGGTGAAGCTACGAAGTTGATGTAGTGAGCGCATGCTCTTACAAATCTATACTAACCGCTCGAGGCGAGGCGGTGCGCGTCGGGTGCCGAGTGGTTCTAATGAGCTGTGACCTTAATTATTATTACCGAGTTGTGAGCTTGTAACGTACACTTATTTCCCAGAAAACTGTACTTTCTATCAATTATGTTTTGCGCACACCTCTATTCTGTTATTTAATTTAAATGAACCATGCCTTTTTCTCGGCTCGGTACACACAACACAGTTCCTAGCACCATGATCGTCATTCGTATGGGTTTCTGACGCACCATTGCAACATGGGAGCGGCCCCCTAACAAAATAACCGATGCTTTTGTACGTACTTGTAGCAGAAGTCTCGTCCGCAGTAGTTGCAGGTATGTTTGATGTTCATGTGAGCGGCCTCATGATGCTCGCGCAGCGCCGCGTTTGTACGGAAAGCCTTCTCGCACATCAGGCACTGTAACAAACACTCAGTTGAGTTTCTCTATGTAAGATAGTCAAACAAGCAAACGGGACACATAATGGTATGTAGTTCTACCCTGTTATTGAGTAATCCAACATGACCCATAGCTTTTAAGGAATAAAGAGAAACAAAACATATAAATAAACGCAAAACCATTATTGATATTAAAAAAATAAAAAAAGTGGAATTAAAACGTGCAAGACCATGTCCAACTACTTAACCTTGAACTGCTTTTCTTGGTGATGGCGATTGGTGGTATTTATTCGTATTTTTTTAAACAGCGTAATGGAATAATCATACAGACAGTTTAAAGGAATTGATGAATAATTTGATGATTATATTGTTATTGTATTGTTAGCTCTACCTTATTTTATTTATCGAGACAAGATAATACTAGAAAATTACGAAGCATACTATTGGTAAGCGATAAGGGTAGTGCAGACGTGCAGGATGGGTTTACATGACGGACAAAGTTCAGTCAACATCTGTGTCTCGTATGGTGAAGACGCGTGTTGAGTGCTCTCATTTGAATTGATATTTTGAATATCACGGTTTGTTACTCGATTATTTTGTGACTGGGCTCGTTGATTGGACTGTTTTCCGTTTACTCTGTGACCTGGCTAGTTAAAAATACTATATTCGAAAATCGAATTAAAGACCAAAATCCTAACATCAGCATTCGCTGTGATTACTGCATTTTGTTTTAAGTGTAGGTAGTTTTATCAATAAAACTTACCCTAATATTACTAATTACGCCAGTACTCATTCATATTGTTATGAAATAATGTTAAAATAACGAAATAATCAAGATTGGGAACTGTCAGATTTTGGACTTTATTTAGATTTTCGAATATAGAGTGGTAAAAAATCAGACAGTAATTAAATATTTAATCACTTTGTTCGTTCGTTTAGAAACGTTATCGTAATGATTGAACACTTTTTTTATACTAATTGTTATTACTATGTTTTTTTTTTTATGGCATAGGGAAGGCTGACGAGCACACAGGCCACCTGATGGTAAGTGGAAACTGTGACCCATAGACATTCGCATTCACAAGACTGCAAGCCTAAGACTGCAAATGCGCTGCCAACCCTGAGGACTAAGATGGAATGCCTCTATGCTAGTCATTACACCGGCTGTCTTATCCCCAAACCGGAACACAACAATGCGAACACTGCTGTTTGGCGGTAGGTTAATGGATAAGATGGTGGTAGCGATCCGGACGGACCCCGCACAAGGTCCTACCACCCGCAATGTGTTATGTTAAGGAATAATTTATTTATATTAGTACTAACAAGAAAAGGTACCAAACTGTCCTACTCCGATTTTGTTGATTTTGATATACCTATGTTAGGGAGTAGTCTAAAATAACAAACACTTTTTTTTTAAGCTGCCCAAGCTCTACTTATGTGTAGAAATTGACCTCCAAAGTACTGAAAAGTGACTAAACCCTCTCAAAATCAACAAAATCGGAGTCGGACAGTTAGGTACCTTTCCTTATATGTAAATAAATAAATATTCATTGGAGCAGACATTTAATTTAACTTGTAAACATTAAACACAATAAAAAGGATGAAGTTTAAATTGCACTTCACTTTCCCTTATCCGCAAAAGAGAGGACGCTATATTATCTTGTTTTGATAAATAAGGCATAGAACATAACCCTTGAAAACCCAAGAACTCCAGCAATAATACAATGTAGGTACCTTACCAAAACCCAAAATGGTCCAATACTTTTAAGGAATAGAGGGATTCAAGAATGTTTATCTAATACTATAAAATATGTATCTAACCTTGAACTGCTTCTCCTGGTGCGTAAGCTTGTGCTTGTTCAGGTTGGAGGGGTTCACGAAAGTAGCGGGGCAATGCGCGCACTTGTACGGCTTTTCACCAGTGTGAGTGCGCATGTGCATCACCAGATAGTACTTGTGCTTGCACTTGTAGGGACACAGGTCACAGAAGAAGTTGAATGTGTCAGTGTGGACAACCCTGGGGACAGGCAGAGTTCTTTCGTTAATATTTTTTGTACCTATATTTATATACTGAAAGCAGTGTATCAAAATAAAATGTGTAAATCAAATACCCTCAAGTTGTGGAAATAGGGACTCAATGTTGTAAATTTCATGCTAAATAATAAAAATAGCTTTGTACTCATTTACCTCTAAAGACTGATTAAGTAATAATAAAATGAAAAATGAGACTGCTTGTTTCTGCTGCAATTAGTAAAAGGAATTCTAAATGAATCAATGCTTCAATCTTCCTTAATAATTAAATAGCATGGCAATTACTCAAAGCCTAAGTTTAGCCTATCATAGCTTTCTTGAATAAGAAAATAAATAAATAAATAATACCCAGCTTTGGCTAATTATCTTTGAAACTTAACATGTCACTCACATGTGGTTCTTGAGTCGAGCAATTATAGGAAACTCTTTGCCACAAACGTTGCACTTATGCGGCGCGGCTTGCTTATGAATGTGCCGCATGTGAGCAGTAATACTCAGCACGAGCTGCCCACACAGCTCGCAAGCACGCCGCATGCACTGCCGCTCGCGTCGGTGCTCCATTAGCTTCTCCTGATCATGGATGGATGGATTTACATTTGTAAAGAGACAGTACATACATATTTTTTATGGGTTTCCAATTTACACCAAGTCCTGACTTTAGACACATTTAATATCAGATGATCACTTGTACATTGCAAACCAAAGAGAAAATATAGTGCAAACTAAATAGTACAGAGGGCACAGTTCAGGGTTTACTACCCCAAGTGATCACACTAGCAAAACAAGACTTATAGTGCCCGGCCAATAAGAAGTTTCTGAATATGGATAATGTTGACAGCAGTCAAACAATGCTGTTATTACTATTCCTTTGCATGCATCAAATAAGTTTGGCATTGTTTTACTGCTGTCAACAATTTCAATGGTCAGAAACTTCATTGTCGTACAATATGTCAGGATTGACTTATTATCTGTCTAGTACTGTAATTGTCATTTTTTTGTCATTTATTTGGTCAGTTCAGGATGAGAAGAGGCCCGTTATAAAGGTTACTAAAGCCAACGCCATACCAAATAGTAACTTGATCTACAAGTTTATGGCATTATGTACTGACGTTTGTTTTATTTAAAGCATGCTAAGTTTTCGTCCAAACTCTACTAATTAATAATAATAATAATATAATAATAAAATCTGTTTATTTCAAAATTTGTGTTGGGTTTACAATTTTTTACTTAGCCTAAATCTTTATCTATTTAAGATTATTTGGCTAAGTTAGTGAGGACGCTATTTATAAGAATTAATTAGAATTAATTACAAGACATAAGAAATAAGAAATCTTTTAACTATATTTTTGGTAGACCCAGGTTTAGCTTCCATGCGTTCTAATACATGTTTGGGGAAACTATTCAAAATATGAGGTAGGAGATTTGACCAAATTCTAGACCCGTATAGGTTATTACTTCTTGGAGTGATAAATGACTTTCCTTCTTTTAGATTTCGCAGATTATCAGATCTTCTATATTTAACTAATTCCCCCATAGCATCTCTGTATTCTAACTACTCTGTATTCTAATACACTACTACTTAATGTAAAGTTACAATAAACCTGTTTAACTCTTAAATTAAATAAATTGGCAACTGCATTACGAACCTTGTCTGGGAAACACATGTCACAAGGAGAGCATTTAAACTGTTTAATCCTTGGCGTCCTCTTTGAATAAATCTTCTCCTTTCTCCTGCGTTCCTTATCTTCTTCTTCCTCTATTTTCATTCTTTTCTTCTTCATTTCATGCAAAATCAGTTGGAAATCATGTTTAGAATATGGATAAGAGTGGAAAGTTGGATCACCCATAGGGTGTAAGATCTTCCTGAACTTTCTATCTGATGTCTCACAATTCTTTTTAAAAGTCATAGCTATCTTTAGGCTGTTTAAACATTCTGTGCAAATGAATTTAGGCAATGAATCCTCCAGGGAAACCTGAAAATAATCATACTTATTTAAAAAAATCCTTTTATTTTTAAATTTACATCCCAAAATCAAGGAATTCAATATTCACCTAAGCTAAGCTAACCTAACCTAACTTCAATTAACTGTTTGATGATCACGGGAACCTATCAACATTTAGAAAAACTTATGTCTGCTGTTTTGTTTGCCTGAAATTTACAAATGTCGAAAAATCAAATATCTCTGAACACATTAACTTTTCAAAGTGTTTAAAGAGATATACCTACAGAACCAGGTTTGGTTAGGTTAGTTTTATAACAATACAGGAAAGTTAAACTGTATCAGAGAAAAATGTTTTTTAGATTAATGTTAATTTTGTACAAATCAAACAGCAGAGAAAGTTTTTCGAACTTAAGATAGGTAACTGATTATCACCATATTCATCATTTTGACGGAAGATTTTTTAAGGAAACAATGGGTGTGGAACAATTAAAATAAAAAAAACTCTAGTTAGTCTGACAGATAATTTCCTAACCTTGCTCAGGGAATTATCTGTAAATCAGTCAGTCAGTCAGCCCGTCATGAAGGAGTTTTGTAAGAATAGATTAAGATCTCTAACAATCATGTTTCGTTTAAAAAAAGACAGTTTGTGAGCAATAGTTGCACACCAACAGTCCGAACATATCATTCTATTACAAAATAAATGACTTCAGCTGTAGTTACTAGCCATAAATTGCCAATAAAAGCTGCCTGTGTAACTGCACTTCAATAGACAGTGATATAAATGTGGCAAATGATTAAATTATGATACTTACAGGAACATTAGTAACACTTCGAATAGCACTAATAATGTCATAATCAAGGACTTTGTCCGTCAATGGAGTACAACCACCCTTAGCACAGATGCGGCAGATCATGTCTTTATCCAAGCGCACATTTTTTTTGCTGTAAATTTAATGCATTACGAAATTACTTTTCATATAAAACAATTATTAGGTATTGTAACAATATTTGAATTCCAGTTCCATTATTGTAAGCGAGAAGTGCTTAAAATCTAACGCAAACTTCATATAACCAACTGTGCACTAATTCGGAGTGAGCATTTTGTACTCAAGCTCCAATTACTACATGAATTCCATTACCAGTCAGCCATAAGCTTTTGCCAGTGATCAGTGCTACTGCCTGCCTCTTCTTCATTATTATAATTGAACGGATATTTAGCTTTGTTAAACTTAGATAGCATCGATTTAGTTAAATAAACTGCCATTATCGCAGAAAATATCAATATAACTGGCTTATTTACAACCAAATATAAATAAAAGTTCAATTAACATTTACACAAACATCAAAGACAGGCATCTGCCAAGGACAATTCAACCTTTTTTTGCAGAGCTCAACATTTTTGTCAAAACTTTATGTCTTGAATACAAGTATTTAAGCCTAAGCTGCTCGCGAGTGAATGCTAAGCGACGCGATGCGAAGCAAAGGCAAAACCATTTGATTTTTCGCGTCACTTCGCGTTAGCGGGCTATTGGCTTTCATGGGGCATGGTTAATGGAAATAATACACATAGCAGCTTAAGAACCTTTTAACTCAAAGATAGCTAGTGGTGTGAGATCCTTGCCATGGCTATAATATTACACCGTACCAAAACGATATTTTACCCGACTGCTAATTCGATAGATTTCAAATCATTCGTTCAAGTCGATAAGACTTTGTGTTGTAAAATAATCGAAAATAATTTATTTCTATATTGAATCTGTGGAGCCCGTGATGTATTTGTGTATTGTACTGTCAAATTGTCAAATGGTCAATTGATTACAATATTTACAAAATAAATAATCCGCCTCATTTCATATTGTTCATTGAATTGTATTTAAGAGTAAATCTCGTGGCGCAAGTGGATTTAAAGCGCAAATTATAAATGGCTTCCCTCTTCTTACTTAAGTCTATGTTATATGTTAATGCTTTACATAAATCCAAGAAGAAGAAACAAAAAAAGAAGAAATCGTAAGTGTTCGATGTTTATATTTGTACGTTTTTAATTTCACGCTTTATTTCATTTAATAATGTTTCAGTTTAACGAGGGTTAAAGTAGCACCAGGCATGTGTAGAATATGCGCTGCAGAAAATGGGGATATTCCCATTTTTAATAACTTTGTTCAGCCTAACATTGCCGAAGAAATTGAACACTTTTCAGGTGTTACAGTAAGTGTTTCCCTTTTTATCTAATATTAAAGATTTAGCCCCATCAAACACCATCACTTATATTATAAATCTGATTAATAAAATTAAAGTAGAATATGGTTTTTTTCTGTACTGATAAGAATCTTATTTAAATTCATAATACTAGGTCCATATCTTTCCAGATCAGTAAAGCGGACACCATTAAACAAATGTGTCAAAACTGTCTTGATCTTCTTAATGGATGCATCATGTTTAGAGACATGTGCCAAAGGAACAACAAACAAATGACAGAAGTTGCAGTAAAGGAAGGTAAAGACACCGCACCTATAGTAGGTTCAATTTAGGATGACCCTGAGACAGCTGAACTAAACAAGTATGACATTGGTTGACTTTTCATAAAAACAACATTGATACAAACCTTGCCACACCAATCACTTATTTAAACTATCAACTCTTTTTATATGCCTTGTTTGGAAGTATGAAGTGTTCAAAATCACAAATATGAAATATCATTCTCGTAACCCATTATTTTATTGAGTTTTACTTAATGAAATGTCATATCATCAAACGCTATTTACTATAGAAACTATGATGTTCTCAGGCTATCATAAACATTGATTATGTTGGTTATAAAACAGTTTATCAAAGAACAGATCAGTTGATTTCAGATAAGAAACTCTTTCTGATTGGGTATAGAAGTTATATTTGAATATTTTTTCCAGAATATCTCAAGAGTGAAATAAGCAAGGAGGAACTAAATGATAATAATGAAACCCAGGCACAGGGTGAAGACAGTAATGACTCATACAATATTCCCTCACCTTCATTTTCTGATGATAATGCAATATGGGGCTGTAATACCTGCTGTAAAGACTTTTTCGACATGGTTAGTAAATGTTTGTAGTATTTATAAAATTAAAAATGAAATAAAACATACTTCTTGCTTTTACAGTCAGCTTTAGATGGTCGAACTCAGAAGTAGTTGTACATTTTAATGCATTATTGAGTATATAAATAGCGCTCAGGTGAAAATGAGGCCACCTCTGTTGTTAGAGTGAATTAGAAATAGTTGCTTAGGATCGAGCGAAATGGAATTCCCTTCTACAAACCCTATGTCCTTGCTGAGGGACAAATCATCATCGTATCAATAGGTGCGACAAGGTACCAAAGCTACTAGGAAAAGCGAGACAAATACAAACTTATCATATGATTATGCTTACCTTGTATATTATATTATCAATAATAGGTACAAGTAATATAAATTGTTTTTAGGATTCATACAGTGACCATTTATCCCGATGTCCCGGTGACAGCGTTCCTAAGCCACCTGAAGAACTTACCAAAAGGAAGTTCCTGTGTGACATTTGTGGCAAAACATGCTCATCTAATGCTAGCCTCTTAGTTCACATGTAAGTAGCCTACAGGCATTCACTGGGTTCATTTTCTTGTGAACTATAGTATGGTGTCAGAAAATAAACATGGGCAATTTATGATCGTAAAGCTAACAAGAAGTGGAAATAAATAATGATTTATAAGTTACCATTGTTTGCTAAGAATGTTTCACGAACTGATTCATTCCATAAACATATGATTTTGCAAAACGTTTTTTTTCCGAAACTGTAAATATTTCGATCAGGTTCTACAAGGTGATCCTGAGTTATTTACAATTTCAAGGCGTTAAAGGTGTTTTGTTTCGTATTGTGTAATAAAAAATAGATTTTTTTATTTCGAGCAACAAGGCCCATAATTACAAATTGACTACATACATAGCATACATAACAATAGAAAAGTTAAAACTAACACTGAGGTGACAGAACAGCGTGGTCAAGTTTTGCCCAAATTGGCGTCAGTCGTTGCCAGCAGGTTGCACCGCCAGATAAATCAGTTTGTGAAATGATGTTGAGCAAGTGATTGAATACTGATAAATATCAAATGTAAAAATTAGAGCACATAATCTTGTAAAATAAATTGTCAAAACTTTTCCAACTCTACTGTCAAGCCCGCTCCTGTTCTGAATCCTTCCGGGGTTCTGGTGTATAAATAATACGGCATTTTACAAAGAAGCATCAACATGTCATTGACATTACCTGCCCTTGCATTAATGGCTGCTGATGTTAGACATGGTGTACAACCGTAAAGTAGGCTGACCCTGGCTTGTTGATTTTACTTTTTAACTAGGTCTGAATTTTATTTTCGACAAATTCAAGATCTATTTACCTGTATATTAGCTATTCCAACCTTGCTTTAAATCAACACGATTTTCACACATAGGTACATTATAATATATTTATATTTTTCATATTTTGAGTCTTGTCGTGACCAAGGCTGCTGTAACACAGTCGAAACGTCGACATAAATGTTTATTTTATTACGCGATTAAGCCCCGTTTTATAGTTTTAGTATATTCCAAGGTAATCTGAAAGAGATTTCTTAAAGGGACAAGTTCACCTTCGTACATAATTTATTGTCATATAAGTATTATTTGTGAAAACATTTCTTTTTGTGCAATAAAGAGTTATACTTACTTTCTTACTTACTGTAGTATTCATTCATTCATTCATTGTCTCAACGCAATATGGTTGTAACGTAAAAAAATATACTTTTGCAGTGGTATCCACGAAAACGTGTTTCCCTTTAAGTGTGACGTGTGCCCGTACCAAGGCCGCACTATGGACCTGCTAAAGGTCCACAAACGCTCCCACTTGGCGGACAAGCCTTTCAAGTGTACTCAGTGCCCCAAGGCCACGACCACCTCGAGCAATCTGGCCAAGCACATGAGGCATGTTCACAGCACCACAAGACCTTTTAAGGTATTGTTAATTTTTAAATCTTTAAGTTTGTCGTACACGGCAACGAATTAGATCGTTGCTAATAAATATATTTAGCGGCGTGGCTGTGCTATCATAGCCTTATAGAATAGATTAAAGGCTACGAGGTTAGTAGTGACCCTGCATATTGTTACTTGCGTGGGGGTAGGTAACTGATAGAAATGCACGAAAACACAGATAATCAAAAGTAGACTTTAATAACGCACTCACTTAAACCGTTAAAAAACAATTATCGCACAATAAACTTCGAAGATTGATCGGGTCGCTCTTATTCGCGCGGTCCGCCTTTTATAGTTCCCATGTTATTCCAGAACGCCTTCCATTTACCGAATCTTCCGGAACAATCGATGTAGTTTGCTCCGCCGAGGACGACCGAGACTATTAGTTTCTCATTGTTCTACGCCTTGCTACCTGCTCGCTCCGTTCACAATGGCGAGGTCATTGGCACACGGGTCTGGAATGTCCTCCTAAGACATACTCGTCCCGAGCATTATTTGTTCCGTAATATCTCGCCAGTCGGTCAACGTGGACAACCTTGCAGGGGCTTCGCTGGCTGAGCTGGCTCCGCTGTAGCCGATACGTGTCGTCGTTGATTTTAGTGACCACTTTGTACGGCCCTTCTCAATCCGGGGATTTCCCTTTTCTTCGTAATAATATACATAACCCCAGTTATGCAGCCACACCAATGAACCTTCCTCGAACCCCACTTGGTTAGTTTTTCGGTCATATCGTATTTTCATCTTCGCACTGGCTTGAAGTCCATGTTTGCGGACGTGACTGTGAACATCGTCTATCCGGTTTCTCAAATCGCTGGCATACTCGGTGATTGGTTTAGGCGAATCTGGAGGACGTCAGGTTAAAAGGTCTGCAGGTAAACTAAGTTCTCTTCCGACGTTCACGTAAGCTGGAGCTGTTGGAGTGACAGCTGTAGTTTCGTGAGTAGTTGATCTATATGAAATTAGGAAGAGAGGGATATGCCTATCCCAATCATTTTGGTGACTTGCAAAAACCTTTGCCAAATGTCTTTCCAGCGTCTGGTTGAATCTCTCGACCATTCCGTCCGATTGTGGGTGATATGGCGTAGTTTTGGTCATATGAATTGCAATGATTCGGCAAGTCTCCTGGATCACCTGGGACTCAAAGTTTCTGCCTTGATCACTGTGAATTTCGAACGGCACCCCAAATCGAGAACACACTTCCGTCATTAATTTCTCCGCTACTTGCTGGTCTTCTGGGAGATACTTGCCTGGTATATCTGGATGACATTATAATTGTTGGGAGAGACTTCGACAATCTCAAACAGAGGCTTTGTGAAACTCCAATATTGTGATAAAACTCCTCCAACACCAGTATTACTTGCGTCTGTGTCAACATTCATTCTCAGGGTCTGGGTATCCCAATATTGGAGTTTCACAAAGCCTCTGTTTGAGATTGTCGAAGTCTCTCCCAACAATTATAATGTCATCCAGATATACCAGGCAAGTATCTCCCAGAAGACCAGCAAGTATTTGTTCCATAAATCTCTCAAAGGTCGCTGGTGCATTACACAATCCAAACGGCATAACATGGAACTGCCACAGTCCCTTTCCGGTCGAGCAGGCCGTTTTCTCCTTATCTTGGTCCCTGATTTCCACTTGTCATAAGCCACCTTTTAAATCCAACGTGGAAAACCATTTCATTCCATTTAAATTGTCCAACGTGTCGTCGATTCATGGCAGTGGATAACAAACCTTTTTGGTTATATCGTTAAGTCGGCGATAGTCAGCACAAAATCTCATGGTGCCGTCCTTCTTCTTTACCAAAACTACCGGGGAACACCAAGGACTTGTTGATGGCCCAATAACTTTGTTCCTCTTCATCTCTTCAATCATGTCTTCCACTTCCTTTTCGCGAGCTACTGGAACTCGCCGTGGACGTTTTCCGGTAGGCCGCGGTTCCGCCAGTGTTGATCTCAGGTTGTACAACTCCAGTTCTTCCAATATCACCGTCGTGCGCAGAGAAAACATTGCTGTAACGCAGCAGTAAATTACGCGCCTTCAGGAGTTCTTCCCCAATTTGCACCTCCCTCCACTACTTGCTCCCCTAGGACGGAAATGTACTGGCTGGTAGCCGTTTGCAGCTGAAGATGCTTGGGTCGTACTAGTTGATCTTTGGTTAAATGTTTCAGTAGCCGAGAACTTATCACAGTCCGAGAAACTCCGGTGTCGATGGTAAGGTGACATGGTATTCCACCAACTTCTCCTTTGACGACCAGACTGGTCCCATCATTCACCTGTGAGATAATAACTGGAACATTATAATCACCAGCTAGCACTCGTTCCTTGATCCTGGTTCCTAGGTACTTGTTCTCCTGATGCGGCTCTGATGTATCAGAGCTTGCTGGCCCCTCCCTTGGACCTGCTACATCTCGTTGTGTTCTATTTCGTTTTGGGACACTAGATTGCATGTGCCCGCGTATACCACCTTGGCGCACCAATAACACCTTGGCCCAAATTCACGGCGAGGAGCAGTTGGCTCCCTGGCCGAAACTTCTCGCTCCCTAAAAGGCCTCCAGTCTTGGCGTACGGCTTCGACCTCTAATGAGCGACCTCGAATAATGTCCACTAATGAGCCTGACGCACTTTGATACGCCTTTCTGACCAACTTAACCTAATTTCCTTCTTCCATTCCAAAGTAGCCTCTTGTGCCTCTCGAAGAATTCTGGATTTTTCTTCCTGGAATTTCTTCTTACTACATAGCTCGTCTTGGATAATTCTCGATATTGTTCCTCTTGAGCTCTAAAACGTTCCTCTTGTGCTCTCGATTGTTCCTTCAAGAGCATTAAGTTTGCGTTCAGGTCAAACTCCGGTTTAGCTGACGCTGCTTTCGTAGCCTGTGCGGTAGCGGTTGACATACCGGCGGTAGCTGCAGAGTCGTCAGCTGCAGTTTGGCTCCGGGTTTTGACCCCCTACTGCTCTTGATCTCGCGGTGTTACTGGCGTTTTCTATCCCACTTCTGACACCAAATGTTACGTAAGTGGGGGTAGGTAACTGATAGAAATGCACGAAAACACCGATAATCAAAAGTAGACTTTAATAACGCACTCACTTAAACCGCTACAAAACAATTATCGCACAATAAACTTAGAAAATCTCTCGGGTCGCTCTTATTCGCACTGTTCGCTTTCCAATTAAAGACTGAATGTACCCACAACCGCGGTCCGCCTTTTATAGTTCCCATGTTATTCCAGAACGCCTTCCATCTACCGGATCTTCCGGAACAATCGATGTAGTTTGCTCCGCCGAGGACGACCGAGAGCGAGACTATTCGTTTCTGCATTGTTCTACGCCTTGCTACCTGCTCGCTCCGTTCACAATGGCGAGGTCCTTGGCACACGGGTCTGGAATGTCCTCCGCATCGCTGTCTCATTCCCAATCGTGTTATCTCTTTCGCTCTTAGTGGAAAATGAATCGCCTTACCACATCGGCGTAACAATATGAAACCAGCGGTCCCAGGTTTGATTCCCGGTAAGGGCAAATATTTGTGTAATGAGAGCGAGTATTTGCTCCTGAGTTTTAGGTTTTATTTGTAACTTAGTATGTATTTATAACTTCATAAGAATGTATATTGTCGTCACTCGTCTTGTACCCATAGTACGTCTAGAGTCATTTTGTGTGGTTTTTTTTTTCCCTGATACTGGACGTTTGAGTACCTATGTCTGCTAGTGTTTCATGCATATATGAATATGGTATTTTTCTAAAATAGTTTTGTACACATCGAGACCTTGTTTGTCGCTCCCTCTTCCCACATACCTCCGATAACGAAAGAGACGCAGTGAACGGCAACCGAAAAAATCGAAATTGTGCTGGCCGAAGAGATAATTTTGCGAACATAATATACAGGGTGTTAGGTATATAGTGGATAATCCTTAAACTACGGATAGAGGGCACTTATAGGACGTTATGAAAAAGCTAAAATAGATTTAGTAAAAGTCGCACGGTTTTCGAGATTTTTGGCCTTTTTTGTTTTTTTTGAAAATTGACATCCTTACTCGAATTTTTGGTCATGGTTAGTATACGAAAATATTTTTTTTTTTCTTTTTACCTTAATAATGTTCAATAGTGGTGCTATCAGATAAACATTACCAATATGGCGTCACTACCGTGCTTTAATAAAAATAATAATCGTAAACTTGAATTTTGCATCATCTATCGAACTCTGATCGAACATTTACCAAACTTTGAGCTGTTGCAGTGAAAAAAAAATACACTACCACAAGGTAGCCCATTAGCTTAAAAACATGCCCATTTAATAGAGATTTTAAAATCACTAAATATTGTTTTATTTAAATATTACAATAAAAAAATAACTTCAGTTTTCCGCAATTGAGTCGATTATTTCATATTAAATTTGTGCTCTAGAATTCCAGATAGAGTACCTAATGATGACAAACTTTTCTTTACTAAAATAAGAATACTGGCCACTAATTTTGTGAAGCATTTTATTTAAAACGATTTACGTTCTGGGCAAAGCATTACAACCTTTTTGTTTCAATAATAACAACACTGGCCACTAAAATTTTAAATGCCATTTATTCGAAATTTACAATACTCGATCGATCGCTTTTTGTTTTCTCAGCATTTTATGTCAAACTTTGGTGTCACTGCATAATGTGAATTGATCGTTGACGTATTTTTTTAAATTTACGATGTCAAGAACACGATACACACAGCGTGAATATGCTCAAATGCATTTAATTTATGGTGTGTCAAGGCAACGCCAGTGCTGCTGCGGCTTTGTACGCCGAACGCTACCCTGACAGACGTCATCCAGACTACCGGATTTTTAATAGAGTATATAATGCGTTCACTGAAGGCAGAATTCTTGGTCAGGGTGTAGGTGGAACAAGTGAAGGAAGACCCACCCGAGGAGATGAAGATAATATTTTGGACCTAGTTGGGGCAGATCCTTCTCTATCCGTGAGTGATATGGCAAATTATCTGCGTTTATCTGTATGGAAAGTGCACGCTACATTAAATGTCAACCAGTTACACCCATTTCACGTCTAACGTGTGCAAGTTTTATTGCCTAGAGATTATGCCTTAAGGGTAACTTTTTCTCGAGTGATGCTGCGTCGGATGCGTGGAGACCCAGATTTTTTTAACAAGATACTGTGGTCGGGCGAATCCTCATGCCGACAAGATGGCTACATGAATGTACACAATCTGCACAGTTGGCAGTTACATAATCCTCACTTAATGAGAGAGGATAGATCTCAGTACCAATTTAAGGTAAGTCTTCTCATGGGTATCACTAATGTTTTACCAAAATCATAATGTTTCATCATTTGGCATCACGCACGGATAGAGAAGGATCTGCCCCAACTAGGTCCAAAATATTATCTTCATGTCCTCGGGTGGGTCTTCCTTCACTTGTTCCACCTACACCCTGACCAAGAATTCTGCCTTCAGTGAACGCATTATGTACTCTATTAAAAATCCGGTAGTCTGGATGGCGTCTGTCAGGGTAGCGTTCGGTGTACAAAGCCGCAGCAGCACTTGCGTTGCCTTGACACTCACCATAAATTAAATGCGTTTGAGCATATTCACGCTGTGTGTATTGTGTTCTTGACATCGTAAATTAAAAAAAATACGTCAACGATCAATTCACATTATGCAGTGACATAAAATGCTGAGAAAATAAAAAGCGATCGAGTGTTTCAAATTTCGAATAAACAGCATTTAAAATTTTAGTGGCCAGTATTGTTATTATTGAAACAAAAAGGTTGTAATGCTTTGCCCAGAACGTAAATCGTTTTAAATAAAATGCTTCACAAAATTAGTGGCCAGTATTCTTATTTTAGCAAAGAAAAGTTAGTCATCATTAGGTACTCTATCTGGAATTCTAGAGCACAAATTTAATTTGAAATAATCGACTCAATTGCGGAAAACTGAAGTTATTTTTTTATTATAATATTTAAATAAAACAATATTTAGTGTTTTTAAAATCTCTATTAAATGGGCATGTTTTTAAGCTAATGGGCTACCTTGTGGTAGTGTATTTTTTTTTCACTGCAACAGCTCAAAATTTGGTAAATGTTCGATCGAGGATGCAAAATTCTAATTTGCGGTTATTATTTTTATTAAAGCACGGTAGTGACGCCATATTGGTAATGTTTATCTGATAGCACCACTATTAAACATTATTAAGGTAAAAAGAAAATTTAAAACAAATTCTTCGTACACTAACCATGACCAAAAATTCGAGTAAGGAAGTCAATTTTCAAAAAAAAACAAAAACGTCCAAAAATCTCGAAAACCGTGTGAGTGTGACTTTTACAAAACCAATTTTAGCTTTTTCATAACGTCCTAAGTGCCCTCTATCCGTAGTTCAAGGATTATCCACTATATACCTAACGCCCTGTATTTTCGTGATATCTGGCTTGTTTTCGGCCTCCTAATAACAACGGCGCTAGTATAACAAAAAAAATAATGGAAGATATATAATGAAGAATGGACTTTCTTTAAGAATTTGGTATGTTTCAGTGCACTTACTGCGACAAGGCGTTTTCGTACCAACACGACATGAAGAGGCACATAAAAGACATCCACCTCCGGCAGGGCACCGTCGAGTGCGATGTCTGCTACAAAAAGTTCAACACAAAGTAAGATAATTAAAATGACTGCCTAGGGCTATTTAATAATGTAGCAGTCAAGCGTAAAAATATGGGAGAAAGTAACATCTCAAAAATATGTCCCAATGCAATTATCACATAGAACTTCGTAACATATTTATAAGAGGATTCTTTTTGCACTTGACTGTACATACATGAATGCTATTAAGGAGTTAATTGCATTATGATTTTATCGCCGTAATAAAAGCAGGGGGCGTACGCAATTGTGGATTTCACAAAGATTTACTACTGGGGTTTTATTATTTCCCTTCCAGGATTTACGCGTTCAAAAAGTTGTGCTCCGAAAGGCTTTATTTTTTAACCCCGATGCAAACCGCGGGGAGTTACAAATAAGTTAAACATATCTGTTTGTCTGTGGCATCCTAGCTTCCGTATAGTTGGACCTATTCGGAGGCGGTGTTTTTCAATAGTAACCTAGTTTTATTGGGGTGGTTCTTAGCCTAGGGTTGTCTGCTCTGAAAGTAGAGGTCACCTAAGGGGGGAAGTTTACCTATTTATGTAACACCGCAAATAGATATTGTTTTGTTTTTACAGAAAAATATTACAAGGGCATCGTTGGAAAGTTCACAAAATCAAAGGGGAGAGGCAGGGTCGCTTGCCGTCCTACCTACAGTGCCAAATGGACGAGCGGCACGGGGTGAACATGAACCACTGCGACCCTGCCTACTGATAGATGACGCTATATTTTAAAACCAGTGCTTCAGTAGGAATCATCCATAACGTCGACCAAAAGACGGCCATTGTTCTACGCTGCCCGCGACCACCGATTTCCACCTTTATCAGTTCGTCAGTTCCCTTGCTGAAAGACTACTATGCAAGAAGTCTTTAAAATTATCTCTGGTTGGCATAACGCCGGTTAGGCTAGCATAAGAATGCATGTTAATAATGGATGACCGCACTTTTTAAAGATCGGTCCTGAAGTTGAGGCGATATTATTATTATCTGGATGCTAAAGCTTCTTGGACAGAACAGGTTGGGTTTTAACGAAAGTGTCTGAGAAATATAAAGCTATATTAGCTGCTCATTAAGATCTGCTCACTTACTCTGAGAATAAAGGTGCAATTAACAACTATTTTATAGAAAAAAAAGTTAAAGCAATCCTAAGTTGCCATGAATAAAAACCTGATGGGTAGATGTGGGTGACAGAAGAATTGGTGAATATAATAAAAATGAAGCTTCTTCCTTCGACGCAATTAAATAATAGTAAAAAGGTTATCTTTTATGTCACTCTTGTGCTCATGTCTTAATCGAATCATGTAGTTTTACGATTTTAGAACATAATTACAGACTAGGTAGTACGTTTATTTTAGTAATTACAATCGCAATTATCAGTTTTCAATGCGTAGCATAATCTTATTATGACCAAGTCATATTAAACCTTATCACAATCATGTTTAGGACTTAAGTAGCTGCGTCACTACCGTCGCGTCATGTAATTTTTTTTACAGACGTATTAATTGAAATTGTGGCTTCAAATCTAGTAAGATAACTAGGAGTTCGGATACATTTGCTCAAGTTGATTCCTATGAAATAAAGAATTGCGGCTAAAGTATCCCATGTGCCCGCGCCCTAGCTAAAAAAGATAACATGTTATGTTAATTCTACTGATATTGTTAATTTATTGGCTATTTATTTACAGTTCGAAGAATGTTGTGATCGTATTGTTATTTATTATCAAGTAATTTATTTAACTAAGCATATATAACAGTTTCATAAAGTACAATGAGAAGATATGTTGTCATTCAAAATAAAGTTCTCTAAGTGGAAACACGTAACACTAGTTGAAACAATGATATTCCTTTTGATATTGCTGTTTATGGTACTGGAATGTGTTACGTTTGATTTGCCCCGGTGCAAGCCAGATTTGAACATCGACAAAGATCAATATCAAGCGTCGCATACCTACGAGGTCCCCGACGCGGTCCCGACCGACGCTCACTACGACGTCTATGGGAACCTATTTTATGTGAAGACTAGCAGCACCCGTGAAGGATACTTCCATGACATCTATGTCGTTAAATTTAAAACTACATCTGCTAAGAAAATCTTGGGTAAGGTTACATTTAGTTAATCGGTTTTATATTTAATTAACGCCTCGCTAGCAATTAAAGAAACTGAAGTATGTCAGATTTATATTTAATTAACTATACATACATTGATTCCAATCTGGTGCTATACCATTATGGTTGTCGAAAAAAGACGGTGATCACGCTCATACGCTATATGCCAATGGAAACAAAATATGAATAACATTTCCGTAAACCGCAATGTGTCAACCCAGTCTAATTGTAAAGTACCTAATAGGTATGCAGTAGATTTAGAGTATGTTTGTAAAAATAGTTTGCAATCACTTTGAAGCAAAAAAGGACAAACATTACTCACTTCAATAAAAGTTGTATAAGGTTCAATGTGCAATGATCTGACTGCTCCTATTTTCCTTTCAACATTTTTCTATTATGGTAGCCCACCGTGATAGCAAAATGTTAATAAGTACTCTAATTTGAATCTACAGGCCATGCAATAAAGTTACGTTTATGTTATTCTAAAGTGTAATTTTCAATTTTATCGATTTAAAAAAATAGGAAGAGGAACTTTACGCCTATGAACTTAAATGCCAGCATTAGGCTGAGTTGGAACCATTTCGTAACTACATTCTTCTTGTGCGTATTTCTCTGTTCTTTGTTGTTGTTTGTCACGAATTAATGTGTTCTTTGTTAAATAGATTATATTGCCTTAGTTATGTTATATGCAGTAAATTAATAACATTTTTTTAAGCGATCTACCTACTAAGGATATGTAATATAAGTATTTCTGTTTTTCCATAAAGGTTTGCCGGAAGGACTTGGCTACTCTGTTGCAGTAGATAACAACGGTGGTCAAGTGTACTTTGGGACGGGAAAGGGCATGTTCAAATACGACTATGAAACGCACAACGCCACCCAAGTGTCCGACTCTAGCTTAAAGATAAACATGATATTTATCGACAAAGACAGCAACAAATATATAACTAATCAAATAGATGGAATTGAAGAGCTATATTTGTTAGACGGCGAAAGGAAAATTCGCTATAGGACCTTAGAAGCGTTGAACGAGTTGGCTATAGACGATGAGAACAACTTATATTTCATTAAACATGAGCAACTTTTTGTTCTGAAGCCGACGTTGTCCACGCCAGTGACTATTGGCAACGTGACGTATGACGGGGTTGGTCAGATAGCGTTCCACAAGGATAACGTATTCATTGCTAGCGATAAGGTTATGTACTTTCATGAAAACGATACTGGCAAGATGAAATTAATTTCAAATATTTCCGATAAAGTAACGGCCATAGCTTTTGATAGGACGGGCGACTTCGTGCTCGGAACTAGAGGAAAGTTAATGAAGTATAAGAAAAAAGAATGTTATTTCAGGAAGAGTGTCAATAATCCTCAACATTAGATAGATCCGATAGCCGTGGTTACGTACCTCGGTCCTCTCTCCCCCATAAGCCCGCCGTTGGCCCCTTCTATCTAAACATTCCTTATACACCGGGTGCGACCCCTTTGGCGCCGATGACGTCAAAATGGCTAAATTTCCAACACAAGGTGCTCTGCTTTCATTTAGTGGGTATGAACTGGTACAAATAAAAAATAAAGTAAAATAAAAAGCGGTAAAATTATTAGAGTTCAATGCAGCTTAATCGCAATTAAAATGCAATATATAACAGCATATTTTTTTTCACCATGTATCATTTATATCAATGCTAGAATAGTATGTGTGTGTAATCATATTATTTTTTATTACGACGCAAAAACGTTTTTTAATGTTACTTGATGTTTTTTGCTACTTACTGTCCATCTCAATGTCAGTTCAATAGTGATGAACTGAGAAAGTTTAACAATAGTTTATGCAGAACTTATACGGCGATACTCGAACCAAATATCAACCTTTCAACACTAGTCTTTTATTTTTAGTAATCTGTATACAAATTGACGTCATCTTATCAATTATCAACCATCTCTATAGGTGAAAATGTCATATCTTTATATTTATTTTAAGTGGTAGAGTTTTCATTAGTGCGAGGAATCTGAAACTTTCTGCCGGAAAGTTAAGTGAGGAGGAGATAGATCTATTTAATCAATTTCTCGAAATCATGATTTATTAGCAGCAGAATTTTAATTCGTTTTTGTTTTCAGTCGTTTTTCCCGACACGTTTTTGCATGTCGCATTTTTTCCCAATTCTAGAAATCTATTATTACTGTAGACCATCACTTCTTGGGGCTTCGGCTCTTCGGGCCTGCTGCAGCAATAGCAATCTCAACCTACCTACCTACCTATTTCGAGTTCGGTGGGAAAATATTCAACTGGAAAATATAACACCAGAGAAAAATACTATAAAGATCGTAGTTTTTTTTTTTTGCAAAGGACTTTTAATCTTAACATTTTAAAAATAAAAAAGTTTGTTACACATGCTGCATAAGTAGGTATATATGAGTTCTATATTTAACACAATCAGGATAACAACAATGACCTAACGTGTAATGAAATTTGTTATTAGAACAAGAGTTTAGCCTCTCTCGTAGTTTTTCACTCTTGGTGGTTTTCTAGGGCGTTGTTGTTCAGGGCTGCTTTTATAGTGCCCGGTGAGGGTGCGACAAATGGTTCAGGTCCGACGTAATGCGCCCTTGGACCCTTATCTTGCCAAGCTTGCTCGTCCGCGGCTTCATTTCCGGGAAAGCCTTCGTGTTGCGTAGGTGCCCATACTTATACTACTGTTATAATCTTTGGCATGTATACCCGCCCCCGTACCTGAGGTCATTTTTGAACCATTCGTGTACCATATCGCGTTGTGTTCCTCTGGCTGCAACCCATCCTTCCATTCATCCCTTGTCGGAATGTGGACATTGCTGTTCCTCTGGAATACATACTTGGGCTGCATTTGCATACTACGAATAAAAAAAATATCTCCTTTTGCACAACTGGGGTCCTTGTGAAATAAGGCATGGCTCTCCTGAAGATCTAGTGAAAAAGGTTCTAATACACCGTTTATATATTATGTATAATGTACCATTTTTTAGTACGAGTTAAGTCAACTTTTCACTAGGACCCCAGTAGTTACCTGTAATATTTTTTGAACAATAATTATACACGTTTATATACGTAATTTTGACAATTAAGCATGGATTCTGAGAAAACGCAATAATGTAAATACGTTACAATTTAGGCCAAAATAAAACAATTTGTATCTAAGAAATAGTTTTCAATAATTTAAATAAATTACCTCCTTTAGTTACTAGTACTTCCAAACTCATGTTTTTACTCTACTACCTAACCAGAGAAATTATGTCTCAGCTAAGCTGGTAAGTTAGAATAATTTGGCTGAGACACATCACGTGGTCTTTTACAATGGGCCTCATAAGAAATCTCAATGTCACCCAAAGGGTAATGGAAAGGGCTGTGCTCGGCGTATCTCAGCGAGGTCGAATCAGAAATGAGGAAACCCGGAGAAAAATCAAAATCACCGACAGCCCTGCGAATTGTTAACTTTGGGTGGCAGTGGGTGGAGCACATTGCTCGTAGAACTGATGGCCGTTAGGACAGAAAAGTTCTAGAGTGGAGGCCGCGGACCGGAAAGCGAAGTGTTCACAGGCCTTTCTTGTGGTGAAGATCACGGGAAGGCGATGGATGCGAGTAGCACAAAACCGGCCGTCGTGCAGATCCTTGTGGAAGGCCTATGTCCCATAGTAGAAGTCTTTCGGCAGATATGATGATGATGAATTAGTCAAAAATAATATCTCATTTTGGACAAACCAACTTTTCTTTAATTTATACTTAACAAAGACTGCTTTCACTTTTATATTTAAAAATTGATTAAATACCTATTTTAAAAAGTTCAACATACAATATGATTATGATTACACAATTGTATAAGTGCTATCTACACGATGCCTTCTTAACACTTTCATTGCCGCCAACCCGCTAGGCGAGTCCATTTTGCGAAAATCAGAGCTCTTAGCAATGAAAGTGTTAAACACAATATCATATACAATGAGATGGTAATCACAATCTATTCAATTGTAGGTGGAAGTAGTTAACAATTGTAGGGTGAAATAGTTAAATTTCATTTCATGAGAAGTGAGCATGTCACATATCTATCAGTTTCGAAAAACTACATTATTTCTATAACACAATGCTTATGACAAATGTAAAAATTATGTGATTTAAAAACATCCATCAACTCCAGTGTGTTACTATTAACTTAACAGATTCCGGTTCATTACAGCCAAATATCATAATGCCCTTTTACATATTTGACTAAATCTCAAATTGTCTTAGTTCCAAAATGCCTTAATTCCCAAATTGACTAATTATCAATACAATAAAATGTCATAATAACATTTACACATTACATCCGATATCCAAATTGTATAACTATACAACAACTGTATACAATACTATAACTGGTAAAATGAACAATAACTTCAAATACCGAATTATTATTAAGACTGAAAGTGAAAATGCATTAGTTTCAAAATTACCAAAATTCAAAAATGCCTTTTGTTGACAAGCCTAAAGATCAAAATGACACTGTCTCATAATACCTAAAATTTTAACCACTCAGTATTTTTATGTTACTTATTTATAAATGTAAATAATTAGTTCAGTTTATCACAATTGGTTTAGCAATTTATAACTACTATGCTTTTGTAAACGATCAAACAAATACAGTCCTTATGAGCAGGAGCCTACACCACAAAACTTTACAAGCGTAAAATTTCAACATATTTATCATGTTTTACTATGGAAAAACTACAATTTTGTATAGTTGTACACTTGTAAAGTTTTGTGACATAGAGGTCGAGTATTCTAGAGTTCCGTACCTCAAAAGGAAAAAAAGGACCCTTATAGGATCACTTGTGCGTCTGTATGACTGTTCGACCGTTTGTTCCGCCCGATTGGTTTCGAAACTACTAGTCTGATTGATTTGTACACTTAATATGCGAGGAAGAAACGGCTGAATAGCATGATTAAACGTATTTTAAAAAGGACGTAATGGTGGGTGGTAATTGGGATGCCGTTGATAATTTAATTTAATTATTCATTGCATAAAAACTGTAAACTTCAACATAAATTTAAATATTTTCCATAGATACCGAGTTTTAGATATTGACGTTTTTGTGTCTAGTTAATTTGAATTTTAGACATTTTGGGAAATGGTAGAATTGAAAATTAATCAAAACACGATCAAGTCAAGTTTTAGACATTTTGGGAAATGGTAGAATTGAAAATTTATCAAAACGAGATAGAGTCTAATTGAATTATAGTCATATTAAGAATACGGTAATTTAAGAAGTAGGCGTAAGTCATTTCGATCTTTAGACATTATGAGAATAATCTGTTTTGACATTTTGATATTCTAGAAACACGTTATTATGATATTTGGCTGAAACGAACCGGAATCACTTAACATACTCAATCATGCTATAATATTTTTGATACTAATCTCTATCAAATGTAAAATGGTTACTATGATACAAATAACAAAAATGCAATTTTGCTACCATAAATTCATGTATGTATGACACATCTCATTGTATGTATTTGTTAATGAAAGTTGTAAATATATCACTGCAGCCATAATTGCTGTCTTGACCTAGTTTTCTTTTACCACAAATCTTTTTTTACACTACACAGTCTGAAATATTTCTTCAGTTCAAATTTATACCTTATAAATATCAGTGGGGCAATATGCTTTGTGATATAATTGGAAATGCTAATGGTTGATTCTGTGTGTTTGGTAGAGCCATTGGCTGGCTGGTGCTAGAGATGGTGATCTGTTGTGTAGAGGTTTGGTGCACAAGCTGCTGTGCCGACGGTACTTGCTGCGCCGCTAGCTGCTGTGCAGACTGCTGCGCCAACTGCTGCGCGGATTGCTGCGCTGCTGCAGCCAAGTGCTGCGCCGACTGTTGCACAGCCAAATGTTGCGCTGACTGCTGCGCGGCCAAGTGTTGCGCCGACTGCTGTACCGCCAAGTGCTGTGCGGACTGTTGTGCGGCCGCCAAATGTTGAGCAGACTGTCGCGCCGTCAGGTGTTGCACATTCTGCTGAGCAGCAGCCAGGTGCTGCACAGATTGCTGCGCTGCATACTGCTGGGGGTGCGGCGGCAGCGCCGACTGCTGCACTAGCTGCTGGGGTGGTGGCGCCAGTGTCAACTGTGCAGGCGTCACCGCCACCACCGTCTGCCCTCCTCCCATCAGGGTCCCCGAGTCACTCACTTGCATCAACTGCTGAGCGCCAGCACTAGTCACAATCAACGCCCCAGAATTGCCCATCAACTGCTGTGTAGTGCTGACTGTAAGTATTTGAGGAGCTGGGGTCAACAGCTGAGCTCTAGATGCAGCAGGTGCTAGTGTCAAATTTGGAGTTGCTGCTGTTGGCACTAATGTTGGTAAGGCACCAGACAGACTTACAACAGGTGTCATACTGACTGTAGCTAGTGACACAGGTGCCGAAGTACCATGGCGTGACGTAATAACACAGGACTGTTGACTTCGAATTTGAGCTTGCTCTAGTAAAAACCCATTCATGGAGGTCAACTGAACATTTTTTTCAGTCAAATCTGCAACCTTTTTCAGTAAAACACTAATGTTATCATGCAATAATTTCACGTTATGGCCCAGGGACTCACAGTTTTGGCATACATTTGGTGCAGGTAATATTTGATTTTCTGTTGATGTCTCTCCATAAGTGAAGCGTCTTATTTTGGGTTCAGGAGGTGAATCTTCATCTCTCAGCATAGGTGGAGGGCGATTGTATTGCGGAGGTGGGTAACTGGTTAACTGATGTTGTTGCTTATTAGCTATTTCGGATGGATGGGTCATTTTGCAGTCAGTGTTTAAACACGTCCCGTGCAAGTAAGCCTGGCAAACTGGCGCGCCGCATGAGACCCCTGGGAATTTGCCCGTTCTATAAAATTTTGCTTCCTCTTCTATAGTACCATGGACAAACTTACAATTTGGTCGAAAACATCCCTTGTTTTGGAAGTCATGGCAAAAATCAAAACGTTCTTTAAAATAGTTTACGGGTGGAGTTTTGTGGAGAAACCGACAGTTCTCACGTACACAACAACCTCTAATATAATCCCGGCAGAAGTTTATGGAGTGAGCGGGCTTGTCGTCGTCCAAACCCATAATTAAGTCTACGTGAACCATCACGTTTCCTAAGGATATTATGCGTTTAGAATTTAATGTCAGCTTTTAGCTTCCGACGCATGATACGCACACAAACAAATTCCTCAAATTCACTGAATACGAGTGACTGCCACTTCTGGATATTTACGTAAATTGCATTTCACTTCAGTGTATTAATATAATCTCAAGTAGTTGGTTGAACAAAAGTAGAATCAGTAATTTGATTTCAACAAAGTTTTACCACACGGATTTATAAAAAAATCGTAGGTAGGTAAGATCAAATCAGAACACTGCCCATAGATTATATTTTTATGGCTCCCACAGATGATCAAGGTATGGGATACTCTTTGGGTATGGGTCTTCCCATAGATTATAAGGGTATGTCTAGTATTAACAGACGTTCGAATATGGTTGCGTCCGAACCGACGGACTGGTACGGTGCGTGCGCTCGACACGCCACACCACCGCACCGCACCAAAGACGGTTTAGTGCTTCCGTCCTATATTGATTGCTAGATTGTGATCACGTCGACATGCCTCCAACTTTATCCAAACAAGCTAAAATCGCGTTAGTTGCGTTATTCCACAAACACGGAAAATCTTTGTATAGTTCTAATACCGGTAGTATTAGAACTTAAGGCTTCTAAGTTTATCTAACGACAATACGACATTGAAAACATGTGCCTCACTTGGAGGTAGAATTGCGACTAAAGCGAAAAGCGCTGAACGAACGGTGCGGTGATGCCGCCACACGAGCGAAATTCGTATGGAAGATTCATCGAACCGAGCGCACCGTCAATAATTATTATTATTTGCGGCGGACCGCTCTGAACATACCATCGAATATGGTCCGGAGCACACCAAGGTCACGGTGCGGAGCGCATCATATTCGAACGTCTTACAGACTCTTATTGAACTATTACCTGTGGCTCTTCTCTTACAGTCTGTGGTTCTAAAAACAAACATGGCGGCGTATTAATTTTATTTAGTTATGTGATTGGTTTTATGAGTGTTGTGTATCGATGTACCGTACCTACATTATTGTGTTTTGGTGTCGGACAAGCCGTAGTAAATTCTAAACGAAACAAATAAAAGTAAAACTAATAACAGTAAATATAAAACTGCTAGCAACATGTTATACAGTCATAATAATGCGGTGAGGTGAGTTACAATAAAAGATGCGCTGATACAATATTTTTTTCTGAAAGCTATAATGTATTATGTATTTCAGGTAAAGTTCTAGTGAAATGTTCAAACAACAAGTATCGCCGCGAAGCGTGCACCCGTACCAGACGACGATGGTGCCGCGGAGCCAGCAGCAATTTACCTCAGCGGCGGAGCAAAGGGCTAAGTTTCCCTGGGCTGGAGACATCAACCCGCCCGTATATCAAATGGCGGGCACTGACAGCTCGACCTCTGATAACGCTTATCATGTAAGTGAAACTGACAATAATTGTATACATTTTCGGTCGAAGTCTAGCAAAGAGGCTACACTAACAATTTGAGGCAAAATCTTACGCTCACTACACACCAAACTTACTGCAAAAAAAGTAGGATAATCCCAGAATCTGTTTGGTACTATGACGAGTAGAACAAGGAGTATTTTTTCTAATACCAACACACTAAAGGTGACATCATTGATTTATTCCAGGTTCCACAATATTACAATGAAGATATAAGAGAGTATGGCCCACCATCTCCAGTCTATCAATCACCATATGGAACAGGAACATGGCAAACCTATCATAAAGGCAAAAAAATTCCTATGCGCACTTCAGCTGCATCACAATCTTACACATTTCCAGAGTGTGCATCTGCATTCTCACTACCAATTTGTGATGTGGAAGCTCGTGTAAAGCCAGCGGGGCGCTCACCAATTCCTCCAATTTCATCTCTGACTCCTGAAGTCCCTATGATTGGAGCTTGTGGTGGTCACTGCCCTGGATTTGAATATGTGTGCTATTATATTTTACAGGTTTGTTTTTATGTTCTATTTATTAATATGAATGCATCTCCATTCTACTTTTCTAGATCAACTATAATAATTAGTATAATAGTCATTTTTGGGAGTTCATATATGAACTAAAAAGTATATAATGACAAAAAGTAGGGTAAAGCATCCAATTATTGGCTTCAAAAATGACGCTTATTGCCACCTTTTATACCTGGGTATAAGTTGGATGAACCCTCACACAAATATATAAATATGTATTACAATTGTTCATTTCACTTTTATAAATGCTGCATTGCATTGGTACATGCCTTACAAAAAACAACCTCTGGTGGCTGAATTACCACCTCCATTGACTTGAAATAAAGTTCTTGATGCCTATAATCAGTAGGGCAACACCAATATGAACTTACTCTGTTAATCATTTTAATATTTTACTGTTTTAGGTGATATTTGTTGTAGGAATATTGACTGGGATCTCATTGTGCATTGCTGGAATTGTGTTAAGGCGTACCAATAGAAATGGTGATCTAGGAGTTCTAGTCTATATAGGTAAGGAAAGTAGGTAATCATCTAAAGTGAAAATTGAGATTGACTTATATTATTATTGACGTGTTTAACAGATTCCCCAGGTCAATGCAGGTCCCTGATCTGATATGTTCATGAATCAAATATGGTCTAATTTGGATATAACTTTACATACAGGAGCAAGCATTGGTCGTAGGACGGAATGCACTCTTGTATAGAACCAGGGAATCTGTTAATGATGTCTTTTCAATCCTTGTTTCATCATTGTCCCCATCATACAAGCCTAGAGCTTAGTTTGAGACTATGTCAATTTGTGAAAAAAAAAAAATGAAATTTGATGCAACCTTTTAATTTTTCCTTTCAATTCACGACAACCTGTTTAACATGAACTGTTGTTGCCTGTTTACAGGATGTCTCTCGTCTTGCGTATGCTGTGTGCTGCTCGGCGTGCAGTGTTGCGTGCGCCGCGAGATCAGGCAGCGCAAGCTACGGGCTAACGTCCACATACCAATGCACCCCTTGCCGGTTAATATCGTGAGCCTCATTTCTAAGCATATTTAAAAACAAAATGATATAAAGCTTTTATCTGTTTAGCTTTAACAATCAATGCCATTAGCATTAGCATCTACAATTTAAAATGAATGAAATTTCATGTTGTTTTTTGCTGAATATAGTAATTGAAAACTAAGGGCCAGTACAGACGGACTTCACAATGGCAGTTCGAGTGCAGTCGACGTACATATGTTTTGATGCAGTTACGTTGCACTCAAACTGCCATTTTGCAGCTGGGTTGAAGTTCAGATGCTGTTCATCTCTACCAGTTCTATTCTGCGAATATCAACCAGTTTTCAAATTTTGCTATTCAAACAAGTATTTGAATTAATAATCTGTAATTTTCAGATTTGTGCGATTATCAAATGTTGAATTCCTCATGTGTGTTTTTATTTTAAATTATTCAAATGAAAATAAAAGTGTAATTTAGAAAAAAAAAATTTTTTTCAGGAACCCTCAGCTCCACCGTACCCAATAACGTCATCTGCATTACCTCATAGTCAAGTATACAGGTGTGTTCCATCATAATTAATATTGATTGTTCCTCGCATGTAAATTCATTTTAACCAGGGATCAATACTGGTATAAAATAAAATTGAAATATCTTCCTTTCTTTGCAACATTTCCTTGATATTTTCGATTGGAATTTAGGTAATAACACTATACTATTATATAATTTCACTAAAGTTCAAAAATGAATAATAAGCAAGATACCAAAATTGAATACCGGTATTATTGTATGAAAATATTACCGGTATACGATCCCTGATTTTAACTGAAGTGCACATTTATTCCAGGCCAACTGCAATTGTTTGCCCTGATGAAGATGAGACCGGGATACCTTGGTGGCGCAGAACTACAAGAGACTGAATAGGTTAACATTATTTACTCACATGTTTATAAATTTATAATTCATGTTTAAAACGTAGAATTAAGCCTAATTGTTTTTATAATCAAACAATAAATCTCAATGATGATTCTCAATGTTGTAATATGGATTTGAATAAAACAGCATCTTTTATCAGGAATATGACTTATATTCAATTTATCATCGGTGAAACGTTGATATTCAGATCATTAATTAATAATTAAGTACAAAATAAAAATAAATTAAATAAATGTAAATTAATACATATCTCGGGTAAATAAAACAATCCAATTGAATAATGTGTTGCACCATATACAATATCCAAAATATAAACTGATTGTCAAATAAAGTAAACCAAATATATGAGACTTCATAGTTTGCTTACACATATCATAAGGTTACATTTTATATAATTAGTTATTCCTCAACTAGTATTTACATGCTTTATAAAAACTTTCATGAAGTTATACTTGTACATTAGTTTCTTATATGTCTAAAATTTAAAAGTGAATTGGTTACATGAATTAGAGAGAGCTCTACATAATATCAGTAGAAATTGAAAAAAAACCCGCAACATCACAGAGACAACCTCGAGACACGACCTCTTCACACCAATGTGCTTTTACCCTTAAATCTAAACTAGGACGGTAATAACATAGCTAAACGGGTCGAATTCGAACAGACAAACAATAAACAGTACTTGTGATAGTGTTAACCCTTAATTTGGCAGTGAATGACATACCATACATACCATAAGGTTCACATTTTTTGTTTGATTTGTGTTTTTATTTTTTTCTGATTCAAAATCAAAAAGGGTTTGAATTCCCGACTTTTTTTATTTTTGCCAAATTAAGGGCTAAAGAATTGAATATTGATACATTATACTGTTTCCACATCATTAGGTTCTTACTCCTACTATAAATTGCATATATGTCTAGAATACTTCTCCAAAGAATTGAAGATTGAACTCTAACATGTTTTTAAGCTACAGTATCAAATAAGCAGTTTTGTCACGATATTCAATATCTTATTAAAATATAATAAATATGTAGTAAATATACACATCTATATCTATGATTTATTCTGGACGTTAATTTGGCCACTTGTCTTTCACTAATTACTCGTATTAATTAAGACAAAACTTACCAAACGTGGAGCAACCATTACAACATTCACTTACAACATGGTATTAAATGCAAATTTACTTATAAAGCGAGTAATTCGAGAGAACCACTTACTCGAGAGAAAACCTAACTCAATCTAGCTTTTGAATGTATCAGAAGGCTTAAAGATACACTAATACTCATTGTGTACCCGAAGCGTCACTTTCTAACAATTCTTATGCAAAAGAGACACAAAATAATGTGGCCACTAAAACACTAGTGCGCTAGGGGACTATTAACCCGTTTACGGACACCAAGGACACATTGTTGTAAAAATAAACGTGAATTCTACATAAAATACAAGTCGGTGTTGGCTAAATAATGAATTAGGCGAGTTACAAATGTTTTTCAATTCACATTTAAACGATACATAAGCGAAAATAAAGAAATGCTTAAAATAATAGTATCACACAATCAAGCACACTTAAGACGTAGGTAACCGTCTTTGTATTTGGGCATTTATGACTTTCGTGTGGTTAATTCGTGACTTTGTACCGCGAAATGTAGCATCATTCTATAACGTACTTTCTATTTTATTATACGACTGAGTGGCGTTACGAGATACTATCCGATCCTAAGGAATTACTTATTCGATAATTTTGTAAAATAATTTCCTTAAGTATATCATCTATGCGTAAGTAACCTAAATCCATACTTCTTAACGTCAATATGTCGTAACTACGTCAATAATACCACTCGATCCTGTTTTAGGGGGACAAAATTATAATTCTTAGGTGCAAGAGTGCAACCAAAGAGTATGTAATATCGTTGATGTAATGGCAATCGGACCCTTCCTTACGCCATAGACGGCCTTCCATCCAACATCTTGTCGCTTTCCTCTGCGCTGCTCAAGCTGAAATATAAAGTGTTTGTTTTATAATTATATAAATTCACATCTATAAGTAATCATCACTACCGTTCACAGGACACTACTTGGTATGTGGCTGCTTTACACAAGGCAAGATCATTCCTGAGGAACTGTGTTATTTATTTGGAACTGTAAACTTCTCGATGTTACGTATAATTGAGTAGACCGTGATAGCACGTGGTCGCTGTGGGCGTGGGTATTAACATAACATAAGTTACGTAAACCGCGCAACAGGACCACACTGCTTGTATATGTAACATCATTAAAAAAAAGCGACCATATGATTAACAACAAAAGATGAAGAACTACTTATGTTGCCTAAGCCATTGGTTGGTTATAAGTGTTGGTGTAGGTACCTTCTACAGTCACAATCAGAAACTAACAAGTAAGTATACCGTAAAGACTGGACTGTCGAAGAGCTCAAAATTACGCGCTCGTATTTTCTTAAAAATAGAATCTTGTTAGTTAAATTTGACCCATTTCCCAGTTTTAGTTGGAGCTGAACTAAAAGTGTATGTATATAACATACACTTTTAGTTCAGATGACAATAAATATAGTACTATCGAGCTGATTTGATGACGGAGGCCATAGGGACTCCTAAATTACTCAGTCAAATAGGGCTCGTTATAATCGTCTTGACGAGTAGATGCTAACTGCAATTTTTTTACAGTCGGCAATAATAAAAGCTTGTCCCAAAAATTTCTTCACAGACACTTATTTACAAAGAGTCGCTTTAATAGCAAACCAGGCAAATGCTAGTCTACACTAATATTATAAAGAGAAAATATTTGTATTATGAATAAATATGAATATAATATTGGACCGATTAAAAAAATAAATTGACCATTACATGTCTACATTGTCCCTGATAAACATAGGCTACTTTGTAACCCGGAAAATGAACGGTTCCCGTGGGATAACAAAAATACGAATTCAACGCGGACGAAGTCGCTGGCAGAAGCTAGTGTGAAATAAAGTGCTAAAACTAAGGATTTACGTGTTTAGCAGACGACTCAGTATGTAGCGTTATGCAAACAAGAACAGACAATGGCTGAAGGCGCGTGAACCTTTACACTTCACACCTGCCCCGCAAGGTGACAATAGGCGCGTAATAAAAAATTAAATTAAAAATCATTTATTTCGGACTCTGGTTCCATACTTTGTTAGTAACAATTTAATAACTTAAAACTAGGGTTAGGAACAAAATAACTTAATGGCTAATATCGGCGGGCAGGGGCACGCACCGGAGCATGTGCCTCGTCCCAATGCCGTATTATCGGGCAGTCCACCCGTTCAGCAAGCGTGCTCAGGATGCTGTTGGTACTACTCCGCACCCTACGCATGAGTGACGCTATTCTGCTGCGCGTTATAGCGTGGAATCCAGGCACGCCCGCTACCGCGAACATGCCTGATGCACTGCAATAGCGGGGCAGACCCATCAGCACCCTGAACGCATTGTTATATTGCACTCTTAATGCATTGACAGCCCGCTGCGTAAAACTGACCCATAGCGCACACGTGTAGAAGGATTGACAAAATGCCCTGAATAAAGTAATTTTGACACCCCCACCACTCCGCGCGAACCTACGAGCCAGCATATTACACCGGACTGCCAATGCTCGGCGCTCTCTCTCTATGTCGAGGTCGTCGCATAGCGTCTCCACTACCCAGTGCCCCAAGTACTTAAATTTAGTGACTTTTTTCAGTGGTGTGCCGTCAAGTACAACTGGCGGGACAATGTCATAGGTTTTATTGCCCGCCTTAAACACCAACAGCTCGCTTTTAGTCGCGTTGTACTTAAGGCCATGGGCAGCAGCATAGCTCTCGCATACCGCCAGTAACTTCCTCAACGCACTGATGCAAGGGCTCAGCAACACCATGTCGTCCGCGTAGCTGATGTTATTTATAACTTTTCCACCAACGGAACAACCCATTGGCGTATTACTAAGCTCCTCGATCAGTCGATTCATATACAGGTTGAAAAGCTTCGGAGATGTCAACCCACCCTGTCTCACTCCACAATTCAACCTGTATACATCCGACACACAACCAGCCCATCTCACAACATTGGTCTGGTGCCTATACCAATATTTAAATATTGATACCAGCTCCCTAGGCATGTCCGTTTCTTTGGATAGTTTTGACCACAAGATATCATACGACACTAAGTCGAAGGCTTTTGCAATTACAGTAGCCAGAGAGATGGGTCTATAATTGTTTTGATCCGATACATCACTGGTTTTATTCTTAATAATCGGAATCACAATTGTCTTCATTAAATCGTCGGGCAGATAAGAATGCCCGATGGATAATGCAAAGAACATTGCTAGTACCCTTGGCAGGTGAGAACCGGCGTGCTTGAGATGCTCAACACTGAGGCTGTCATGGCCAGGCGACTTGCCACGCGACATATTCCGTAGGACAGTAGATATTTCCCTAGCGGAAAAATAAATAGGTCGGCTACACACGCCCTCACATGGCTCCTCAGTCGTGGGCATCCCACTCATAAAGTTATGCCTGGGTTGAACTTCAAAATGTGTTTTAAAAAGATTTGCAATATCCACCGGCTCACACGTACCCCCGACACTTACAGGTAGGCTCGGCCTGGTATCAAGACGACTGGTCTTTTTCCAGAAGGATCCAAACCTTTTAGCATCGTGATGCGATGCCAAAATATCCATTTGTATCTGGCTTTGGTAATGTACCTTTGTTGTAGACTTCAGTAAACACTTCGTGTGACGACATTGATTATTATGAATTCCGCATGACACATTTTGCCAAGATTTATAAAGAGCAAACGAGAAGTTCATCAAAAAAAGCGTCAGAGCCAAAGCGTAAGATATAAACCGGTCAAGTACGAGTCGGACTCGCGCACGAAGAGTTCCGTACCATTATGTATACCACATTAGACAACTAAATATTCTGTAAATATTTTAAGCGCTACCTTTTGCCGTTATAAATATCAAGCAAAAAACCCGCACAAAATCACGTTTGATGTATGGGCCCCACTTAAATATTTATTTAGTTCTTTTTTTAGTGTTTGTTGTTATAGTGGCAACAGAAATAAATCATCTGTGAAAATTTCAACTGTCTAGCTATCACGGTTCACGAGATACAGCCGGGTGACGGACAGACAGACGGACACTGGAGTCTTAGTAATAGTGTGAGGTGTTTTCACCTTGAGTACATAACGCACTGCTAGATCAAAACAGGAGTAACTCAAAATACAACTGTTTTATAAAATCAACTTTATTACAAATCCTATGAACTTGAAACAAAACTAGCAAGGATTTTGAGTTGATACTGATTTGATCTAGCAGTGCGATAACACAAAAGTAAATAATCTTGTTTTTTTAAAATTATGCTACAGTTGACGACCCAGTTAGACTAGTTGGTATTGATAAATACTTATTCTGCTTTTGAAGCTAGAGGTCCGAGGTTCAATCCCCAAAGGGCAAATACTAGTGTGATGAGACTGATGAGCGAGATCGTTTCGAGTCTTAGATGTTTTCTATGAGCACAAGTAAGATGTTTATCGCTTTCTTAGGTTTCGTAATGACAATTGTATTTTTTTTTGTCATCTCGCTTGGCGCTCATCTCGTTTAGTTCCCCGATGCTGATACTGGGAGATTGAGAAGCCTTTGTTTTCGACAGTTGAAGACGAAGCGCGCTGCAAGACTGTGCCAATTACTATAGTTATTTATGTCACAACTGAGCATAGCGGCGAGGGCGTACATTGAATCCTGAACGAAGCGAAGGATATTATAATTGAATCCCGAGCGTAGCGAGCGACCAGCGACCGAAATATATTCCTGAGCGTGGTGACGGATTCAAATTTTAACGCCCAAGGTGGAAATAATTTTGCTACCGTGTGACATACTGCTTTTCACATCACCTATGAGAAAAATAAAACATCTCAGTGATGAAAGAAATTTAATTATTTACACTCTTTAAAAGTGATGAAACTATCAAATAACAGGAATTTAGCAAATTTAACAACAATTATCAAGTTTGGCAACAATATGTCCTTGAACAGAATAGTGCCACTTTTATCCCTCCTCGCACGGAAGAAGTCCCCTTTCCGAATAGGTGATGTGAAGAGGTATTTTTTATATATAAGCTAAGGTTATGTCTATTTTTTGTATTGTCTATGTCTCATATATGGAACTCACCAGTCCTTGTTATCCATGAGATTGCGCATCTCGTCGTCGGGCGCAGGCGGCGCGTCGCGCACGGGCGCGTACTGCTCGGCCACCAGCGGGTCGGTGGAGGGGTTGAGCGCCGTGAGCCCCGCGACGCCGCTCGACGTCGCCTCCTTGCCGCCGCCCCAGCGGGCGGTCCATGCGAACCCACCTACACCTGCAAATTAAATAAGATGCCTGCAGACTGCGGTATACCTTAGAACGCCTAGGGTCGAATGTTCGTACTGTAGACGCTCAAATGTCACTTGAGTGAATAGTCATAATATGCGACTGTAGCCGGACTAAGGTTCCAGTTCAAATAAGCGACGTAATAAGAATTTAAACTATCAAATAAGTACTTTTTGTCAGGGTTTCAAACACATCGAAAGCTCGGACAGGCACATGCTATTCGTTTTCTATAAAACATTACCCTCCTTCTAAGCTAGTCGGGTAATTTATCTGCGATCGCGATGGATAGTAAGAGATATGGTAATGGATGAACAACAATCTACCGCATAATCTTCCGGGTTAAGGTCGCGTGCGAGGTCAATTTAACCTTTAAATGCACCTTTTTGTGAGATTAAAAGCAGCTAAGGTAACTAATGTTCTACTTTTTTGCATGATAAATGATTTTATGTTTGTCAATTATAGTACTGTATCTAGGTATATTGATGTCGAAAACACATGGTATAATTTATAATATAACAGAGAATAAATATACATATAATGTGTGTGATTTAGGCTCTAAAGAGCTGTAGATGCAGAACATTGAGATAACTTAAGTGGCAAGATATACCACTTATCCCTCGGTCCTTTAGACCAGTAATTTGCATTCGTAATTCTAATTACTTTGGGTAGGTCTCCATTACCCATCTATATGAACAGAAGATGCAATCAACTTACGTCTGGGATAACGCAATTACAGCGTAACCAGCAAATTCGGGTGCAAAAATTAGAACGAAATTACTTAAGGAAACCAACCCAACCAGCCTTACTTTGTAACAATAATAGTTTAACAGCTTAGATTGGATCATAGGGCGATTTATAGGTTTACCACAGATTAAAATACACTTATTGAAAGCAGAAAATCAGTTGCATAGTGCACGGCTACGGTACCCGACATAGTGATGTTGTAGAACGGTAATTTACAACAATAAAAACTATTGAATATATAAATAATCCCCGATGGAATGGCGGCCAGACCTGATATCTCTATAAATAGTTACTTATATATAAAACATCCATGACTTAGGAACAAATATTCACGCTCATCACACAAATATCTGCCCTCGCCGGGATTTGAACCCAGGAACGCTAGCTTCGTAGACAGAGTCACTACCAACTAGGCCGGCGCGTCGTCAAACCGTGCAACCGATTTTCATAACACCCGGCTAAGAGCCATCCCGATTAAACTAGCTTTCTTAAATAAAAACCGCATCCGATTGGGAGCTACGATGCCACAGACAAACGCACAGATACACACTGTACACTTCTAATATAAAACATAAGTTTTTTTAAGTATAGAGAACGCTATTATGATTATTTTATTCGATTAAGATGGCCTACTTCACTTACCAGCAAAGAGCATCCCGAGGCATAGCAAGACGCCGCCGGCGACGAGCGTGCCGACCCCGCTGTCAGACTCGGGTGGCGCCGACGCAGGGGAGTTGGAGTACTGCACGCCGCCCGCGATCAGCAGCGCCAGACCTGAACAATTCATACATAAATACCATAGGGGACAATCTCACACTAATTGAACGACACCTAGTCTCAGACTATGCCCTAGGCTTGTCTATTGGTACTAGGCAACGACAAACAATTATATGTATAGAGAAATACATACTTAAATACGTATAGAACACATTCCAGTCTCAGGAACAAAAACCTGCGCTCATCACATAGAAAACTTGATGTTACAATAGCATGGCAACAGACAGTCGCTAAGGATGAAAAAGTAAGAAAGCGAACCAGAACGAAAACGTAAGAATCATACGTTTTTGATCGTCGGTATAGCCCCCTGGGTTGCGTTTACTATGTTACATAAAATTACAAGTTGAACGTACTGTTATTCTATTATACTACGAATTTAACACTGCGTTGAGACGGTAGGTAGGCGCTACCTTTTGTCTATAGGTATGGAAAGCACGCTACTGACACGCGTATCCTACAGTGGAATATTCGTGTTTCGAACGTTACCTGAGGTAATGGTTAAAAAGCCCACCTGCCAGAATGCATCAAATTATATAGTATTTTGGGCGCCAAATTACTTCGTTTTATTTCATTGTCTTGCAAACAGGTTTAGTTTGTAACTGGCTTTCAGAGTTACAGCAGAAGCTTTCTTTTACGAAGGAACGCGAAAAAAAAGCTTTGCCTATTGATTGTTGAAAATGTAGTACACACGATAGATAAAACAGTTTTTTTTTTTACTATTGACTATTACATTGGGACGACCAGTTGCATTCTATAAACTCGAAGGATATAGTGTATAAAACGTGAACGGAATTTTTGTTTCTGGTTCCTAAAATATATAATGAAATTGATTGGTTAAGAGCGGACACAAAAAGTAGCAAAAACGTTGTGAAAAATACATTAAAACGAATGCTTTTGGAACGGTTGCCGTAGGCAAACTTTCCAAAAGTATCCTTCCTTCCTCTTTTCAATAATATTAAAATGTATACTTGTGTACTTACTTAATTGATTCGTAATTTAGGTGCATGCATAGCAAAAAAAATGTAATTAGAGCGCGATCTCGCCAACAAACTGTCTTGTCAGTTTGGCGAGTTAATTTGTAGTGATAACTTGTTATGTAAGCTTTGAAATAATAAACAAAAAAAAAAAACGTAACGTACCTAACTAACCTATCTAATACCTAAGCCTAAGCTAAAACAGCCGGTGTATTGACTAGCATAGAGGCATTCCATCTTAGTCCTCAGGGTTGGCAACACATTTGCAGTCTTAGGCTTGCATGCAGTCTTGTGAACGCGAATGTCTATGGGTCACAGTTTCTACTTACCATCAGGAGGCCTGTGCTCGTTTGCTTTCTGTACTGTATGCCATAAAAAAAAACCTAAGCGGCGCGCATTTTACACACCTATAGTAAAACGTTTTGCCAAGAAAACAAGAAACAAAAGTAGCTTTCCTACTAAAATTGGGTAGATAATAAAAAGTATATCGTAGTTGCATAATAGTTCTTACTAGTAGTCGTAATATAATAAATGTGAAAGTTTGCGAAGAAGTTCAAATAATATGTTAGTCGTTCACACGTATCGGCTGTACGGCTGTGTTTATATCCTGGATTAAATCATAGATTATTTTTCGATATCGTTAAGAGTCCTACGCAAACGAAGTAACTTTCTCGCGGAATATTAATTATTTGCATAATATTTACAGTTAGGACGGACATTATTACAGATCTGAGCGTTTTATTACCGTGTTTATCGCCGTTATGTCACGCCGGGTGGCGCTGTGGGCTGTGGGTGGCCTCACGACCGATAGGTACCATCCCAAAAATATCGCATTGTTATTGTGCTGCCGTGAAACTGACGTACTTCTCCGTACACATACTTTACATGTATATAATGTATCTTACTAAGTTGGTCTAGCAATAAATATCTAGCAAAATGCGTTGTTGGCATCGAAACTAAAACTCATTAATTCGTATAATTTCGAACGTGACGATGTTTTCCTTAGCTTTCAAACGTATAATTACTTTCAGTTTTATATACAGAATTCTCTAGTCTTAATTTTTTTTGTGATGCGACTCGTGTTCAGACGGAGCAAGCAGGTTTTCACAAAATTAGCACTTGGCAAATTGATCCCAAATTTAAAACCGGTATTTTTTCACCACGCAGCCGCTTTAAAACTTATGTAATGTAATGTACGAAGTATAGTTATTGGGGCTTTGCCTTGTCTGAGTTACTGTGTAGCATTACTATTACAATAGACAATTGATGATTTACATTGCAGCATAAATTATTAAGTCAATTACCTATCTAAAGAAATAACTAAAGGAAATGATTAAGGCCAATAAAAAAATAAGTTCTATAGACTAGAGGTACGTGTCAGTCAAAGATCAATCGAATTATTGATGTATATATGGATGACGTACTCGCGCTGGCCACCACTAACGAATGACTAAACGCTATTCTATGTTAATTGCTTCAGATTTGTGAAGGAATCTAGGACAGTCACTCGTCAGTGATTTCGTTTGTAACCATTGCAACGCCGAGGATCTTTCTAAATTAACACATACGCTTCTCAGACTGTTTTCTTCGATTCAAAAGCTGCAAACGTTTACCAGAAGGTAGCGGTTATTTTTATCATGAGTCAAGAAACCTTGACGCTTTTATATTATAATATTCATCATAGTAAATACCCATATGTAAGGAACTTATAAAAAGGATTTCTAAATAAGGTTCTAGGCAGTTTTGTAAGAATCCTTTGGTGAGAACAAAGTGGCTATATTGTGCGTTAAATATGGCATCTTGCGGTTACGTTGTAAGCAAACTTGCGCAAAACCAGAAATACGACTCCGTGCGGCCCTTCACAGTGAGAAGCTATGCTCGAAGGTACTATTACATACTTGCCGCCTAGATTAATTTTAGCTTCTACTGTCAACGGTAACGGACTGATTCACCTTGAAGAGCTATAAAACAGCCTGTCGATTTAGCGACACGCGCAAACTGCACCCGCCAGACAAGATATTATCTACCTACTTCGTTGATATGCAAAGTATGCAAACTCAAATGACATCACACTTAAAAATACAAAAAAAAAAATTTATTCGCTTAGGAATTTAGCGTTTAGCCTTCGATGATAATTATTTTCTCACGTACAATTATGTTTACCGGATATTTGTGTATAAAATAGAAATCCGTTTTATCAACGATTTGGATTTAGTACAAACGAGGAAGTAAAATACCAGTCAAATATGACCACTAACATTGACCCAGTTTAGCACAAAACGTTTTGTCGAAACAAATCGATTTAGTTCGTTCCCAGGGTGGACAAGGGTTAAAAAAAGTTGCCTCGTAATTCATTTATACCATACTTGGTGGGTGCCAGTACTGCCAGTACTGCCTGTTTAAAGGCATAAAAAACATGGCGCGAATTACATTTTGCCGAGTGTCTGCGGATCTATCTCGGTTAGTAACGTGCGTGCACAAAAACTTAGCGTCTGACTCATCAACGAGTCGTTCAACCTATGTACTTACTTAAACAGGAATATCAAGAACGCAAACGTACTCTATACCTGAGCTTTGTAGCGTTACCCGACTTACTTATGTATACAAATAAGAATCGTACAATATTAAATTGAATTCTGACCTCGCTTGAACCTCTTCTATTCGAGACTGATATCATATCAAGTAGCGCTCACTTAAGTGAACTCAAATTAAGATAAAAATAACTTTAAGGTATCTCTAGTATACTTCGTTCCAGGGTTACATTATATCTATTTTTTAATTTGTGGCCGAAATTCAAAGCATTTTACGGTGACTGAATAATCTGAACGGGGCATAAAAAGTAGTACGTAGTACCAAGCAAGTATAGCTCC
Organism: Acleris sparsana; assembly: GCA_923062465.1. Lineage (NCBI taxonomy): Eukaryota > Metazoa > Arthropoda > Insecta > Lepidoptera > Tortricidae > Acleris > Acleris sparsana. The sequence goes on along the minus strand of OV281291.1, from coordinate 12,411,377 downwards.
TTAAAAATATTAGATTAACCTTAACCTATAGGATGCAATATACTAAAACAACATATTAAAAACTAGTCTAGCCTCGTAATTATGATAGTTGTCAGTAATTATCTCATTTCCCGTTTTCACACAACAAATGCAATTGTTTGGGTCCGTTTTGTAAATTATGTCGTCATTTATTTAGTTTGTTACTAATTGCTCCAGAATGTCACCACATACATACCATACCATCGTAACTTTAGTATTTATTAAATAAAAAATATTGGTATAATAGGTAAATGTTCTAATTATACTCTGTTCAATCCAGGATGATGCCTGTGACAGCTCTTATACACACGTATTACGCATGTTTCTTTGACTTTACATAAATACTACATTGGTACAAACCTAGCGACGCCGTTCAGAAATTTAAATAATAATCATAATCACCTTCTTTAAATTTCCTCGCTTGTGAGTGTATCAGTGTAGTAAGGAGGTACACTTACCTACTCTTAATACCTATTATGATTAATTATTGAAATGACAAAATACGGCTGTCACAGGGATCATCCTAGATTGAACAGGGTATAACGCTTATTATAAACTTTGAGGATTACATTTTTGTACCTAAAGCAAATTAAATAAGTACTACAAGTATAAATTCTATTTTCATGTCACATACATAAAAATACTTAAATTCATATATATATACACCTGAAAAATATTACCTTCCTTATTGGGCAGTCTGGTAATATTTGTCTACTACCTACGCCTTTTTTAAAGAAGGTGCAATGAGCTTTTAAAACTGTGTTTCGCTTGGACAAAAAGTTGTAGCTGTGGTTGGTTGTTCCACTTAAGCTTGGATACTGCTACGCTCTTTAATAACAAAGTAACACGAATACCAAACTGTTCTGCATGCAATGGTACCTGCTGCTACGAGTAAGTCCCTGAATTAACCCTCAATATTTTTTTACGGGCGTGTGTATGATGATGATGAACTATATCAAGCTCAGAACCGTGTTATGGTAGTAAAATATTGTGCATTTCCTCACATCGAATTGTTGATCAACAAAATCTGTTCGGCTAATCCATTAATAAACTAGCATTACTGGTAGGTACTCAGCTCAAACCGACGGCGAGAAACAAATGGAATGCGCTTTATTTTAGACTGCGACCCATTGTGTCAGTACAAATAAATGCAGACGAATTTAAAAATTTGGGTTCATTGACCTAGAATTGAATTGTTAAAGTTAATTGATAGATACAGTTCGTCGATGCGTACTTCTGGATGGTCGATTTGAAAACGCGGTAGAAATAGTAGAATCACTCATTAATTATAACTATCGAGGACGTTACAAATATCGAAGAGTCTAACCCCTTTGAGAATAAACTAGAGAGCCATCGACCGGCCCTGGAGGATTGCGAAAATAGGCCACTGCAGCGGAAGCGGTAGGTTAAGGCAGTGGGCAGAACGCATTAGTGATTCATTAGTCCGCTTTCACTCGCCGGGGCAACTGGAACAATAACCACCCACACAAAGCCGATGCGACATAGACCATTGAGGAAGACGAGGCCGTAAGTCAGATTTCAAAATTCAAAACAAATGCAAATCAGATAGTTTTGGATGTTTACGACAGTCACCGTCGAGTCGGAGCGAAGCCTCGAATTCGGCAAACTAACAAGTGAATCATTGCCGATAAACTGACTAATACGTATACAACCCAAGTATAGCCAATTGAGCCAATTCGTAGAAATTACGATATCATAACATACATGTATATTAAGAAGTATGACAATGATTACACTGCTTCTTTAGCCCGAGCTGGATCAGCAGCTCTGTATAGTTATCACCAGATATCTGTCTAAATTGCAAAATAATCGAGATATCGGCAACGAAGCAGAAACGCTGTAAAAGATGGTAAACCGAACAAACAGCCAGCAGTATGACCGAAAGAACAAGTCAGCCCACACAGAGCACCAATAAAACCGGTGTACCCACTGTAATTGCTCGTTCTCATTTCAAATTACTGGGACTTTGCAATGGCAATCAATAGTATCAATTCCGACTCGGCTCATGGTATCATGCTCAAGGCGTCAATTAGTAACTCTATCTAACCAATGTAACACAAGATTAATAAAGCTCCCAAGGTTATCGAGGTGTCAACATTTGTTATTTTTTCTTCATAAAAGGTAACGAGGTCCTGCCACCAGAATGGCTACTATCCGCACTCCTGCTGCATTGTTCGCACTGTTATTTCAGTGAAGGGGCTAGAGAGCCGGTAAAATAACTAGAATTAGAGGCATTCCATATTTGTCAAAAGGGTTGGCAACGCCTTTTCAATCTTGAGATTCCATACGCCTATAAGGTACAAGCTTTTGGTCTATGTCATAAAAAATATAGAAATAATATAAGTGAATAAACTAACGATGTACGAAAAGTGTTGAACTTTTTTAGACTTGAAAGTAATAAAAGCAACGAATACGCTTTATTCTGTCAAGCCATTCGCTAGCTAGACGCAAGGACGACATCAATCTGTATTTCATGCTACCAATTCGAATGTCCTACCTAGAATGGTTTAAGAGTGTATGTCTAAAGCTATGTAATACGTATACTTATATCGAAAGCAAGTTGCGGGCAACGCAGACACGAAAATCGCGACAAGCGCACGTGCTTCAACAACGTGCTAAAGAGAGGGGACAGTTTCAAAGGACATTCGATTGCAATTCACGTTATGACTCAGAGGAAATAATGGAAGTGAGCGAAGCACCACGGAAACGTGGTACGGTGGTGGGGGCGCAGTGGAGTTTGTCGACCTTCGCTCGCGACGCTTGTTCCATTACCCAAAGCCATGAATCTTTTAGAACTGCCACCACTTGCGAACGAAACTGTTACAGTTACAGACAGCGCTTTCATGTTCATTTTTTTATGGCGGAGCGATCGTTTTCATAATTATCGTTGACTTGAATTTAATTTCGGTTTCAAATCGAGTTAAATGTTACGATGGCGTAAAACAAAAATACAATAATGTTTTGATTTTCTCTTTAAGACTCTGACTGGTCGTATGACTATATGTATTAGGTACGACGAGGAGGTTCAAACTCGAGAGTTTGAAAATAATACACAAGCGTTGCCTTTCAGTGTACCCTCAATGCATTTTACATAATCACTTATGTTAAGTGTTGAAAACCACTGTAATAAAATTTAAGCACATTTAGGTTTAATATTGGAGCCTGTCCAGAGCCTGGCAAGCTACCTAATCCGTTATATTCAAGAAGATAACCATTCGAAAGGCCATATTTGGCGACTGAAATTTTGACAACGAACTTATATCGTTGATTATGGAGAATAACTACAGAAAAAATGTGGAGTGTAAGTATAATATTTGTAGTTATTACAATATAATAAAACTGTACTTATTTGGAAAAAATTGTCGTGTTTTTAGCAACTCAATGAACATTTGGTACGCTTAACCAAAGAATAAAACAAATCCCTACGCCAGACATGTTTCCTGGACTTTTGCCAGGCGCCGTACTCTAACACCGGTCCTAATCCTGCTACCTACACCTACAACTGATTCGTCAGTGAACAATATGAACACGAGTCTACATAATGTATCTATCGTCAGACGAAAACGTAGAATTTATTATGAATCGCACAAACTCAAATCCACCTATGAAAAGTTCAAAGTTCACTTTTAGGGTTCCGTAGTCAAACTAGGAACCCTTATAGTTTCCCCATGTCCGTCCGGCCGTAGCGTAGCTCAGAGAATCATAGTACTAGAAAGCTGTAATTTGGCATGAATATGCATACTAGTCACGCCAACAAAGCGGTAAAATAACCTCTTGAAAAAAACATTTTTTTTGTACCTCCAGTAACGTAACGTAGGGATGTATTTCTTTCTCGTCTACCCCTTAGTGAGGAGTATCGTTGGATAGGTCTTTCAGGTATTATATTGCGGATTAGTGTAAACAATTTTTCGATTAAGGGATCCGTTTAAGAAATATTAAGCTTTAAAGCGCTAATTTTTGTTAGAGTCAAGTGTCGTGTAGGGCCACCCTAAACTACCAATGCTAAAAATCTAAAAAATATCTTTCAGATTTTTAGCATTTTAGTCCTAAATGAAAGCACATATAATGAATTTAATAGGAAAACTTTTACGACTGTGTAGGTTTCATTCGTTCTCGAGTTACAAACGGTTTAAATATACTATAGGACCTACCGAAATCTTATTTGCGGTTCTAGTAAAATGACCGCGACCTATGTCAGTGTATGGGGATAATAGTTTTGCAACGGCAAAGTTGAGTTTGTCGCGAGGTCTAATTTGATTGTAATAACAGCTTCGGAACCCTACACTGAGCATGGTCCGACATGCTCTTGACCGGTTTTAAATGTTAACTCGGAAGAATAAGTCTTGCGTTAATTTATTGATTATTTGCTTGTTTGGAGTTTTTGTTCTGTAAATTGCGACCAAATGACAGAAATATCTTTAAGTTGTAGGTAATTCTGTAGCTCGGCTCTGCCCACCCCACTCGGGGATAACTGGCTTCAATGTTTATTTATGTATGTATGACCGAAATATAATACATATATTTAATCCCAAGTAGGTAACTTGAAACTTGCACTAACACTAACAGACAGAATATGTTAAGATTCACAAAATAAGGCCAAGTCATTGTTCAACTCGAGAGCTGAACTTTCTGACTGGATCTAGGATTATACTCGTAATCGCATAATATTGACCAAATACGGAAGGCTCTAAGCTTTCATCGGTCTGTGGCGCGCGGTGTCGTGATCAGATCACGCAGCACGCAGCCACCGGTGACTCACCGGCCGCAACTCTGCTCCGCCCGCGCGACACCCGATACCTTTAACGACCACAACTGCTCATTGTATACGATACGCACAATCGAAAGGCAAGCTTATCTCTGCTTCCGAACCGCCACCAGTGTAAAAAACCTAGCCCGTGCTTCCACATCGAAGAACGCCTTAGTTACTACATAGCTCAACCTTAAATGGACAGCCGGCACCCATGCTTAATTAAGGGCCTGCCTCAAGGGCATTAAGTATCCATTTGAACGGCTAAAACGAGTAGTTATGATGGTATTCGGATACCTATTGACTTTTTGGGGATTATGACCCAATAAAATATTGGGTGAGAAACGAAACTTCATAAAACATACTGCATAGGTACAAACATATCTCTTAGCCTTATTTAATGTAGTTTTCGACCTATTCATTTATAAGCGTTGCGTTAGCAGAGTGGAACTAATCATTAAATAAGAACTGAACGGAACATGTTGAGTTGAAAAAAAACGTTGTTAATGTTGTAAGTAGATATATAAAACACATTAATCTTGTAGTGACATATAGGTACTCATTCTTAGTTAACGCGTAGTAATAAATAGAGGAAGTTATGTAGGTATATTACGAATAATCTGTTTGACAATTTGCAAATGAATAGTTCGATTACCATAATTAACTACAGAGACTTGGCGTCGTCCCGTACGCTACGGTCAATTGTGGAGGCATAACACGTCGTCGCTTCAAGGTAGCATAGTACCTATATAACTACGTAGTCCGACGCCATATTTTATGCTTTCCGGAAATAGCCCGTCATTCACAATCCCCGCAAGTACGGGGGAGGAAACAAAAGCCGCCGTAGTACGCCGTGACTGCACATAATTTAACAATACGCTGCTGCCACACAACTTATTACCATAGATATTGTTATAGTTGCTAGTTATACGGGTAGTAGGCACCTATGTTATTTCTATAGATAACATTTTATAACTTGTTAAATGTGATACACGAACAAAACCGACACTTATTAACACGCATACCATTTGGCGACTCAAGCACCTACAACAGTATTTTTTAATTGCACCAGAAACTTCTATAATCTGTTAATATTTTTTTTATATTGGTAAAGAACTTGGTCGTCTAATAGTTGTCACATCACAAAGGCAATAAAAAAAAACGTTTATGAGTGCTTTGTTGCTCTGCATTGTTGTGCAACACCAATTAAGTTTTTGTCAGAAAGTTCTGGCTAGAGGGAAGTTACAAAAAGTTGAATTAATGCCTTTCACGGAGCTCTGTAACTTGTTACACAACATGAGTTTCGGCCATTGCCTGACCTCCCATTTGGTTGTGCAACATGTGATTAAGGAAATTATCAACCACTCATTGTACCTTTTGTGGTACTGTATCCCAAAAAATAATGTTTAGCACTTTAGTACTGTGTCATAATAAACATAAAACGAAATAATGGGACTTTGTACATATGGATATATACCCCCTTTATTTCCTGTTGAGGGCTAACTGTACAAACTGTAACTGTTTTTTTTTTGTTACATAAACTATGAATCACTTCTCAAAGAAATGTTGTTAAGTTGGTATTTCTTATCATCTCTATCGATTAATATATTCTTTATTAAAACAACTACCTTAAAACTTCAAAATGTGTTACTTACCTCTACTGTTCCTTTATTCCAAATTCAAAAATTCTCATTATTTAATTGAATTACCACTTACGTTAGTTGCCACTTAGGTCAGAAAATATATTTTCATACATCAAAATGTATGGAATTAAATATAGGCCAGAAAATTATATATCTGCTGACATAAGTGGAACATTTGAATCCCAATTTCACCACTTCCAGTAAGGACAGAAGTTTTTTACCCACACTTATAAGATAACTCGGCCCACTTTGAAATTAAGAGCTCCTATTTCTGGGTGGTTTCCGGGCCTACTGCAAAACTAACATAACCTAAACCTAACTACAGGTCCACACTGGTCAATACTGGTGTCCATGTAGCTCAGATTGTTTTAAGTCATCCATCAATAATATCCAATTAAGTCAGAAATGACCTAAATTGAACAAAAACAATAATAATAACATATCTTAACAGACCCCTAAGGTGCCCAAGGAATATTCCTTTTAAATTTCAGATCCAGTCAGTCAGTTGGTTGCAGATTATTTTTATATATTAAGATAATAGGATATATGACTTTGACTAGTGATAAGTGAATGATATTTAGGGCCAACAGTATTTTAACCCATTTGTAAGCATGTTGCCTTGTTATAAAAGAGAGTTAAATAACAATAGGTAACAGCAACATTGTCCAATGCAAGTTAAGCTAGTAGGCTCAAGATTAACTGTTGACAATAGCACTTAATGTACTAAAGAAGAGTCTCAAGATGGATAGGTATGTCCCAGGTATACTTTAGTATTACACAATATAACAAACTATGTTCATTTCTAATACATCTATCATAATGTACCACTATTACTATTGGCTGCTCACCTCAACTATTACAAAAAAATAAGGAGGATCATAGCAGGGCTGCATGTTTTCAAGATGGTTATTAATTAGGAAGGACGGAGTTACAAGACAGCTAGAAGTCCCACTATTTATTTACCAGTAAGGACAAATATTGAAATAAGCGCTAAATATATTCCTGAATCATAGAAGGATATGTATTTATTTTGCTATATAAGTATGTTTATTGTTATTCAGTACCTATAGTTCCGAGCTTAGTTTGGGACTATATTCGTTTGTTACAGTCTCAATAGGTACTAGATAAATTGTTATATTTATTTTATTTATTTATTTAAAGAAAACTGAGATAGGAGGGAGTATAATCCAATTAAACAAACAAAGAAACATCTTTAAAATAAAACAGGTTAGCTTGTCGTCTTTTATTTGAATACTTACTTAAGTTTGTTAGATATCACGATAAGTAATCATAGTAGGTATATGATCAAATAGTTTTACATAATCATTATATACCAACAACAAATCTTGAAACGTTTGACTTATCATCAGGTTTAATAATTTGCAAAATACTGTTACGGCTGTTGTAGAACAACTTTGAAATTTCATTTTATTTTTAACCAGGCAAGATAAATGGAAATAAACCAGTAGGCAACAAAGTAAATCAGTATCAGTTATTCATAAAAAGATCTTATTAGATAAAAAAAGGTTCATATTACAATTCCAACAGTTTAATGTGCGTTGTAATCAGAACTCAAACAGGCAACCACTAAGTAAATCTTTCTCTCTGAATACCATCTATAGCAAAGGCCCTTTAAGGTTTTACAATGATTGACTACCATTTACTGAAGTTAAATATGAAGCGTATTTTAGAGTCTATCCCAAACTAATAACAAACACTCACCAATGATGAAAAGTGTACTGCCCAGGAGACATAATCCTAGTCTTACACAGACTGCGCGGTTCAGACTACTCGTCACTCTTCGCGAGAAGTAGCTGATGGGGCAGTTCCATCGCTGGTCATTCGGCTGCTGTTCGTACGTTACTGTCGTCGGCTGATACACCGCACTCGTCGGCATCGTAACTAATTCGACTCAACTCCTCACAATGAAAACAAAGATCGCCACGATACAAAAGCACTTCACCCCACGAAATGTTTCAATACAAAATGAGATAGCACAGTGCTACAAGCTTATCTATGAAACTTTATTGAACACAAAGTCGAATTTATAAGTGCAGAGATGTATTTTATTTTATGGTTTTCACAAAATTAATTAATCGAGCGCGAAGCGACGCGCTAATCGGAAACCTTGACAGGAATGAATGATTAAGTAAGTAAGTACTCTGTGGGATGAAGGATTCAGGCGAGTGAATGAATAGTAAAAATCGAACTGTTTCATTTCATAGCCTCATTCATTTCATGAGTAAATGTCAAGAACTGTGTCATTCTTTGCTCAATCTGTGGTTAAAAAGCATGAAAATAAAAGGATGATTTCTATGATGAAAAGGAAAGGCACTTCAGTGAAAATATTCTTCATGGTTTTCTTTTGTTTTTCATATATAAAGCCAAGGATTCACTAGGAGACAAACGTCCCGCGATACATGGCAACATCGCGCGACAGGTGTCAGCATTAACGTGGGGTGAAGTCTAGCGACTTCGGGAAACTTCGCCTGACTTATCTGGCGACATCGCGCGACAGAGGCCCTACTTTGACAATCGAAATTCGAACTTACGTCAGCTCCATCCCTGTCAGTCGTCATTCGAGAGTAAATCGAGATAAAGGGTTGGAGTTGACTTAACTCCGAACTTCGATTTTTAAAGTTTTATAAAGCTAAAGAAAGATAAAGATAAAAGTCAGTTATTCAGTAAGTAGGCCGCACGGGCACTTTTAAACGTAAAGAATTTACCAGCGCTTCCCAAGAGGAAGACTGTTGACAAGAAACGCCGCAAGAAACTCTGCAGTCAGTCATTTTTTAAACATATTTCATATTACATTGGTACTACTTAGTCTAAGTATTATGTAAAGCTAAATATTAAATAACATGCGTAGTTCAGCAGGAAAACATGCCAAAAATCTTGGGAGAGAGATAGAGGGAGAAAAAAAAAACACCTACTTGTGTATATAGACGGTGTACGGTGGACCACGTAAGACGACCAAATAAAAAGAAACAAAGCACAAATTACAATCTACAATTTTCCATTTGACACAACCTCGACCAGCCATTTGAGCAGTGTTGCCAGTTTAGAACAGTAAAATGGTTACTTGTAGCGCCAAATCACGGCAACGTCGGGCGATGTTACCAAGTATGTCATGCGAAGTCCGGCAACGATTCAGCACTTTACCCGATTTCGCTGGCGACACGTGTTATGGGAAATTTATTGCCTAGTGTATCCCTGGTCTTAGGGTCAATTTTTTTTAGAACACCTTGGTTCCGAGTCTTACTACGCACAGGTTGACACTTGTCACTGTCATAATATTATTGCAAGGGAAAATCGAACTTTGTATACATTTTTGGCCGATTGTACCTGTATTGCAAAGTTAATAAAAATAATATATTGTGCAAAAATACTTTAATCATATATATATTTTAAATACAATTAAATTTAATGCTAATAATAAATCATTTCATATCACTAACAGTCGTACAAGATTAAAATTAAAAACTAGTTTTCACTTAAGCAGATTAAAGGCACTTATCCTTGTTTACATAAATATCGGTCATTAATATGTCACCTCTTAATATTTACAAATATGTGAATTCAACTTGATATTTATACTAATATTGAAAATACTGGATTAATCTCCATGTTAGGTATTTAACAAAAAATGATCAAGTTGGGCATTTTAATTTTATGTACATAGAATTCTGTTCTCAAATAAGGCACCGAGCGACGGCATTCGTATAAATGCCTGAAACTATTGAACACATCGATATAAACACCTCGCAAGCGACTGGGTCATCATTACTACGATACATTTTCGAGTTTGTACTGACATGTAAAAACTATATACATAACATATATATATAAATTACAAAAATACATAGGTACTTAGTAATTCACGCTTTTTTTTGTACATATCACTTTGCAGAGGCCAGTCAATGTCATTTATTAAACATAACATTCATGAATAAATAATATTATAAATATGATTATTTTTGTGCTGTGTAGTCTTATCTAACGGTAAGTAAGTTCCTCTGAAAATAATGCTTGTGGAAGCCCACTCACTGGAAAATAAATGTTTCCTCGCTAATATATGGCAATACAACTTACGATAACATACACTGTTTTGAGCATAATTAATTGTTGAAACAAAAACGCTACACATACAATTTTTAAAATAATGAACTACATTTTTGTGCAACCAACACCTAACAGTATGGGTATAATATTTAGGCTAAAAGAATCTAAGCAAAATCATAACAGATATACGTTAACAAGAAGATAATAATGAGTACCTATTGAAGTATATCTAGGTCATAAGAACTAACTCAGTTGTCTTGAATATATTTTTCTAAAAAGAGGCGCAAGTTATCCATCAAACCGCCAAAGAATCAAGGAGCCAATTCAGCCTTCACACACCACACCAATTTTAATTTATTATCCAAAAATATCTACAGAAATCGATTTTATCACAAAAGTTTCATAGAGACTTTATATTACAAAAAATGTCAATTCACGTCAAAAATACGAATCGTCCGAGTCAAAGTGTTTAAGCCATGAAGTCGCGCGCCACCACTTAATTTTATGCACATTTACAACCCATGCAATGGCAAGGCGTTGGCAGGCGCGCCTTCGTGGCTTGGAATCACTATTGGAGATTTGTAATAAACGCTCATCAGCATAACACATGTAAAAATTTAAATATTGTACATATACTAATTTAGGGGGAAATACCAACATTGTCATGTAGCTAATTTTAGAAAATTCAGTCAGTCTCATTACATTCTTATTCAACACAACTCAGACTAGTCGCAATAGCTTAGTACTCGAAGGCTAACTATATAGAATCAGCGATACATACGAGCCAATAATATCGGTCACTCGACGGCGAATCCGGCGGTTTCAAGAACGGCCTGTTTCAGTTTGTCGTGTAGTTTCTCCTTCGTGGGGTAAGGCGGTAGATCGA